>OV651824.1:29409119-30009119 GCA_927349885.1 Psylliodes chrysocephalus | reverse complement strand
ACCCTTTCGTTATACCTGTCTTTTTCAAGTAAAAAGAAAATGTCAGAATAAATGCAATCAACACCTCCCGAATTGCTAGAAATAGCGAAATCTTCGATAGAAACCTTAATACCTACGAAGTCGAAGAAAGTTTACGATTATGCTTACACAAAATTTGTGAAATGGAGTGAAGAAAATCACGTACATTTTTATTCAGAAAATGTTCTGATCGCATATTTTACTAATTTGTCTGAAAAATTCAAAAGTTCAACATTGTGGTCGCAGTATTCAATGGTGAAATCAGAACTAAAGATTAAACATAATGTAAAAATTGAAAACTATTTAAAATTAATTGCCGAAGAAGTCAAAAGTTCTTTCTAAACAGGAGTTTGATAACTTTCTTAAGAATGCACCAAACAAGAGATTTTTGGCAACTAAGGTAGGTACATAATTTTTTTAAACTGTTATTTAGTTTTACAGATATTCTATTAATTTCAGCTTTTTCATTTTAATTTTTTTTATCCATACTTTTATTTAAATGCTTGAAGAAAAAATAGTATATGTCACTCGGATTAGAAGACCCATTATATGTTTCGCCCAGTTTGCACAGCTTCGGCTAACGCCTCAGCTGTGCAAGATTCTGGGCTCAACATATAATGTTGGCCTTCTACTCCTAGTAACATAATATACTATTCTTTTAGCCAAAATAAACATCCTAGTTATGTCAAATAACACCAGAATGGATTTGAAAAAGTTTTAATAAACAAAAATGCATTTTCCTTTAAAAACAAAACCAAAATTTTAAATCTTGTAAACACAAAACTTAAATTGAATCCTAAATTTTTCAAATGATAATTCCTATTTAACATTGCTGAACCCAATAAGCTGCTTATCTGCAAAACAATATTTGTCCCTTCTTAGTTTCTTTGGCACTGGTAAAATCTTTTTAAAATTACCTCGAGTCAGAAACTCTTTGTCCGCTGCTTTAGGCCAAACGGAAACAAAATTTTCTTTTTTGGAAGTAAATATTCTTCTCATAAAAACAACCACTACAGTATCATCCGCAGAAATACTTTGTATTTTTCCAACATAATAGACCTTATATCTCGATGGATACCAGAGTAAAATCTCCAACTTTTAATTCATTTTCAATCAAAATAGTATCTTGACTCAAAGTGTCCATGTTAAAACTTTTATCTGACGATGAGTAAACATTCGAGTATTTGATACGAGAGTCAGTGTTGGGCGGTGAAATGTGTATTTTACCCAAGTGGTAATGTTTACACAAATCTTCATAGCCGCAACCATCCACCCAAGTTAATCTTCTCAAATGTATAGTTCCCGGATTTTTTAATGACCATACAATTGATCGTATCTTGAGAGTTCCCTTAAAGGATTTTATGGAAAGTGGGATAACATCGTCGACACTTTGTATATCTTCAGTTTTTATTACATGAAACCTTATACCTGGACAATTTAGTCGCAAAACTTCGACCAAAATCTTCAAGTTAGGTGTCTTTACCATGGTTTATCACTCGATCTGCTGTTCGCTTTACACAACCACCTATTCCATCAGCTGCTTCTTTTCCATTTCCACTTTCTGTAAAATTCCATGTTATATTGTTAGCTCACAGAAGCTTAGGAAACTCGGCAGCAAAGAGAAAATACATCGTCTTGTTTTTATATTAGGTTGTAGGCCTGTCACTAACAAAATGAACATGGCTCACAGCAGGAAATGTATCATTAATTATTTTAAACAGTGGATTTAAATGTGCAAGTATACTGGCTGGATCGTATCTGAAGTTATCAGAGAGACTACAGAAAGGATTTGCCTATAATTTTTCATC
This sequence comes from Psylliodes chrysocephalus, assembly GCA_927349885.1. NCBI lineage: Eukaryota > Metazoa > Arthropoda > Insecta > Coleoptera > Chrysomelidae > Psylliodes > Psylliodes chrysocephalus. The sequence goes on along the minus strand of OV651824.1, from coordinate 30,007,293 downwards.
GGACTAATAATACCACACTACCGTATGTAGCGTGATTTGAGATTTTGAGTCACCGAAATGAGCACTTTGGATTTCCTCAGACTATTTACATTGATAGTTTTGAGAAAAATCCATATGTATTAATATATCACCTTTTTGTAGATTCGTTTTCAAGTAAGTTAGTGATTCATGTTGATGGAGCATCTTGGGTGTATGGAACATATAATTCTGCAAGGTTTTTTCCAGCTCATTTACCAAATCACGTTTTATGCAAGAAATTTTTTGCACTTCGATACTACTTTTTCGTTGCCTTTTATCACAGCTGTCTCTCTCTCTGAGTAACCCATTTTTTGTAAAAAGAATTTTCATCCTTCTTTAATACGTTAAACATCAATTCTTTGTGAAGGCATTGCTCACAAAGCCTTTGTAAGCAGTCTTCGGTCACTGGTTTAGAACATATAGTTTTTACTAGATTGTCCAAGGAACCTTTGGCAATTATATTCAAAACTATCAGTTTGAAAACAAGTAGCCTCATGTTCTCGCGTGTGGAACAAAGACACGTTTCTCTAGAGGCCTTAAACGGAAAAAAGCATAAAAACCTCAAAATCTTTCTTCCCTAGAACAGAATTTTAAGTATAAGTTTTTTAAGGTGTCGTTTAAAAACATTTTTGTTTTCTTACTTTCTTGAAGGTTATAAAGTCTCTTTTTCCAGGCGTCATACCACTATTCTCATTCTGTTCATAAAAATGCGTTATTGCTTGCTTAATCTGTCTTGTCATCATCTTATTTCTTGAAACATTCACACGTTTTCGGAAGTGTAGATTATAGGAACCCCTTTTAACAAATTTCAAGCACTTATACTTCTTTACAATTTTTCCTGAAATACATTTTACAAATTCTTGTTTTTCATTTCATAGTTTTTTTCTATTTGAAATTTCAGTGCCTCAGTAATAACCAACTTTGATTTAATAACATCAAGACCATTAATTTCTCGTTCAACATTCGATTTTCTTTTTTCTTATTTTTTTCTAGGTTATAGTTTTTTGTGCAATAAAATATAAAGATAAACAAATGTTGTCTATAATAAAGGAGTAACTCCTGAAGTATGAAAACTAAAAAAATCATCATGCAGTTCTATTCATTTCTAGCCTACAATAACGTACTTTTTGCCTGCTTTTGTAGAATCACCCGCATATTATAATATCTCCATCTATGGTCAACTTAGTTAATTAATAGTTTTTGTTATGAATATTACGGCGTGCAAATACAGCCTCGATTAAAATTTTGTCGATATTGTCGTTTTTTCTAACTTGAACTTAGTTTTATACAGGGTGTTTAAAAAAAAGGAGCCCTGTTGCTAGGTAGAACACTGCAAAATAAGTTGGGTCTAGTCAGTAAAAAATTTTTGTAACGGCATTTGTTTTTAAGACATCTCCATTGGTTCAGTTGTGCAGTGAACACCCAGTTACATTTCATAAAAACAGATTATTTTAAAATAAATAACAGAAATATTAATTCAATTTTCATGCGTGTTAGTAGAGAATTATTGCAAGTTCAATTATGGTCAGTCACTATTAGCGTCGCTTTTATTTTGACATCTGAGCATGCGCAGATCGTTTAAGTTCTAAAACTGACTATATTAAATATCAGTGTTGCCAGATATACCATTTTGATGGTATTTGTATCATTTTTTCTACTACGATACCTTCAAGTTTTTGAGGATACAATTTTCCATTTTTGTCCTATTTCTGGTTACTGATACCACTTTAGAGTCAACATGTTGGCTGCCTTGTGTACATATTATGTCCACCTAACTTTACCATCGCGCCATATGCATACATATTATTCACAAGCAGTGCTTGATTTCAGGCTATCTATAAAATATGCACATGTACTGCGAATTTCTTATGGGGAATCTAATGAATAGGCGTGGAATTGACAATATTTACACGGAAAAAAATGTGACTAGAAATTTTTACTACAATGTTGTAGTAGTAGACTTGTAGAAAAATACTTAACAATTTGTAGAAAATTTTACTACAATTTATAGTTAAAAACTATTAATTATTGTAGCAATTGAATTGTCGAATAAAATGCTACAACAATAGGAAAGAAGTCCACAATGTTTAGTATATTTTACTATTGTTTGTAGAAGTAGAAATTTATTACAATTATCGTAATTACTACTACTAACTTCTGTAAAAATTTGTACAAATATTAATAATTATCTCTACAAAAAATAGTAATTTTCTCTACAAAAAATAGTAATACTTTACATCCCTTCTTATAATAAACATTCAATTTTGTTGAAAAATATTCTACAATATTGTAGAAATTCTTAGTCATGTGAACAAAACAAAATTCTGCTATTGGCCAACGTTTTCTGACGTCGATCATAAACGGCCAGACAGCAGTAGCCGTTCGCCATGTCAACATAACAAAGCATGGTACATTGTACGAGTACCTATAACACATTATTATATTATAAGCACCGATGCGTTTGAGAAAATTTTAATAATAAATTCTATTGGTGGTAAGTACATTTAATATTGTTTCTGAATAATTTACCTTTAGATAACTAATTTAAATAACCTTAGTAGATTATTTAAAAAAAAATAATTGGGGCCAACGATCGAATGTTGTGCCCAACGATCGAATTTTGTGCCAAGTTCAATGATATTTTTTTGTCTTAATTGTGACATACCTACTTTCTTATTTTTGTTAGTTATCTGACTTAGTCATTTAATATCCAAATCAGTGTAAAGGTGATAAATATCCCCGTTTTAAGGGTATGAACAGTTCAATTGGTATTAATTTTTATTTCATATTTTTCTGGTGCAGAAAAGCCAACTGAGACTGAGGGCGCTATTATTACTGTTATTTATTACATAATGTAATTAAGAATTTGTATCTTTTATATTAAAACAATAAATTGAATATTTTATTAAGGAACATTTTTTTCTAGGTTATAATTATAATAATTATGGAATACTACTACAAATTTTATTAAAAATTACTACCTACAATTTGTATGAATTTTTACTATTTATTGTGTAAAATTTTCGTATTTATTTTCATAAAACGCAATACATTTTTAATATAAATTCATACAATGAATAGCAAAAATTATAACAATTTGTAGAACAATTCTTATGATACATTTGGATATTTTTACTAAATATTGTAGATAATAACTCTACAATACATTCTCCACAAATATTTGGAAATTTTTACTATAAATTGTCCCTGTCCCTATATGTACTATTTATTGTAGAGAAAAAAATCTACAATTGTAGAAATTTGTTCTACAATTTTTTTTCCGTGTAAGTTGGTCTGGTAATATCTTCCTATTTACGTTTTCTATTATATAATTATATGTAGTGATGCCGCGAAACGAGAGATTCTCGTCTTTCGTCTCGTCTTGTCTCGTCTCGAACGAGACGAGAGAGACATTTTCTCTCGAAAACAGATTCGAGACGAGACGAGACGAGAGAGTATCATCTCTCGACGAGAATTTCTCGTTTCTCTCGAGCTCTCTCGAACAATTTTCTCTTTGCTTATTTGAAATTTTCAATTGCTTATCGAAACTTAAAATTTTAACATATTAGATTTCGAGATAGTCAAACAGTCAACTCTAACACACCTATTCTATATATATATATATTAAATGGTAACAAATGATACTTGTGTTATTAGGATTTTATAAATAGTGATTTATAAGAAAACATATTTCTTATTTCATTTATTTAAAATTTATACAATAATTTCTTATATTTAATCCATTCTGCTTTTTTTGATGTTACTTTTGAAGATAAGTTGAAAATGTAAAAGCGTTTTTTCGAAAAACTGTCAAAGAAAATGTAATACAAACTAATGTATTATATACAGTGAGGACGAAAATTGTACCCTACTCTATTTTAACTTCTAAATGAAAACAGATAATGACAAAACAAAAACGAGGTAAAACTCAAGAGATATTATATTTTTGTTAAAACGAGACACGTAAGATAGAGGGAGTTACTGGCTTTAAATTTTCCAATGGATACCCCATTTGAAAGATATTTTCAATATTTTTACGTTCATGTAAACAGATTTAGGTTTTTATGTTTTTACAGAAATTACATTAAATAAATTCATAAAGTAGGTTAAATTTTTTTTATTTATCGCTTTAACCTCAAAGGATCATTACCGGAGGTATAATACCTTATAAATGCTGTCTTTTACAATATTATACAATGGATAATTAACATTTTGGCTAGTACAGAGTAAATGTTAGTATCTTTTATAAATATAAGTAATTTTTACTGTTAGAGGGATTTAACACTGCACAAATGGCAATTTAATTGTAGCTGTCATACAGACATGTTCTGGGCCTTTACTAATAAGTTACATTCTTGATAACTCTCGTATTAATAATTATTGTTTATTACTAAGGAAACGCTTCTTGTATAAATTAAGAATATCAAAGCTGATTTAAAAAAGCTTATTAAAAAAATTCTCTTCTAACATTATCTAACATTTCTAGGATTATTGCGGCACACAAGGATTATTAAGAATGTAATTTTTGTAAAAAAAAAAAAAAATAAAACTGTTTGCTTGGATTTTTTACAATATTGCAGCCAAGGCTTTGCAAAATTTGTAAAATAATATGTATTGCCTTCGAATGATTTATACCGTGTGTCACTTTTACATACTCCATAACAACACCGTTTCGTTGTTCCTTTCAGTACAGATAACATAATTATAATTGAGACACTAAACTTATTATTACTTTCCTTTTTTTCCTTTTTTTAAATGAATATACTTAAATTAATATTAATCGATTATAATTTTTTCACGTGGGCATTTTAACAAGCTTGTTTACAAAAACAGTACGAAAAAGATGGCCGATACTGACGCATGCGCACAAAAAAATTGTGATTAAAAAATCTATTGTAAAACGACTGTGACAGACGAACAGACAGAGAGACATAAGTGTTTCTTATTGCCAAATTTGGGTACTAATTACTAGAAAAATTCTTCGTTTTTGTCTTACAAATTTTTTTTTTGTTTCGCCTTTTTTTAAATTTAAATTTGATATTGTTTTATCACGAGAGAAACGAGACGAGACGAGAGAACAGTTTTCTCTCGCCCTACGAGACGAGAGAGGCCACTCTCTCGTCTCGTCTTTTCTCGCGGCATCACTAATTATATGTGACATTTTATTTCCGTTCATAAAGTATTTCTTTCCTATAAATAACTAACTAAACAAATAAAGGAATATAAATGTACTAGATTAATTTTGCAGGTTATATTAGGCAAAGATAAAAATATTTTTCATTTTTTGTAAAAAATTATTGTAACAAAAAAAAATAGTTTTTCTACTAACAAAAACAGATTTATCTACTAACAAAATTCTTTTCTGCATAGATTGGCACAGATATATAATGTGCATAAACAAAAAAAAATCTGATGTATCCAACACATGACTTTCCTATCTAGTTATTACAGGCTTTTTCCGGTTATTTTGTACAACCTATTGCAGCACCTCTATAAATGTTAAGAGGAGGATAAACAAAATATATACATTTTCCACATACATCTACCTCGAAACATTTTTCTATAGATATTCATTGAAAACGAAAATACTGAAAAATTTAAATTTAGCACTTTTCCTACAATTTTTTCATTACGGTCCATTTTAGAAAAATCATGTATAAACAAAAATTATAGAGATCGATATCGCAAACAACTTTTATTTCAAAAATTTTCATAAAAATCAGAATTTTGCACATTTTGTCAAATTTCTCGAATACGGACCATTTCAGGAAATTTTTACATAAATAAAAAATTATAGATAATAATATTAGAAGTAACTTTTATTTGCACAATTTTTTTCTCCACACATAAATAACAGATATATTCCATAAAATATAAAAACGGCTTCCCATAAAGTACCCCCCCAGATGTTCCGACTTTGTCCAAAATCTAATCATTTCACGTCAGGCCGAAATAGAACTTAAGTTTAAAATTTTATGTTTTTTTGCTTTATCCGTTTTTGAGTTTTCTTCAAATTTTGAAATTTACATATTTTCTCAAATATCTCGAATACGGTCCATTTTAGAGAAATTATGTATGGAATAAAAATTATAGAAAATTATATTGCGAACAACTTTTGTTTAAACAATTTTTATAAAAAAATATTTTTTTACATTTTGTCAAATTTCTTGAATACGGACCATTTTAGGAAAATTTTGTATAGAACAAAAATTATAGATAATAATATAAGAAGAAGAATTTTCTTCCCCAAACGTAAATAACAGATATATTCCATAAAATATAAAAATGACCACCTATAAAGTACCCCCCAGATGTTCCGACTCTGCCCAAAATCTAATCAGTACATTGGACGCTGGAACAAAGCTTAAGTTTAAAATTTTGTGTTTTTCCGTGTATCGGTTCATGAGTTATGCGACACACAGACACACAGACACACAGACACACAGACACACAGACACACAGACACACAGACACACAGACACACAGACACACATACACACATACATACACACATACACACACACATACATACACACACACACACACACACACACACACACACACACACACACACACACACACACACACACACACACACACACACACACACACACACACACACACACACACACACACACACACACACACACACACACACACACACACACACACACACACACACACACACACACACACACACACACACACACACACACACACACACACACACACACACACACACACACACACACACACACACACACACACACACACACACACACACACACACACACACACACACACACACACACACACACACACACACACACACACACACACACACACACACACACACACACACACACACACACACACACACACACACACACACACACACACACACACACACACACACACACACACACACACACACACACACACACACACACACACACACACACACACACACACACACACACACACACACACACACACACACACACACACACACACACACACACACACACACACACACACACACACACACACACACACACACACACACACACACACACACACACACACACACACACACACACACACACACACACACACACACACACACACACACACACACACACACACACACACACACACACACACACACACACACACACACACACACACACACACACACACACACACACACACACACACACACACACACACACACACACACACACACACACACACACACACACACACACACACACACACACACACACACACACACACACACACACACACACACACACACACACACACACACACACACACACACACACACACACACACACACACACACACACACACACACACACACACACACACACACACACACACACACACACACACACACACACACACACACACACACACACACACACACACACACACACACACACACACACACACACACACACACACACACACACACACACACACACACACACACACACACACACACACACACACACACACACACACACACACACACACACACACACACACACACACACACACACACACACACACACACACACACACACACACACACACACACACACACACACACACACACACACACACACACACACACACACACACACACACACACACACACACACACACACACACACACACACACACACACACACACACACACACACACACACACACACACACACACACACACACACACACACACACACACACACACACACCTATACACGTTTCTACGTATTTATGGCAACGCATGCAATATCCTCAATTGTGGCGCTTTATAAAATATTGTTACCATTAATGGCTCCTGTTCTGAGGAGTATATAACTCTTTTTATTTTGTTTTTACCCTCCGTAGTTTAGAACTTATATCGAAAAATGATTTATGGCATCAGTCGCCACTATGAAGAAAGTGTGTCTCGAAGGTGCCATTAATATAGTTTTACGGGATCTGTGTGAATTGCGCGGTTGCCAAATTAACAAGTTGCCACAATCATTGACAAATCGATTTGAGGTGTCCATACCTAATAAAACTATAACCTTAATTTTTTTTTTTAATTTATTAAAATCTTAATAAAATTATAAACTTCCTCAAATTAACTGAACATAGTCATTTTCTTTCGATTCTTACCAATTTGATTTTTTATGCAATATTTTATATTCTTCCATGGTCTCGAGGATAATAGAGGATATGTTACGAGGCATTCTTAACATTCTTTTTTTGTAGGTACAATATGGTTTCTTATATTGTCAGAACTGCTTTAATTCCATCTCTTGACCATGGTTGTGATTTTCTTTCTTTGTTTCTTTCGAAAAAATAATGTACGAAAATGAAAAGTCAGTGTTTTTTAGAGATTCATTTTTAGAATAAATATAAATTTCCGTTTCCAAAATGGACGAGGTAGACAAATTAATTACTCGAACTATTTTTCACGACCTGCCAACAATATTAAGAAAAAACTTAAAACCGTAAAAATGTATGTTAAATTTCTTGATATTTTTGTTAAAAGTTTGGTTTAAATTAATTGTTAGTGGAACCAAAATGACATCACACTAAAATGGCGTACAAGGAATAATTTTAAACTATCAGAGGATGGACTAACAACACTAACAACACTAACAATAAGGGTATCTTATTAAGGGGTCTGTAAGCGGCTTTATCTAAAAATATTTTGAAGGAGAATTTTTTTTGACAAAACCGAAAAAATATACTGATTTTTATTCCAAAAGGGACACATCAACAATCTTTGCATCAGAGGCACTTCGATATAGGAGACCTCGAAATATACAGAGCAAATAAAACACACACTTTAATTTAAATTCTTTATAAACGTCAAAAAATGAGCAAGAGATCAAAACACTTTAAACTCTTTAAAAATGACCACCACCTAAGCAAAATGTGCGAAATTCGGTCGAGTTAGTAGCATACCGATATGTGTGTATCGTGAGGATACGTATCAATGATTTATACGAAACGTCAATTTGAAATTTGGCAAAAAGGCGACGAAAAATGAACAAAAATCGTTTTGGTTGCTCAAATATTAGTTTAATAATATTAATTTAAAAAAAAAATTAAAATTAACGTTCAATTGTGCTTAAGAGTTCTATTTATCATGTTTAATAATCCTTTCAAATACCATGGGAAATGAGAATTTTTGTAGAGAACATTTTATTATTTTCTTACAAATTATACACATTTCTTTCAAGAAAATCCTCCCGAAATACCACTCGACTGACGTCTCGTGGATTTGAAAACATGATTTTAAATCACTTATAAAAAAAATTATATACCAAAAATTGTAGGTACCTATATGATTTGTATTAGAAAGTCATGAGTATTAAATTTCATAGTTTTTATTAGAAAACGAAAAATGTATACAAAAAACGGCCCTGTTTTCTTCAGAATTTAACGATGAAATTGTTTTACAAGAGAGCATTTAATTTTTACCGAAACCTCAGTTAAAAAAGTCCAAGGGACGCTAAATTGGTGATTCTGACCTTATCTGCCCTGCGAGGATCGACAAGCAAAATTGTGGCACAAATGAAACGATTTTATTTTTAACGAATTGCGTTGAATTTTTACCTCTGTGAAATATCTGTAACTGTAACGTTTGGAGGGTGGGATGCTCTACGGCACATAGGCGTCTTTAGGCCCATTGTACATCCTCCTAAGTTGTTAGGCACCTCCTAGCTCCTAAGCCAGCCCTCATATTTGATATAGTTGACAACGTCGTCAAGAGGGTGCTTCTCTTATATAGGCCGGTGTTAGCCAATTCTCGCCAAACACAAATGTTTTAATAATGAGAGTGTCGGGCAATATTTAAGGTAGTTTCATATTCTTACTTGCATCCTCTACCGAGTGCGGATTCTGACAGCCCTATTCCATGGCGATGTTTCCGTACTTGGCACTGACCAGTCAGGAGGCGCAAATTCCATCTAGTTATATTCAAGTATGTATTTTCTCTGTCAGGATTACTTAAAAGCTCCCTAGTAGCTCTGCAGATTCTTTTTTCATTTCATCTTTCTTTTGTGAAGTATAACTTAAGCCTAACCACGTCGTAGAAAACGAAAAAGTTCTTCACGTGTCACATTTTGATTAGGATTTCAAAAAAATTATGTGACAATATTTGGGCCCTTTACCTCTTACGCCTGTCCATGTAACAATGCTCCTTCACTTTTTAAGCAAGTATCAGAAAATATTTAAGTCCTTTACCCCTTAAGCCCATACGTGTAAAAATATTTGAAATCTTTACCACTTAATCTTACGCATGTAAAAATAATATTATGAAGGATCTTTTTGATCCCAATATCAACTTTAGATAATAAAATTCAAATCAAATCCTTCAAAATATGTTTAAAAAACGTTAAATAATTTGGATTAAAAAAATAACAAATTCACAGTCGACAAGCAGTAAATTCGCTGCCCATGCCGCAGTGTATAAAATAAGCTCTATAAGAAATGTACTACATTTTAAAATACTGATATTTAAAGTACATACTAAAGTTCAAACGAAAATTCTAAAAAATCAAAATGCTTCAATTAAATAAAAACCGTAAGTGGTCAGACTTTCGTTGTAGAGTTATCGTCCGAAATTAGATGATCATATTTAAACATCGTAATCTACATCCTAAAACAGGAGTAAAAGTTCATATAAACATAGGTCCGAAAACATTTCGTTTTCGAGATACAGGAGATACAAGTGAAGTCTTGATGGCACATTTTTGTAAATATTTTCTAAAATGTCTTTAGTCACCGGTTTTTCAAAGTTAAAAAAAATTAAATTTCTGATTCCATGGGCCTACTTATTATTGTTTACACTTTCGAATAAGATAACAACTTAATATGATATTTTCAAATGCTTTTCTCTTGAAAATGGTGCGTCCTAGCGAGATGCAACAAAAGTAGCTTAATTATAAAGGAAACATTGGTTTTACAAATTTTATTGTCAAAAATGTTAAAAACTGTCAACAAAAAATTGAGGGCAATTTTATCCTAAGCCCCCCTAATTTACCCACCTATAAAGATGATCAAAAACTTAGGTTTAGTCCATTAAATAGAGCGTAAAAAACTAAGCATTTGTACCAAATTTCACTTAGTTATCTTTAACGTTTAGAAAATATTTAGAAAAGTGTGTCATCGGGACTTCACTTTTAATACCCTGTATCTCGGAAAAAAAATGTTTTGCACCTATCTTTGTATAAACTTTTACTCCTATTTTAGGATGTAGATTAGGCTGTTAAAATATGACCGTCTAATTTCGGGACACCCTGTATACATATGCACAGACGACCAGACAATAGCTTTTGCATTTTCTTTCATAGAGTGTTCTGAAATGTAAAGAAAAATATTAAGAAGTGTGAGTAAAATTTTTTCAGCACTAAAAACCACGAATATTTACTCTCAATTAAAGTTTATGCATATTAAGCGTGTGAAAAAATTGAAAGCTGTAGGAAAAACACTGATCATGCTCATTTAATTTTTCTGATCTCAATGTATGTAGATGTTATATTTTTAGACAAAACTTTAAAAAGGTATATGTAGGATGGGTATTGAAGAAAAAATACCGAAACCGGTACTGGAATTTTGATAATAATTCTTCAGCGTGTACTACTTGGTATTCACACATGTACCATATATTTTCTAATTCTAATAGCTGATCTATGCCTACAAACAATGTTAACTAAATTTCATAGTTCATCCCTTCGCTCAGTAAAAAAAAAATATAAAAAATAATTAACAGTTATTCATCTTACCTTGTGCCTCGTACAATAATATCAAAGATTTCTTCTAAAATTTTGTAAAAACATATAGGTATCCCAACTCAAGTACTTGATAAATAACAAATTAAAAACCGCAATACCTTTTAAAACACTCTCTTTTCTTCTCATTTTATTTAAGTAATAATTACTTTTGTTCCAAGTATGGATATTCTGTGTATTTAACAAACAATCTGCTTTACATTCATAAATTATTTTACACACCCGCTTGTGAAATAGTGGCAACTTCAAGTTCAAGAAGATATTGCAATATACCAAAGAAACGAAATTTATTCGTTTGCTGAAGATACAACTGCAACGCTGTAAATTCTTTAATGAGGGCGCCACCGTCCGACCACGCCCATGTTGCCATAAATGGGTGAGTGTATCAAACATAATATATCCACTGTTGTGGCAACTAACACATATTTTCACAAAATGTCAATTATACACAAAATTATAAGAAAAATTCCATAATTATATTAGTCACTAGAAAACAAAATGGAATATTAAGAACAAAAATAAAAAAACTAAGGTCTAAAGGTACAATTTAAGAAATTATGAAAGTTTAAAATTGTGGCAACTCGTGTAAGTTGCCACAATTCTGGCAGGTGCCACAACAGAGGTTAATGCACACATCAGTTGCCATAAGTATAGTGGAACATACACACACACACACACACACACACACACACACACACACACACACACACACACACACACACACACACACACACACACACACACACACACACACACACACACACACACACACACACACACACACACACACACACACACACACACACACACACACACACACACACACACACACACACACACACACACACACACACACACACACACACACACACACACACACACACACACACACACACACACACACACACACACACACACACACACACACACACACACACACACACACACACACACACACACACACACACACACACACACACACACACACACACACACACACACACACACACACACACACACACACACACACACACACACACACACACACACACACACACACACACACACACACACACACACACACACACACACACACACACACACACACACACACACACACACACACACACACACACACACACACACACACACACACACACACACACACACACACACACACACACACACACACACACACACACACACACACACACACACACACACACACACACACACACACACACACACACACACACACACACACACACACACACACACACACACACACACACACACACACACACACACACACACACACACACACACACACACACACACACACACACACACACACACACACACACACACACACACACACACACACACACACACACACACACACACACACACACACACACACACACATCGCGAAAGTCAAAACGGAAAATCCATCGAAAATTCGAGGTCGAAAAAAATCATGATTCCTATACTTTCCTTATATCTGTATACAGATAGGAAAGTAAAAAGATATTGCCCCAGGGGCGTCCTCTAATTACCTGCTTTTAAGGTGTATATATTTATAATAATTTAAATCTCGCGCTGCTTGGAAACCGTAATATTAAAAAAAAATGCCATATGGATCCAACTTTAAGAAACACTGTGTATATAAAATGGTCTTCTGTTGATACCTACGTTTATCAAGTACATACCTATTAATTGATGCATTTTGTATAGTTTTTAACTTTGTAACATTTCATATTGTATAAGTTAATGTGTACCTTCTCAGTAATTTTGTATTACAGGCCTGATGATGCCTACATAGGTAAAAACTAGTTGCTCTGTATTTTTATATATATATATATATATATATATTATATTGTAGTATCCATCTTGAGTAGTTATATTCATATTTTATTATAGTAGATAATCTTTGCAGCAATAGTCTATATTTATTTTTAATTTAAATATTAATACGCAGTATGAGATTACAAAAAATGTTATAGCGAGATATTATGCAACACATTACACTTAAATATCTCATCGTTTGCGTTTTTTTTAAACTTTTTATCTCACAGTATTAGTCCAGGAAGCAGTGAAGTTTTTTGGTACTTATTTTCCCAGGCAGGAAACATCGATAGAATTATTAGGTTTGTTATTCTAAGCAAAATTCATATATATGAAGGGGGGTTTAATACATGCGACAGGTGAAAAATTGGAAAAAAATTACAAAAGCCATTGACCTTATTTTTGCAGTCCTAAAAATTTGTCAGATGATAGTTTATATTATAATTACAGTTGCAAATATAGTATGGTTAATGTGAAACACCCCCAAAGCCTTGTCAGCCTCGTCCAACGCTCGTCAGGCGCGCTAAATTCAGCATGTTCAATTATACAGGTGATTGTTGTCATTCTCTACATGTTTTTACTTTTCATAATTTATTGCTATACATTGGACATATTACTTTATTTTGTTCCTATACAGCAGATTCTGGGTGAAATTTCCAATTCCACAAATCACATTTTGCTACAATATAAAAATAATAATTGCCCACCTGTGATTCCATATTTTCTTGTTAACTGCAAAATAATGTTCAGTTTATATTCAAAATTAAAGATTCTTAAAAGTTAAGTAAATTAATTAGTGCATTTACAAACCACAGCATTACGAATATGTCTAGGCGCTTTTAGATCCAGTCCAACTGAAAGCATCTACATTGAATCTTCTGAACCACCTCTTTCCATACGACAAGAATGCCAATTATCGTCCTATTTTTCCAGGATATCTGCGTACCCACAAAACCCAGTATTTAAATTAATTGACTCTATACAACCAGCTACTGTAATTAGACCCTGAACATCGCTCTCATCTCCATAAATGTTACACTCTATTATAAGAGAGTCTAACCTTAAAGTTACAACTCCCATAAAACTTTCTAAAACTCCTCCATGGACCAAAAAAATCTCCACTATTAAACACAAGCCTAAGCATCTACAACAAGTGCGAAACGCTCAATGTAGTCTTCAGACAAAAATTCAAAGATCTGATAAATCACCAGCCTTTCGACAAAATCCTATACACTGACGCCTCCAAAGAAGTTACTGGTACTGGATGCGCTGTTAATACAGTAGGCACAACAATAGCAACATACAAACTGCCTGACTTATGTAGTATACACACAGCTGAACTATATGGAATACTACAAGCTTTGAGGACTCCAGTACAGGATAATAGTAAACTTGTCATATGTACAGACTCCCTTTCATCAATATACTCCATCAAAAACAACTACTCTTTAGGAATTACTGGCAACGAACATGCAGACCAAGCAGCAAAACAAACTTGCTCCTCCGACTTGCCAGTAGAGCAAATTCCACTTCATCAAGACTTAAAATCAGCAGCTCGACAAACGATGATTCACACATAGCAAACACATTGGAATACATGCAACACAAAACTCCGTTCAATATAACCCACTGTTACAGCTCAGAAGATGTCTCCAATGACAAGAAAAGCCAAAAGCTTTATAAGAAGACTCAGAATAGGTCATTCCCGGTTCACCCATGGTTACCTGATGTCCTCACAAAATCCCCAAATCTGTGAATTCTGTGATAGTGTAAGACTTACAATTGAGCATATACTTTTAGATTGCAAACACTACAGCTCAACTCATCGCAAACACAAGCTCAGTGGAACTCTTAAAAAACATTATCGGTCTACCTAACCAGTTTAGTGATGTGATTCAGTTTCTTAAAGACTGTCGACTGTTTAATTTAATTTGATTTTATATGTAGCCAAATGTATCTTTAACCAAAAGTATCACAGATCCTGTGTCAGTGGCCACTAGATGCCGAGAGACGTTAATTTTAATAAAAAAAAAAAAAAAAATAGTGAATTTCAGAACCACTATAAAATTAACCCAACTCAGAAGTAGTAAATATTAAAATTGCTATTGTATTAATTTTTTTTGACTCTTATATGCACTCAACAAAATTATACAAACTATAAGATGTATAGATTTAAAATATCGTGAATAAGCGAATATTACCACACCAACGAAATCTGAAATTCTGATATCTAAGGCATGGAAGAAGGATAGAATAGGTTAGGTTGATTACCGTAAAATTCCAAAGTCTCCAACGAAATACGAACTGACACGATACCAAACGAAGAATCATTTGATCGGCTGGAGCATTATGAATTCTAATTGGCTGGGCATGTTTGCATTTTAATGTATGCTGACAAAGACGCATAGAAAAGTGCTTATACCTCAAGAATAAATAATAACCAGGATATCTCCGATCACGTGACCTTTAAGCACACCTACACCGATATTCTACACCGAAACTTTCAGTGTAGTAGCGACCGGCACGGGCGGTGGTATCGAAATCGTGAATTTATAATTATTATTATTCTGTTGTTTCTGTTATTTTGCTTAAATATTTTTATCGTTGACTATTTTCTGATTTTGTTGTGCTTTAATGACAGTGTGAGTTATGGAAGAAGACAAAAAAAAGCTGGATTTGTTTGTAGTTATAAAGACTGCAAAAATAAATCTTATATCGGTGCACATTCGTTTTACAGATTTCCTCAAGATGTTGAACGGTAATATAAATAAAGTACAATATACAGGGTCATTCTATATGGGCGGAACACTTGATTTATGGCTTAACTATGACTTGTCCGATAATTTGACTTAGATAAGAGTTTTTGTACATTTTATGTACTATTTATTGACGTTTACAAATTTCCCGCATACGTAATGGTTTTCAAGATATAACGTCATCGGGCAATATTTTAAATGGATCACCCTGTATTTATATTTTTTTTCGAGTTCGTACGATATGTCTGAATTCATCAATGGTACATTAAGTGGGTCCCAGACTTACGGTCTTATAATAACAATTAAATTAGATTACACTTAGGTACTCTTGATAAGACTCGATTACTCTTATGGTTTTGACGAAATTTGCATTTTAGTAATTTTAGAACATAAACAATAATTATTAAAATACAAACTTTGTCAAAACCATGAGAGTAAATCGAGTGTTATCAAGGGTACTTTTTTGTAGTAAATGAGTACCCAATCCAAATTTCATACTCAAACCCCTTTTTTGCCATTGGCGTAGAATTTTTAAAGGTGCAATTATTTAAAAAATCAAGTTCTACGCCTATGTATTATTATCGGACAAAATTTTATACGATGAAAAACATAAAAATGTACTTTTTTCATATCTTCTACAACACCTCTAATCAAGAGTTTTAACAAAAATACTCGATTCTTGCCATGTACGATTTTTTGAGGAATATTAATTATTTGCCTGCAATACGTATACAAAAATATTTATTGTTGGTTTCCATAGTTTCATCTAAATAAAAATATTGTCAAGTTTTAACACCTAATCTCTTGTTAACGATTGAAAGTTTTCTATCTGACTCAATAATTAAAAAATAAAAATGCGTGGTTTATTAATATGGCTGTACAATATACCAATGCAGAATATACCGATATGTTACTGACATTAGGATTTTGTAAAGGAAATGCTCGAGAGAGTGTCAGGGTGTACTCTGAGAGATTTCCAAATCGTCGTGTACCTAGCCACCCAACTTTTGCTGCTGTTGAGAGACGTCTTCGGGAGACCGGTTCCTTTGCTCCCAACACTGTTGATAATGGAAGAGAACGTTTTGTAAGGATTCCTGAAGTTGAAGAAGACATTTTAGAACGTGTTGAAGAAGATCCAGAATTAAGCACCAAACGAATTGGAAGGGAACTAGGAGTAAGTAAAGATGTCGTTCATAAAGTGCTTAGAGAACAATTGCTATATCCATACCATAAGAAGCCAGTAGAAGAATTATTAGTCCATGATCCTCAAATTCGTTTGGGTTTTTGTCGATTTGTTAATATGCAAGGAGAAAGAGATCCAAACTTTGTCAAGAAGGTTCTCTTTACCGATGAAGCGGGTTTTACAAGAAGAGGTATAACTAATACCCATAATGAACATGTTTATGCCGTTGAAAATCCGCATGCAATAAAGGTAAACCATTTTCAGCACGAATTCAAAATTAATGTGTGGGCTGGAATAATTGGTAATTTCATTGTTGGTCCTGTCATACTTCCTCGAAGATTAACTGGAGAAAATTATTTAGATTTTCTACAAAATGCGTTGCCAGAATTGTGAGAAGATTTACCTCTCCAACTTCGGAGAGATATGTGGTTTATGCAAGATGGAGCTCCACCACATTGTTCTTTAAACGTTAGAAACCACTTGAATGAACAATATCCACACAAATGGATAGGCAGAGGTAATGACGCACCTGTTAACTGGCCACCACGTTCCCCAGACCTAACACCGATGGATTACTTTTTATGGGGACATCTGAAATCCACAGTTTACAGGGAACCTGTAGAAAATGAGGAACAACTCTGGCAACGTATTCATGATGCAATAAACAATCTTAGAGGTGATGAAGAAGTTATGGAAAGGATACATTTTAATTTTCTTCGATGCACAAATCTTTGTATGCGTGAAAATGGTGAACATTTTGAACAATTTTTGTAAAATCTCTATTTTGATTATGTTGTACATAAATATTTTTGTGAAACCTATACACTCTAAATTATTAAAACAGAAATGTAGCGAAAACCATGAGAGTAATCGAGTCTTATCAAGAGTACCTTTTTTAAAGTAAATGAGTTGCGCAATCTAAATTTAATACTCAAACTCCTTTTCTTCCATTGGCGTAGAATTTTTAAAGGTGCAATTATTAAAAAAATCAAGTTCTACGCCTATGTATTATCGGACAAAATTTTAATATTATGTTTTTTTCCACATAAAACTCTACCAATATACCAAATTTCAGCAAAATCGCATATGCAGTTTTAAATTTATATGGAAAAAACGATTTAAAAATTGTAACTTCAAGACCCTCTGGAGCCCAAACGAAGCAACTTTCTACTAAGGTAATTTTACTTAAATAGACTTATTTTGGTCTAAGGAATATGTGGTATGTTTTTGTAAAGACCTTTTATAGAGACCCTGTACAAAGACACAATTGTGTCAATTGTTTAACAGGTACAATAATAACAAGAGGTATGGAACTTAATATATCTTATTGTGAAATTACTCAATACAATGTTGTACAACAATGAGAAAAAAAAAGATACACAAACTTACCAGAACAATAAAAAAAAAAGAAACAAATTAAAACATTTTTTTATGAGCCTTGAGTTCTGAAAATTGTTGGATGAAGTCAACAAAACGATCTCATTTTCAATGAATAATATATCCAAGCTTGTCAAACGAGACTGGCTCATTGTAGAAAAACTTCTCTCATAAGAAGCCACAGACACACAAATAGTAAAAAAACAGTTTAGGTCCCTCAGTTATGTTTGGTAACGATTCACGAAAGTCCATTTCAATAATTAACTTCTACATTTGCAAAGATGTCCATGAAACTGCATCATCAATTTTTATTCCAGAAGCCTTCAGATGTCTACTTAGCCTCTTCACTTCTGGTAACATTTCTTCTTCCTCTAAATCATCCAAAGTATTTGTGAACTGATGTATATAAGTTACCAGGTCTTCATTACTTGCATTTACGAGATTACTTTAGCTTTTTCTCCTGACATCATCTTTTTAACTCGTGTGCGATTTCTACTTTCGACATCAATGTCCAATTTAGCACAAGTTGTGGTTGCATGTTCTAAGGCTTTTTGGACCAGATCTTCCCGACTCTCTTCTAAAAACATTTTTAAGCTTCTCAACTTCAATACACAGTTTTCCAAACTAATACCTTTGATTTGGAGGTATTTTTGTACAAGGTTCACTTCAGATAAAATGTGGTACCATAAGTGCAAGAAACAAAGAAAATTAAAATTACAAATGTTCTCAGAAGCATCACACAGCTTGTCTACAGGATCAACCAATTTTTAGAAATTTTTAATAAACAAATATAGTTGTCGAACATTCTGGGGCCTTTTTTGTTATTTAGAAAACAAAACTTAAATATTTTCATATTTGGGCCTGGGGTGGGCCGCCTCTACCGCCCCACCTACGTTACGCCACTGGCTATAATGAATATCATTATGAAACTGAACATTAACATTTAATTAACAAATGATAGTACATGAGTAAAAAATAATGTTTACATGCTGCTTAGCAAGAACAACGACGCAATTAAAAGTAGTCAATTTAACAGTATTTATTTTTCTATAAATGGTTTGGGCGCGAGTAATATACAAAAATACCTTTTTTTAAGAATCAAAATGTTTCTTTTTTGACTTACAAAACTAAATTATCTCTAATATTTTATTATGATACATTTTAGGTAACTTTCAGAATTTAAAACCAATGCCAGGTAGTAATGACTTATCAAAACTGAATTATCTCTAATAATTATGATGGTGGGTGAGGTTTTCCTCACCTGTAAGTCAAATGGCACCATCAATTATCTTTAAGTCGCCCCGG
The DNA here is from genome assembly GCA_927349885.1 of Psylliodes chrysocephalus. Lineage (NCBI taxonomy): Eukaryota > Metazoa > Arthropoda > Insecta > Coleoptera > Chrysomelidae > Psylliodes > Psylliodes chrysocephalus. The sequence goes on along the minus strand of OV651824.1, from coordinate 29,986,987 downwards.
AGCACCATGGCAAATAATAATAATAGCCGTCCCTTCCCCTACACAAGTCGTTCAGTCGATTTCAGGGGGTGAAATTCACTCGTAAGGTGGTGAATTAGGGAGAGTATTATTATTATTATTATTATTATTAATTGCTTGTTATGATACACTTTAGGTAATTTTCGGCATTTCTATATTTAATCTCCAATATCTTTCTGAATTTACTATAATTATACCCTTATTATTCATACATACCTTAATGTTTATTTTATTAAATCAATAAAAATAATCTATTTTTTTTATTAAACTTTATTGTAGTAACTCTTAAGACCAAAATTTTTAATAAATATACCAATTAGAAAAAATTGAAAAATTATAATTATCGCGCCAAAATGTGCGGTTTCGATCTCAAAGTGTAGTTAATTTTAGTTAATTTATTTACTTATTAAATTCACATTTAAATTTAAAAATATATGTTTTTAGTGCATATTTTGACTGTTTTTTGTGCATATTTGCATCCATATTTTGTTTTTTAGGTGCTTATCTCCCGAGCTTTATTAGTTATCCCAAAATTTATACTTTATCCCAGACAATGGAAGTCTGAAGCTATCAGGTTAAATAAAATGAAAAATCAGTGTAAATCTTTTTTCAGAGCGAAATCTTGGCTCTTAGCGTGTTATAGACCAGATTTATTATACAAAGTAGACACTCTTCACAAGAGCTATAGAATTTGCACATCCCCAACTAGCCATTCATAAAAGTGTATTTGTTGTGAAGTTCTCATCATCATCTATTGTATAGTCTAGGAGACAGTGACGATTTTCGGTATTTATTTTCCCAGTCAACAAGCACGAATAGAGAATTGTAGAATTAGCAATTCTAAGCAAAATTCATATATATTTAGAGGAGGGGATCCGATAGGCTGAGGCCAAAAATGCGACAAAACATACAAGAACACGGCCCTTTTTTTCCATTGATAAAAATAGTTTTAGTAGTAAGAGATGTACTGAAGTTAAGTAAAAAAATAGTCTGATTAATCTGTATGGATAATATATTTGGCAAGTGCATAAAATACACTTTCAAACGAGTTATGTACACAATTATTTCTACGACCACAATTATTTAAAGAATGTTCCAGGTGTTTTGTATATTAAAGTGTACGCATAGGACACATAAATAAAATCTTATATCACAATGTTTCACCTAACCAGTTGGTTTATTTATAGAAATTAAACATAATAATTGAAGATATTACAGAAGAAAATAGGGAAATAAATTACATTTCCTTTTACACTTTTATATAATAATTGTTTTATTTAGAATTCACGAATCACTTATTACTCTACATTAATTATAATTATTGTTAGTTTCGTTATGTCAAATCATTTATACTAGAGGTGTGAGGAAAATACAGTGAACTGTGGAACGCCAATATCGTTGGATGCGCGTGGTAGAAATGGTCCTATAATACTGCTAAAAACACAGCTAAATTTTTATGGAAACACTGTACTTTTGACATTTGCGATACTCCGACGCATATGCATTATTGATGTAATCTCATGATTTTACAGTAATAGTTTTTGCAATTTTAGTGTGATTTTTAGGTTATTATGGTTGACTTCAGAAATTGTGTAATCTGTATTGGTTATATATATCTATAGTTAAAAGCACGTTAACTTGGCATCAATGTTCAATCCGATTATTGAGTTTCTACCGCGTTTCAAAAATTTTGTAAATAATCCTATCTGTCTTGGTTATATATCTATGAGAATTTGTGATGTTCATTTTTCTTCACGGATATTCCAAAAAGGAAAGAGACAAATACTGCGAAAAGATGTTCCACTCAAATTCGTTTCAATTGGCATCATTGACGAGGCAGTTCCAAGTACATCGACTTCTAGCACTGAAACCTCTCAAGTGCCATGTACGAGTATTTTATATCAGCTTTTGGAACCATCAGCTTCAGCCATTTGCAACTCTTCCGATAAGGCAGAATCGATTCGACGGTGTCCAATACGTTTTCCTTCACGGAGTGTCCAAACATCAGAGGAAATAACTTTTCGAAGCCTAGGAAAGGAAAAACTAAGGGAGATCAACAATGCCCTGAAATTTGAGAACAAAGCGTTGAAAAGAGACAACCAGGTCCGTTTTAATAGATGTATCAATTTTGAAAAGAAGCTTCAAGAAAAATTGGAAGACACGATCACTCTCGAACAGTACAAAACTTGTACGTATTCACTGTGCCCATCCAAAGAACTCGTAGAATTTATTAATGTTCAGATTACCCAAATCATGAAATCAGCTAAAGGTCGAAGGAATTCGGACGAATTTAAATTTAAGTGTTTATCACTATATTTCTCTGGCCCAAAGGTTTATAAAACACTTCTAACTAAAATAGTTTGCTTGCCTGGGCCGCAATCCCTTAGAATCTTATTACGTGGGATCGACATCCCACCTGGTTTGGAAGTCTCCAATGTATTCAAAACACTTAAAATTAAAGTTGACAATTTTAATGAAATGGACAATTATTGTGTACTGTGTGTGGATGAGATAAGCATAAAGGCAAACAATTAGCTCCATTCTTCATTTATGTGATTTTCTTAAAACAAAAAACGTTAAGTTTCTTTTTACTAGACGTTTAAACCAAGATCCGTTAGAAAATTTGTTTGGTCTTATAAGACAGCAAAATAGTAAGTGTGCTAATCCAACAGCCATTCAATTTCAATGCTTCTGCAAGTATCTAATGTCATTAAAGTGGATACAAATTCATTTGTAGCTCATACACATCCCCATACATCAAATTTGCCAGAAATTGATAGCGGTTATCAAAAAGAGTCCACGTTAAAAACGAATTTCGGAAGGTATTTCGCGGGTTACCTAATGAAGAAATGCCTATCTATACATTCTTGTACAATTTGCGAGAAATATTCAAAAGCCTATCTTTATTTTGTTACTATAAAGCTTATAACAGCTCCAATTTAGATTTATTTGGTAACTTAAACATGCCACACAATGATTTTGTAAAATTTATCTCCTTTTTACAGGTAATATTTCATATAAATTTTGAAACTATTAATATACACAAAAATGTAATAGATACATTTCAAAGTATTTGTAGAAATACAAGCTTTTCACATCCATGTGTAAATTTTCCACAAAATTATTTGGTAGAGTAAGATTATTTTATACTCTTAAATGTATTAACCAAAATTTTAAAACTATAAAAGACAAAAATATTGTAATTTGGAAAGATAAGTAAATATTTTTTTATATATTGAAATGGGTAATGATGAAGTGTTTTTTTTAATTTTAATTATACACAATTGTTTTTATTAAGGCTCCACGTTTGGCACCATATTATGATGAGCTCCACGTTTAGCAGCCATAAATTATAATGAAATGAATATTTTAATAAAGAGTAACATTACCCAAATATTATTTTTTTAAAAGTAATTTAGATTACAAATCATCCTTACCAATCCCTAATGCCCCGGCTGAAATACTACCTGATGCAGTGCGCCATGATTGTGATAAAACGATATAACATGATTCTTTCAGATAATAGGTTTTAAAGTTTTCATCTATGTATTTAGACACTTACCTCTGCACCTCGTATATCGTCAACTCTTGAATAATTAAAATAAAAGTAAATAAAATTTGAGACTCTGTATATAATTAGTAGTTTTATTTAAAAATGTTAATATCAGGGTTTAGTGCGAGTTCAAAGATTCTTTATGGCTAATATAGGGTAAAGAAACAGAAAATTATTACACAAATGTGAAAATAAACTTAAAACGAAAATATTATATAATACGTCATTACAGATGGATTCTTGGATATAAAATGGCGCATTATACATCAAAAATATAGTTAGAGAACTTGGTTCAACGTTCTACCCACAGCACGTCGCTTTTTTAATTAAATATCGATCTTTAAACCGACTAAATAGTAACTTCTCAAGTCAGACAAGAGATGGCTTATAACATTATTATCTTAAAATGTCTCTACAATATTATGACACTATTTTGGACGCAAATAGAGAAATTAGTCGTCTTTTCGATTACTCAAATATTCAATTATGGTAAGTAGTTATTTAAATCAGTCACTAATGATAGTTTTTAATTAAAATACCTGTGTTTTACTGTGAAATATGAGATGTCCAAGTGTTAAACGTAATTATTTTCAGTGTCCATGAAAAGATACTACGAAGGTCATTACCTCTGGAGGCCTTTTAGTACGCCTGTACATACAATGGTGAAGATGTCTTCATGGGGGACTCGTCTTCAGGCAGTTTTACATAATTTTCCATGGGTAGGTTAAATTTTATATTACCTTTGACATTTATACACTAATTAAGTACTTATAAATAAACATTGAAGAATTAATTTTCCTGTCTCTTTATTTTTTTTTTAGGTAAAAGGAATTTTGGAAAGGAATCAGAAGGAAACATTTTACATGTCCTTCTTTCTTCGTTACTTACTATCGACTCTTTTGTTTTATCAACAAATTCTGATTTCAATTTTTCATCAAGTTGGATAAAAAAAGGAATAAGCCAATCAAAATTTTGACAGTTTAGTTACATTATTGAAATTTGATTATTGGATTTATAAAGGTGAGTTTATTTAAACGGCTTATTTCATAATTTCGATGATAATTTATTGTTCATTAATTAATAGGTTATTTTGGAATCCATGTTCTAATTTTTTTATAAATTTACATTTTAAAATTTATAATTTTCGTGTGGTAACACTGTCTCACTACATTTAGTTACTTTTGATCTTGTCAAATTTACCACTATACAGGGTGTAGTCTAAATACTCAGATGAAACTTTTTAATTTTATTTCTTTAAAGACTTTTAATCATTAATTTGATATTCTTGGGATTTCGTGTTTCATTATAATATATAAATCTTTTACTTACCTATATTTGTAATGTATGAACTTAAAAAATAAATCAATAGCTCCCCCCCACTCGACCATTCACTGTTGGGTTCTAATTAACAGTGCTGTTCCTAAAGTGGCGCTGGGAAACAGTAACAAAGCCTATACCAGAACACGAGGCGAAATAACCCTGGTAGTTGAAGCCGATGACACACAAAAAAAAATAGCTACCCAATATTTTTTTTTATTTTCCTGACCTTTTTTTCGGTGCGCCTATGGAATATAAGTAATAACTAAAAGACGAGGTCATAGCTCGTCGGCATCAACTAAAAAGGAATTAAATGAGAGATATCCTTCTTGTTATTAGTTATGCTTGTGCTTATACCGTGGTAATTAAGACAGATAGGAATAAAAGGGACCAGAGCTCAGGCAGCTGTTCTCGGGTACTCGCATTCCAGCGTCGTTATAGTTCTTCCATTATCAATTGCAGATCATAAAAACTCGTTCGGAACCTTTACCGACAATTTTGTTTGATCTGCCATAGGCGTAGATACCTACCTCATTTTATAAATTTATTTTATTAATACTTTTAATATATATCATATGCAAGAAAGTATTCGTTAAAAGGAAATCGAATAATTATAAATTGGACGTTATTATACGCCCTTATTTAGACAGATGCACTTAATTGTAATCTTACTTGGACTTAAAAAAAATCATTATAGCTCGTTAACTTGCTACAACTGAATATTAAATTATAAAACGTAAAAAAGCGAGTAAAGTGTACCTGCCTGTAAGGACGTTTGGTTTAAACAGGGTACCAGACGTGAACTGAACCCTTTTTGTACCCCATTCGTTCTTTTTCTGGAAAACAAAATTTAAAAGAAAAAACCATAAAGGATAATAAATTCTTTGCAAATAAAACAAAAGAAAAAAAAAACAATTCAATTCTAAAGTATCTTTATAAATAATTATGGCAGTCTGAATCCTCTGAACTAGAGTCATCATTTGGTTGAATTATGATGGGTTGTAAAGAGGGTAATACTACATACTCATCTTCTTCTTTGATAACATGTTCAACACAGTTTTTCCAAAGCTCTATGCGGTCTGCTGCTAGAACTTTCTTTACGAGTTCTACAACTTCTTTACTCAGTTCTGGAGACTGATTACATTTTCGTAATTCTGATTTTAAGTTTGCCAATATTAACTCTATAGGGTTAAATATGCAATAGTAAGGAGGTAGTCTGAGAAGAGTTTGCACAGCTTGTCAATAAAATACATTTTTTCTTTCTTTTATACCTTTAATAACAGTAAGAAATTCTTTGTTTGTTGGTCCTTTTTTACTATCACTGGCAGGAATAGGAATATTTTTCTCAGACATAAAAGCTAAAATTTGAGCTTTTTTACTGCTACTATTTGGTATTTTAAGGAGTTGCCGCGAGTGGTAGGATGCGTTGTTCATAACGATTACTGACTGTGGTGGAATGTAAGGTAAAAGCTGTTCATTAAACCGTTTTTCAAATAATTCTGCTGTCATATCTTCATGATAATCAGCTGCACAATTTTTAATTTGTTTAGCAGATAATAATAAAGCATTAGGCACGAAACCGTCTTTGCTTCCAGCGTGTACTATTATAATGCGTTTCCCTTTAGAACATGGCCCATTCAAACAGCAATTTTTACTACTGCCAACCCAACCGAAATTTACTACATCGTGACTGTCAAACCATGTTTCATCTAGATAAATTATGTGTCTATTAGAACTTCTGTAGCCTTTTATCTGACGCAAATAATATTGTCGCCATTGAACTATCCTTGAGGATTCGGTGATTGCCATCTGTTTATTCAATTTTTTGTGTATAAAACCACATGCTGACAAAACTTGACGCAATGTTTCCAAACTGGTATAAGTGTATCCTGGAAAATCTGCAACCTTTTGCTGTATTACTTCCAATGTCGGAACCCTGTTCTCCTTATATAAACTATAAATTTTCCTTCGTATAAAATCTTGGGTAGCTCTGTCAACTGATATCAGTTTTTCTTTACATGTTTTTCGGTTTTATGAATAATCCACAGCAACCCCTTTCGTGACTACCGGATAAACGGAAAATTTATTTACTTTAGTTAATTCAGCAATTGTTATTATGAACGCATTATCAGACTGCTGAATATTTTCCTTTTTTAAACATTCGAATATATTTAAAATAACTTGTTGTCTGTATATCTAAATCCTTATCGTTAAAGTCATACCTGTCTTTAATCTCACTTCACTGTGCAATTTCATTTTCTTCATTCGCCCATGGTCTAAAGAACGCCATATTTATATTTATTAAAAGAAATTTAAATTAAACCAACCACACATACAAAACACACCGCACGACAGTACTCCACTGATATCGCAGACTGTCTTCCAGGAATATTTTCGAACACCTCCCTTCCGCAAACCTTCGGCCAATACAGTGCATTTAAGTTTACGATTCGATGTTTTCATTGGTAAACAACTGATGGTTCGTTTAATATTTACCGCTTTGTATAAGGGGAGTAAACATTATTTTTTGTTTCTTAATTTGGCATGAGTACCGTGCGTATATATTAAATATGATGATTCCCCACATAACTGTGTTCTGCAATTGATAATGGAAGGACTATACCTAAATACGCACCTGCCTCTTCCTCTCCTCATTCAACTATATTATTTGTGAGTCTGGCGGTGCTTTCGTGATTGTAAATGACAGCCAGACATGTTTTTTTTATGAAATTATAGTATTATTTATCATGTGACAAATTTTTAAATCCGGGAAAATATGAGCAAAAATTTTGTAATTTTGACAGTTTTCAAGATGCCGCCAGATTCATTTAGCAATTTCTTAAATCAGCCAGAATTACTTTTGATTATAGTTTATGTCAGTATCAGATGATACGTTAAATTTCAAGCATGGGAAAATAGGGGTTACGGATTTCAAAAATCCGTCAAATTTTTGGATCCGCAAATTTTTAGCCAGACTGACTTTCCTCAGGTTAGAATATGCCAGACTGTTATTTCCATTAATAAAATTATTAACTTTAATAAATGTAAAATATTTATGACTGGGAAAATAAGTGGACTGGTCTTTATTTTTCATCTAGTGAACCCATCCAAAAATTTTAGCCAGACTTACAAAATGGCGTTTTGTGTCACCATCCCAACAAACAATGTCACATTCACCGACTGCGAAAATAAGTATCAAAAAATTTACTACCTCCTGGACTATATCTATCATTTATAAAAATGTTTTCATAATAATAAATCTATAGTTTAACTGATTAACTTTTAGATGTTCCATTTTTAATTATTTATTTATTTGACCAGAAATAAAATAATACAAATTTCTGCAAACTGCGTATTTGTGTAACTTAAAATTTACAATTTCGAACATATTTTAACAATTTCTTTTTAACATAAATGCTCGACATTCTTGGACAAAAACATTATCTAAAAAATAAACAATAGGTAGGTAATTATTTACCATACAAATTGCTAAAATTTCTTAAAAAAATAAAAATAAATTAGCATATTTTAAAAACATTGATACTCGTTCGCTTATCAAACTCCAATTAGAATAATTTATTTATATTAGCAATTTGTATGTAGTTTTTAAATGGACGTTGTTAAAACCCAGTATATATGGATACATTGATTATCAGTCATGAAATAGGTTTTTCATTTTAAAGGAAAAATTAAAATCATAGGTAAAATATCACTAGGTTTATAGTGTGGTAGATACAACTAGTTAAATATAAATGCAATCAAAAAAGTTGCTGATAATATTAAAAAAAATACATGGAAATAAACACTTGACAAAAAATAAATAGGGAACTCTAGATAAATATCCACACAATCATCAACATATTCGAATGATATCAGCGATCGAAATATTCGATTTCTATCTATAATACTATGGGGATTTGTTTTAGCCCATAAGTGATTGTTGTATCAATTAAAAAGAATGCATAATAGACTTAAAGGCGGCTAAGTGCCCTGGGAAAACCCACCCTCCACACGTTACAATTACAAAGAAGTGATTGTTGTGAACACAATATATCCCCCTATAGTAATGTAACTGGGATTTAAGAAATGGCTTTGAGTTACGCTGCGGCCAGACACTGGCCTCATGGCGCTAGTATCGTTTTGAATTTTGACACGTCCAACATCGGCTCGTTCATTGGTTGAAGAGGAAGTTTTTCACAAGTGAAGGATGAAAAGTCAGTATCAACCAAAAAACACTAAACGAAATACTGGATAGATAGTGCAAACTAAGCCCATAAAGAAAAAAGAAGAAGAATAAGAAGACAAGTGATAATTTTTTGATTTTTTCTTCTACGAAATTTATACCGTTTATGAATATTAATTTTGTTTCAGCGATATTTATTGTGATTTGTATTGTTGTATTAAGTGCTTACTTATTTAATATGGGAAACAAAACGTACAACAAACTCAGAAAAAGAGGAATCAAGGAGGGATTGCTATGGCTGTTATCTAAGGGTCTCCATCCTAGATAATACTTTTCTAGTCGGAAAATTCAAGTATAACAATTTTATATTTCCGTTTTCCCTTCTTTTAATGTAGGTGCCAATTTTGAGGTAAGTTTGTAATAATTTTTCATATTTTTCCTCTTAATATTATAATTTAACTAAGATATTATGATTTCCTATGGACACGATTCAAGGAGAAAGTCCTATGGCTGTCATCCAAGCCCTAGATAATAGTTTTCCAGTGGCAACAGCCTTTAAAATTCAAGTATAATAATTTACTGTTTCAGTTTTTCCCCTTTTTCGAAGTAAGTGTCCATTTAAACTAAACATTTTTATTTCGCTTATTGATTTTAGCATTTACCCACATAAATAACATCAATGTTCTATAAATATACCAAGAACATTCTGTTTAAGTTCTTTTTAGTATATCCTTTTAGAATGTTCTTAGAACATACCTAGAATATACTTTGAAAGTATATTTTAGAAAGTATATACTGAGTACGTGCCTTAAAAGTATATTCTAAAAAGTATATACCTACTAATCACGTGCTATAACAGGACATTCTTAGAAGATACTAAAAGTCATATACCCAGCATGTACCTCATATTCTGAGAATGTTCTAAATGCTTGCAGGTAAAAATTAACACCAAATACATGTAAAAACAAGTTTATATACATATCTATATGAATTTTTCCCAGATGCCGATCTAATAATTCACTACCAAACGCACTAATGTTGAATGTTTAGGCCAAAAAACATTCTCAAACTAAAATAGAAGAAAATAAGATGAATAACATAACCTACAATTCATACAAATTTTTTTGATCTCGTTTGTTTGTAAGAGGCACATACTTTGGTTTTCTTTTACTATACGGAGAATGGTCGCACTGCGCAGCTTTCTGAGTGCCTTTTAAAAGGAGATAGAAAACTCCGCCATTTTGAACACTTATTACGTGTTGCCTACATCTTGGCGCAATATTTTTAATAGGTGCGTTTTAATCATCCGCTTCTGCTTCGGAATTGTCGGTTTTCTTGTTTTAATTTGACAGGTTAAAACGACTAAAACGACAATTCCGGAAGCAGAAGCGGATGATTAAAACGCACCTGATATTTTGCTTGCTGCTGTCAGTGTCAGTGAATATTATTTTTGAAGTCACAGTTTATTGCTAAAGAACCAGTTAGCTCACTCGGACCAGTTGGAAGTTCCAAAATAACATCCACTCCAGTGATACAAATTCAGGATACGCAAAAGACTGCTGTTTTATTATAGGCGGTTGTCATATATTGTATTATCCGAGTTGCACAGTGTATAAACTGAAACGTTGAGATCAAAAGTGCCGACGCAGAGTGAGCGATCTGATTCTTAAGCTGTAAACTGTGTCACAGGGTTCAAAATGGCCGCGCCCTATGTTGGGCGTGTCGGACCTCTCTCTTGCCTCGTATAGTAATCAAAGTATGTGGTAAGAGGTAAGTCAATTAATAAAAGTTAATTGCATCATATGTTCTATATGAAAATAAACAAATTTTACTATATTTATAGTTTTTAGGACCTATAAGTGACGTTAGAATACAGGATATCCCAAATATTAATTGCCAGTGTGAATTTATTAATATATTTAATACTAATGGTGGATTGAAACTAAAATACAGTGTTACCAGAATTACATACACACTTTCTATGAAAAAAATCCTGCAAGGCCAGATATTGACCTGGAAGAACTAGAAAAGTTAGCTAAAGGAGGACGAAAACTACAAAATGGTGGTAAGTAATTAACAAAAATATATTTAAACTTTCAGTAAACATCATAATCATTTATGTAACTCTTGTTTTTGTTAGTGGAATTCCATGTACAATTTTTAATGTTTTATGTTCGACTAAAATATTTAAAATATTCCATTAGCTATGTACACTTAATTTGTATATGTACCAAATTTGTTAATTTTTTTTATTTTTCAGGTTCAATGACGATCCAATGGAATCAAGCAAATGAAACTCAAGCCATTGATACAATAAAATATTGATTGGTTAAGGCCAAAGATAGTATTTGTAATAAAAATAAGTATGAATTCTTTGAAATAATGACTCATTATATACACTTATTCTTTAATGTTCAATATTAATTAAAAATCCTGTATTAAGGTGTCTAGTATATGCCTAGCACATGCTATATTTAAATACTTAGCATATACTTAGAACGTACTATCAAATTAAAGTAGATACCTGTTGCATACTGTACACATACTTGAAGTACATTCTCAGAATTCTGAGAATGAACCAAATGCAAATACAGTATATTCTCAGCATATGCCTATTCTTAAAAAGTATATACTAAGAATATGCTAAGAATGTAATTGTTATCTGGGTATATACAGTATCGGCTAATGAACACTTTTCAATACGCTTGGCTAGCATCGAAGAGAAAACTAAAGAGTTAGCATTAGTGCGACCAGGAAACGAATAATATGAATGTTGCCTTGTGTGCTGTGTAATATGAACAGGCACACGGTGCGATGCATCTCCACGTAGCCAGCTAGCTCTTTGTAGTTTTTACTTGGACATTAGCAAAACGTATTGTACAACATTCGATAGCTGTTACTGTATTATCACAAACATCTCTTAATAACTAAATGATTTCATTTAATAGTTTCTTTCTTTTTCAGTAAAATGGATATGGCTAGAGTTATCCTCTACTTTAAAATAAATTAAATAGGTTTTATAATTTTTCAAATAAAATACTTTATACAATTTTTTGTTTTTTTTACCAGAGCCAATTTTTTTTCAGATCTAACCTCTATAGGTAAAAAATAAGTGATTCAGGTAAAATTGAAAAGTATATTACATGTTCTTTTAAATGTGTTGTTAATCCAAATGCTGCTCTTATTGTAATAGCTAACAATAAAAGAATTAGTATTATTTTTAGCTATCAAAATAAAAATAGCGCCTGGATTTACAGCTCGCTTAATGGAATATTCAGTATACTTCTCAATTCTGTGGTCGGCGCTTATAAGGTAATAAGTCGATATTACACATTTTTGGAGAATGGCGCTGGAAAATTTTGGGACATATGAATAAGGATTTTTAGAATTCAAATCGACGATCTTTTTAGGACATTTGGTCCTGTAAAAATTAAAAAATATGTAGAAATATTTTGTTTTAACTGTTTTATGTCACAAAATTTGACTGTTTATGTTTAATTATGACTTTTTGTCTTTCGCGGTTACCCTTGTATTATTATATATGTTTTTTTGTACCTTATTTCTATTACTTTACAACGTATATAGACCTAGATCCTTTTAACTGGCTAAAATATACACTCTTCTAAAAGTATCTTGACCAAAAGCTCCATTTACGTAAAAAACGACTTATGACCTTTTAAGCGCTGTCCACAGAATTATTCCCGCCATTCCGCTTCTGCTTTACGATTTTGGCGAGAAATTTAAATTTGAATTTACCGCCATATCGAGTTAGTTGAGCGGCTAGACACATACGCCTTTTAGCGCAAACTAAGTGCCAACCAGTGTTGCCAGAATATATTTTTGTAATGTACCAAATTTGTCTAAAAAATGTACCAGATTGCACTAGATTCTATAAAATTACCAGATTTTTCTAATTGTGAAGTGTGGTCATTAAAGAGCAAAAAAAGGTTTATAGAGAACAAGAACACAACAATTTTAAACAATATTTTATCTCTGATCAAATTTCTGACACTATTTTATATCTCGAGCAATTTTTGAAAAAGATTTTAATAACTTATGATACTATTTTATCTATCGATAAATTTCTAACAGCAATTTTTAATTTTTAACAACTTTTTTTAATCCCTCGAGCAATGTTTGTACAATACTTTTTGTACAATTTTTAACCCTTTTTAATCACTCGAGCAATATTTAACAGCCTTTTTTTCCTCTCAAGCTATTTTTGAACAATATTTGATCTCGCGTGCAATTTTTATTAACATTTTTTATCTTTCTTGCAATTTTTAAACAATGTTTTATCTCTAGAAAAATGTTTAACAGTATTTTTTAACTCTCGAGTAATTTATGAACAAGATTTTAACAATTTATAATACTATTTTATCTCTCGAACAATTTTTAAACCTTTTTTATCTCTTGAGCTATTTTTAAGCAATATTTTATCTTTCGATAAATTTTAAACATTATTCCATGTCTCGAGCAACTTTTTTATCTGCACAATATTTTAACTTTCGACAAATTTATAACAATATTTTAACTCTCGATAAATTTTTTACCATGTTTTATGTCTCGAGCAATTTATAATAACTTTTTTTATCTCTCGAGCAATGTTTGTACAATATTTTATCTCTCGAGCAATTTTTAATAGTATTTTATCTCTCGAGCAATTTCCAATAGTATTTTATCGTTCGAGGAACTTTTAAACAATGTTTTATCTCTCGAGAAATTTCTAACAGTATCTCTCGAGTCAATTTTGAACAATAATTTATTTCTCGAGAAATTTTTCATCAGTATTTTATCCCTGGAGTAATTTTTAAACACGATTTTCTCTCGAACAATTTATAAATATTTTTTATCAATCATTCAATTTCTAACAGTACTTTTATCCCTAGAGCAATTTTTGAACAACATTTTACCCCTCAAGCATTTTACCCCTCAAGCATTTTCTAATACTATTTTATCCTTCGGCCAATTTTTAACACCCTTTTTTACCTCTCAAGCTTTTTTTGAACAATATTTGATCTCTCGTGCAATTTTTGAACAATGTTTTATCTCTCGAGAAATGTCTACTATCTCTGAAGCAATTTTTAACAACAATTTTAATATCTCTGGCAATTTTTGAACAATATATTTTACACTTCAAATGGAACATACGCTGAAAGAGTACTAGATTTTGCTTAGAGTGTACTAGAGTACCAGATTCTCAGAGAATGTACTAGATCTAGTACAATTGTACTAGACTGGCAACACTGGTACCAACTCTTCAACAAGTGAGATGCACTACTACAGGGGATATATTGTGGTTGTGAATAAAGCTAAAGTAAAAGTTGGAAAGGCTTTTGGTAGGTAGGAGGGGGTAAACTTCAAACCACGTCGGACGGCTTCGAGAATTTCACAGTAATCAGAGATTAGGGACATAAAGATTGGAAACGCAACGACCGCAGCAACGATGGCGTTATCTAACGTCTCAGATGTTAACTACAGGTCTACATCGTTTGTAGAGAGACCAGTGTTGCCAAATATATTTTTTTGAGATATCATATAAGTAGAGTAGAAAAATGGTATTTCGACAAAAAAATTGTACAATAATACATGCATAGCATAATATAACTTAAATGGAATGAAAAAATAAAAAAAACTTTGGCATGATAATTTATTTATCTATTTATAAAAATGTTTACAACAAAAAAAACTGAAGAAAATACATGAAACTTTAACACATTTAAAGTAATCAATAACTGTCACTTGAAAGTGATTGAAATTTTACATGCAAGCTTTTCTTATGCCGTGAGAGTCGGTGTACAAAATCACCATGGTCAAAATCACGATAAGTCAGAACGAAAATGATTGCCTTCAGAAATTACGAACGGACTATGAATCTATGCAAGTAGTTTTTAATTTTTATTGTTTTATGTTCTGAAGTTCTTGCAGATATTTAAATAAACCTACTAAAAATGTGAAGATCGTATTTTTAACCGACTTCAAAAAAGGAGGAGGTTATCAATTCGTCGCGATATTTTTTTTTTTATGTATGTTCAGCGATTATTCTTTAACACGGTGTCCGATTTCAATGATTCTTTTTTTGTTAGAAAGGAGGTACTTCA
The DNA here is from genome assembly GCA_927349885.1 of Psylliodes chrysocephalus. Lineage (NCBI taxonomy): Eukaryota > Metazoa > Arthropoda > Insecta > Coleoptera > Chrysomelidae > Psylliodes > Psylliodes chrysocephalus. The sequence continues at coordinate 29,971,815 of OV651824.1, read as the reverse complement.
GGGGTGGTCCCATATAAATTTAGTCAAAATCTAATAATTGGGTCCATGAGAAAATCCTCAAACTCTTCATTTTTGATGTATGTTTAGCGATAATGCTTTACCACCTTGTCCGATTTATATGATTCTTTTTTTGTTAGAAAGGCGCTACTTCAGGGGTAGTCCCATATAAATTTGGTCAAAATCTAAAAATTGGGTCCATGAGAAAATCCTCAAACTCTTCATTTTTTATGTATGTTTAGCGATAATGCTTTACCACCTTGTCCGATTTATATGATTCTTTTTTTGTTAGTAAGGGGGTACCTCAGGGATGATCGATCCCATATAAATTTGGTTAAGATGTGGTGAGGGCATCTGCACGTTTTTGAAGTCGGTTTTTTTAAATTTTTAATTTACACTTGTTACGTACGATCTCACTGATGCAATCGTACATCGTACAGACAGTTAAAAAATCGTATAAATACGATTTAAATCGTACGGTAGGCAACACTGAGACAGACAGTAGACGTGGACAGCAGTGGACAGTTTGTAAATATAAATGTCAGTTTTATGTATATCCACATACTTTGATTACTATACGAGGCAAGAGAGAGGTCCGACACGCCCAACATAGGGCGCGGCCATTTTGAACCCTGTGACACAGTTTACAGCTAAAGAATCAGATAGCTCACTCTGCGTCGGCACTTTTGATATCAATGTTTTAGTTTATACACTGTGCAACTCGGATAATACAATATATGACAACCGCCTATAATAAAACAGCAGTCTTCTGCATATCCTGAATTTGTATTCCTGGAGTGGATGTTATTTTGGAACTTTCAACTGGTCCGAGTGAGCTAACTGATTCTTTAGCAATAAACTGTGACTTCAAAAATAATATTCACTGACACTGACAGCAGCAAGCAAAATATCAGGTGCGTTTTAATCATCTGCTTCTGCTTCCGGAATTGTCGGTTTAGTCATTTTAACCTGTCAGATTAAAACAAGAAAACCGACAATTCCGAAGCAGAAGCGGATGATTAAAACGCACCTATTAAAAATATTGCGCCAAGATGTAGGCAACACGTAATAAGGGTTCAAAATGGCGGAGTTTTCTATCTCCTTTTAAAAGGCACTCAGAAAGCTGCGCAGTGCGACCATTCTCCGTATAGTAAAAGAAAATCAAAGTATGTGTGTATATCGAAGAATGCGCTAGTTCAGTGTCATGTCATTTTGGTTCCACTGACATTTAATTCTAACCAAACTTTTAACAAAAACATCAATACATTTGACATATACGTTTTTACTGTTTTTATTTTATTTCAAAATATTGTTTACAGGTCATAAAAAATAGTTTAAATGTATGTAATTGGTAACTAAACGATTGTATATTTGATACATGCTATCTACTTATTTTAGGAATATATTTATAAAAGTGAAAAAAACGATATAATTTAGGTAAACAAAACGAACAAAACGCACTCAAAAAATCTACTGTTACTTTAATTGTCAGTGGAACCATAAATACATCATCACTGAACTAGCGCATTCTGAATTTAAATTTTAAATTTTGAGTTCATGGTTTTGTTTTCCTCTAGATGAACTAAGCGAAATAGTTGTGCCTGTTTTTGTGTGAAATTTAAGGATAATATTCATATTTTGTAATATTACAATAAGTCGGAGAACGTATTGCATTAGTAACACATGCCACATGAACAAATTTAACAACTCAAATGTGGCGTTCTTTAATTAACCAAAGTAGGTAAGATCTATTCATGTAAATATTACAAATAGTAATCAACTTTTGTCACAAAGTAGGTGTTTATGTATTATTTATTGTTTTAGAACAAGAAAATGGCTTCAAAACGTTAGAAAGAAGATTTGATATAGGAAGAAAAATATTTGAATTCCCATTATTGAATTTACACTCAACATTTTTAAATAAGAACCAAAATAGAAACAAAAATGCAATGTTACAAATAATCAAAAATTAAAAAATATTTGTCATGAATATAGATTTACAATAAATAATCGATAATAGACTGTAAGTGTAGTATTCTTTTTAATAAATAATTTAGCGTAATTACATTATTTAAGTTTATTTACAAGAACATGAGAGTACAGTCGATAATTATGCAACCTTTATTATCAGATTTTTAAATTTCCCGCTGCGTTGTTTGATATCGATGAAAGCGCCACATAGTGGGTCAGATGTTAACTGCCATAAAGCTGGTCGTTGTTAAGCATCGGCTTCTTATGGGCGTTTCCTATCTTTATCTCCCTTATCTCTGGCAGTAATGTTTACCTGCCAGTGTCGTTTCATAGAATAAGTAATTTTAAATTGTTATAGGCGGAACCGGACAATCGCATGTATTTATGGACTATAAATAATTATTATGTATTATAATATTCAAATCATAATTTTACAAAATTTCAACAGCTATTCACAATTTATTAAACTATTTACTCGAAATTGTTATTAACATCTGTAAAATAATTTTGTAGCCAATGTATCGCGTCCACTTCGGTGAGATTCGCCGCAAACCTGTCAATTTATGTGTATAAAGTGGGAGAACTGGCAAAAGCCTTTCCAACTTTTACTTCTGCTATATTCATTGTTGCATTTCTTGAAAAATTAGCTCCATCTGTAAAAATGATTTATTTATGTAATTTAGAATATACCGTACAAGTAGAATAACATAAAAATATAAATTCAATTTTAATATTTTTATTATTATCATACATGTCATTCTTTATTTTTGTTGGTACGCCACTGCACTCTGGCTAGTCGCGTCTCTGTCGGTACACTATGCTGATTGAGCACGAGAGGTTTCCACAAATGCCTGTAGTTAAAAACAGAGGTCACAGATCGGTTGTAAGCAGGTAGGGTTAGGTTTGGCCCAGAACAGTGCGGCCTCTTGGGTCTATTGTATTCCCAGCAGATCAGTGAAACAAACAATTTGACCACTCAAAACCACCAATTATACAAATACTAAATTATTTAATAAAATTGAACACCCATTTTAAATTATTACGAGCCAGCACTGTGTAGACTTTGATCATTTCCATCTTTTCTCTACCAAGTTTCTTCGTCGTATTTAAATTGAAAATTTATTTTAGTACATCTCTGTTTTTATTAATAAAGCTGAATTTCAATAAAGTTTATAAAATATTGTATGAATTTGTTAAAAAAACTTATGCAAGATTGTAAGTAGCTGAGATACCCTAAAAATATTGTAAACCTGAAACGAAAAAAATTAAATAAATGATAAAACAAAAAATGAAAAAAAAAACAAAAAATAATACAGAACAAAAAAAAAATAAAAAAATAATACAAAAAATAAATAAAAATAGACAAAAATACATATAATTAAAAAAATAGATATTTTTTTATAATTAATTACAAACTCAGGTACTTTGATAGCTGTAAGTTAAAATATAATAATAATAATGTAATCATGTAACAATAGTGGATAAAACAATTAAAGAATTATGGATTACTACAATAGTTGTTTTATTTTTTGATATTAAACCGTTTTTTTATATTTTTGGCAATTTTAATTTTTGGCACTTAGACGCTTAGACCACTATTCATATCACAAAAATGTTTGAATACGGATCTGTCTAGGCGATATAATCGCAAGCTATGTATGAGCACGAGTCATTTTTTTAAAATTTTTCTAGGCCAATCATTATTGACTAGAAGTACTTGTGCTAAGCCCTATCCGAAATAGCAGAAAATTCCTAAATTGAAAAATTAGATTTTGTTGCCGTCCTTTTATTAAAAAGGATGTGCCAAATTATCAAACAAACGAAAAGATTATATAATTTCTGGAATGGGCCTCAACAGTAAAATTTAACAAAATCAAATATGCCTAGATATTAGATAAGATTAATGTATTAAAAAAAACATGCTGTGATCTCTAACAGCGTATAAAATGGCGACTCAAAATTAAATTGGCATTCATCAAAAATTTTATACCTTTTTGATATGTAAAATAATCAAAAAACACTTAACAGTTATTTAAAGAAACTTTATTAATAACAAGAAGAGTGTCAGATTTAATTGTTTTATAGTTATTAAATTTCAATATTGATTCCTTTCAGTAAAAATATTTCATATTTTATTTGTCCCAAAAAAATATATGGTCGTAGATAAAATATTGTATGAGAAAAATGCTTTTTGCAAAAGTTGCGATATTTCTATTATGAGCACCTAGCAACAATTACGTAACTTTGTTTTATTGTATCGAATTTTAAACAGTCTGTTTATTTATAAAATTATATTAAAACATAATTAAAAACAGATTATCATTTTCTACTAAATTGTTTCTAAATTGTTACAGGAAACACTGTAACACAATTAATTAAAAAATAATTTGTCGCCCTACATATCTATTAAAAAAAAAAAAAAATAGGTTATACGATGACTTAATTTGATAAAAAAGTCTTTGATTTTAAATGCGTCTTAACTTCTGAAATTAATGTCAATATAATGGGTCTAAATATGGCAAATACGGTGGTTGCCAATCTATGTAAGTATATCCTATATTCTGAACAAATAGGAGTGCAGTAAAAGTGGGGATATAACATCACATTTCATAGGCGTACTTTGAAAAATGAGTTTCTATAATATAAATAAGGTCACGGCATATAAAATGGTATATACGCATTACGTAGATAAAATTTTGAATGAAAAAATCTGCTTCTGACAAAATTGTTGCATTTTAACATTGAACGAATTAAATTTAATCAATAATCTTTTGGCATCAAAAGTAACACTTCACGTAGGTGAAGTGTTACTGTTAGGTAGCTAAATCAAAGATTAAAAAGAATAAAAAATTCAAGAACTATTTTTAAAAGTCATTGTCTTCACTATTACTACTGGTATAATTACCATTGTCTTTTCTGAGGTTTATTATTATGGGGTCTATTAAGTTTTCCATTGGTATATCCACTTTCCAAAATGAATTTTCCGCCTTTTTAACAAGATCAATGCATTTTATCCAATGTTCTTTATTTACATCTCAAACAGCCTTTAAAAACAAATTTCGCACATCAGGTAATTTAAATGTTGTATTGTTTCGAGAAACATAACCTTTTAATTTTGACCAGATCAGTTCAATGGGATTTAACTCTGCGTGGTAAGGAGGTAATCTGAGAATTTCAATTCCTTTTTCTCGGGCCATCTCGTCTATAATATATTTTTTAAATTCTGCCTTCAATGATTTAGGAAGACTGATAACCAAGAACCGGAAAAAAAACACCAACAAATATAAAAAAATACGCATTTCAAAGCAATTGATTTGCGAAAAATATGCAAAAGTATTTATGGAAAATGCAATGTAAAAATGCAACATTAATAATAATCTCTCTCTCTCTCTTGCCCCGTATAGTAATCAAAGTATGTTGGGAGTGTCGGCGCGGCCATTTTGATGCCTTTACCACAGTTTATAGCTAAAGAATCAGTTCGCTCACTCTGTGTCGGCACTTTTTATACACTGCGCAACTCGGATAATACAATATATGACAACCGCCTATAATAAAACAGCAGTCTTCTGCGCATACTGAATTTGTATCCCTAGAGTGGATGTTATTTTGGAACTTTCAACTGGTCCGAGTGAGCTAACTAATTCTTTAGCAATAAACTGTGACTCCAAAAATAATATTCACTGACACTGACAGCAGCAAGCAAAATGTCAGGTCCGTTTTAATCATCCGCTTCTGCTTCCGGAATTAGACATTCCAACGACCTGTCAAACAATAGGTGCGAGTGGGAAATTCTTGTATATCTAAGGGGGTAGCGACATAATCTTGCAACTTGGACGCTATTTTTATTCGAAGTAGTACTCGCCAAGCCTGCCAATTTATGAAGAAATGTATAGGTGGGTTTTTTAAATATTATTTTTATTGTGTTTGACATAAAATATTTAAATGTAATCCATTATTCATGATTTTACGTAAAGTAGATAGAATACACCATATGTCGCCACCCTTAGATATACCAAACCTGCCCACTGGTAATTCATTTGTTTGGAATGCCCACATACTTTGATTTTCTTTTACTATACGGAGAATGGTCGCACTGCGCAGCTTTCTGAGTGCCTTTTAAAAGGAGATAGAAAACTCCGCCATTTTGAACCCTTATTACGTGTTGCCTATATCTTGGCGCAATATTTTTAATAGGTGCGTTTTAATAATCCGCTTCTGCTTCGTAATTGTCGGTTTTCTTGTTTTAATCTGACAGGTTAAAACGACTTAACCGACAATTTCAGAAGCAGAAGCGGATGATTAAAACGCACCTGATATTTTGCTTGCTGCTGTCAGTGTCAGTGAATATTATTTTTGAAGTCACAGTTTATTGCTAAAGAATCAGTTAGCTTACTCGGACCAGTTGAAAGTTCCAAAATAACATCCACTCCAGGGATACAAATTCAGGATACGCAGAAGACTGCTGTTTTATTATAGGCGGTTGTCATATATTGTATTATCCGAGTTGCACAGTGTATAAACTGAAACATTAAGATCAAAAGTGCCGACGCAGAGTGAGCGATCTGATTCTTTAGCTGTAAACTGTGCCACAGGGTTCAAAATGGCCGCGCCCTATGTTGGGCGTGTCGGACCTCTCTCTTGCCTCGTATAGTAATCAAAGTATGTGGGAATGCCTAATTGTCGGTTTAGTCGTTTTAACCTGTCAGATTAAAACAAGAAAACCGACAATTCCGAAGCAGAAGCAGATGATTAAAACGCATCTATTAAAAATATTGCGCCAAGATGTAGGCAGCACGTAATAAGGCATCAAAATAGCGGAGTTTTCTATCTCCTTTTAAAAGGTACTCAGAAAGCTGCGCAGTGCGACCATTCTCCGTATAGTAAGAGAAAATCAAAGTACGTGTCCAGTGTAAACAAACAAAAATTTCTCTCGGAGATATATGTTTGAGTGTTTACACTGGACTAAACAACTGTCAGACATAAATCTTATGCAATAAATATCAGATATAAACATACCTTTAATAAGAACACATTTCTTGGCACGCCGCTCGTAAACAACGTAACTAGGGCATACGAACCTTGCCAAACCAGTGTTGTCAGTCTAGTACAATTCAAAATTGTACTTAGTACATTCTCAAAGAATCTGGTACTCTGGGACACTCGAAGCAAAATCTATTACTTTTTCTTCTTAGGCGTGCAGCAGTGTTTATGTGTAAAATATATATAAAACTGAAGTAGAGTTACCTATTTAGACAAAATTACTATTATTCTGTTATTTATTAAAACACATTATTTTTTAGTAAACATGGACATGCAAAAGTCAGCAATGAGGGTAGGATAATGGCCAGGGCAAGAATACTTTGGAATGTGCTGTGAAATATACATAGAAAGGGTTATATGGAGAATTAAGTGTGATAACATTTTACAATGTGTATCTGACTATTATAATTCACAGATTTCTGTAAATTTTCAATTGTGCTATTTCAAACTTTTAGTACCTTTGGTAAAAGAAGTAGATTATTATTTTTGACCTCTTTAAACTGTTTATTTTACCTTATACATTTTTTTTCTTCTACTTTTCACATAGTAGTCTATGAAGAGTATTATAGGTTTACTTTGTCCGTCTGTCCGACGACACGTTTTTGTCTGCACAATAAGTCAAAAACGAAAAATTATATTAACTTTTAAGCAAAAATTAAGCCTATTGATTTTGAACAAATCTGATTAAAAATAGGGGGCTAAGATGGGTTGAAATTAAAAAAAAATCCTAAATTAAAAACGAAATGCGATTTCAACATGAACTTTTTAGTAAAAATGAGCTCTATAAAAAGATAAAGCCTATTGACACTGAAAAAAATCAGAATAATTTGGGGAGTTAAAATATTAAAAAAAAAAAACGAAAAATAATATCAACCTGAAATTTTTAGCAAACATCAAGCTCTAAAAGGAGAAGAATCCCTTTGATTATAAAAAAATCTGAAAAAAATGGGTGATTTAGGGGGGGGGGTTGAAATTAAAAAATAAATAAATTAAAAATGAAAAGCGTTATCAAGATTAAATTTTTAGCAAAAATCAAGCTCTATAAGGAGATGAAGTTTATTGATTGTGAAAACAAACTGGTTAAAAATGGGGGTTAAGGGGGTCTGTTAAACTGCCAAGAGTATAATTTAAAATACCACGCATTACATATATTTTCTCTAGTTTGTATCTGCTTAATATTATGTATTGTTAAGGGATTGCTCATATAAAATACTCGTAAACATTTAAAACATTTAAGTTAACTTTTTTTATTTGTCAATAAAAGGTATTTAAAAAATATATTATTTTATTTGACATGTGTGACGTGTGACAAATTGTGAAAATGATTAGATTTACAATTAAAACTGAAAAATAGTAGGTAAAGTTTTATATATTAATATTTTTTACACAAAAATCAATGTCAAGCTTTCTACATAACCTGATATCAGAGCTGGGGAGGATTCGAATCACATAGGATTCGAATCCAGGATTCGAATCCTTTTTGAGGACCCGAGAGCGAGATTCGAATACTTTAGAAAAAAAGGATCCGTGATCCGGATTCGCAGAGAAAATCCTAAAGGATTCGTATTCGAATCATCAATATCAATCTCGGATCCTTTTAGAGACCAAACTACGCCGGCGCGAACGGCCGACTCAAGCTTTGACTTGTCGCGAATTGTAAACTAAAAACTAAAACAGACTGAGACTGAATAGAAAACCGATGTATTTGGCGATGTGCACGATTACAGAATTAACAAATCAAAAAAGGAAGAGGTTCTCAATTCGTCGCAAAATTTTTTTTATGTATGTTCAGCGATAATTCTTTAACACGGTGTCCGATTTCAATTATTCTTTTTTTGTTAGAAAGGGGGTACTTCAGGGGTAGTTCCATATAAATTTGGTCAAAATCTAATTAATGGGTCCATGACAAAATCCTCAAACTCTTCATTTTTTATGAATGTTTAGCGATAATGCTTTACCACCTTGTCCGATTCATATGATTCTTTTTTTGTTAGTAAGGGGGTACCTCTGGGCTGCCGTCCTATGAAAGACCCCAGAAAACATTATTTCGAGAAAAACGCAGTTTAAAATGTTTTGTTTGGGCGCAAAGCTATATACGGGGAAATAATTTTCTATGATAAAATTAGGAAATAATTATCATATACATAAATAATTGGATAATTGTAAATAAGTAAAGTTCTTTTTAGCTAAATGATTTTAGATTTTAGTTATATTTAAATTAATAAAATCTTAAAATATTTGTCCTTGTTTAGTTAATATCCATTGTTGCAATTTAGATCTATAAAGAACTATCGAATTTAGGTTTTTAGATTCCACCGGAAGTGCGTTAAATATTTTAGGACCGAGGTATAAAACAGTATTAGATTCGAAAGCAAATATAATTAATATCACAGTATAACACTGACAGTGATTCATATCCGTGATCCGAAAAAAAGGATTCGAACATTGGATCCGTGATTCGAATCACATCTCGTGATTCGGATTCGTGATTCGAATCCATTTTTCGAGGATTCGTCCCAGCTCTGCCTGATATACAGTGTCTACTTAAGTTAGAACCATATGGAAAAACATTATTATTGGTTTTAGGAAAAAAATGTTATTCTTGATAAAAAGTCCTGCATCATCCAAAACTTAAAATACAGTCATCAGATATCAAATTTTTCAAGCCGTATACAGGTTTGTCAAAAAATATGAATTTTGTTCAATAATAAAGTACGTTTATTTTTGACAAAATCGAAAATTTTTATGATGAAAAGTTGATTAGAATTGAAAATTACGTTCAAAAATGCAATTACACCGATCTATCTGAAAAATCAGATTTTTTCTAGATTTTGCATTGATCCACCTAATTACGGTAATCCATACTTTTTTCTCTTTCTTCTCTACTATAAACATGATTCGCTTTCATTTTCTTGATGTTTGTGAAGAATTTAGCAATTTTCTTAATGAAAATTTTCGATTTTGTCAAAAATAAACGTATTTTACTCTTGTGTAAAATTCATATTTTTTGACAAACTTCTATTCGTAGACGGCTTGAAAAATTTGATATCTGATGACTGTATTTTAAGTTTTTAAGAAATAACTTTTTTTCTTAAATTCAATAATAATTTTTTTTTGCATATGGTTCCAACTTAAGTACTTATATGTATATTTAAAAATAATCTCAAATTATGAAAAAAGTCAGTTGACTAACTAATAATGTTTAGATGGTTTTCAATATATTAAAAACAAAACAAATATTACAATAACTAAAATATTCATTTATTCATTCATTAATAGTGCTTGAAAACAGTATGATGTTGATGTTGATAATGATAACTACACTTAATACAAACTTAAATAATAAAAAAAACAGCGATATTGGCTCTTATACAAAGTTTAGAACCGAACTTATAAAAACTTATAAAATTATTGTAAAAAGTGAACATCCATTTTAAATTATTACGAGCCGCCACTGTTGTAAACATAATTGTGGTCTTATGATAAAAAGCACTGTAAACATGAAATACAACACTGACATTTCCAAATAGACGAGGCATACTTAAAAACAAAATGAAACCTACACTACAAAAAACTTTATATTTTGAAGAAAGACACTAAAAATATATTTAAATAACCACAAAAATTACTTGTTGCGGGTTGTTTTAGCCTTTGTTTTGACGGGTGCATATCGCAGAGATGAACTTTGGAAATTAAGGGTTGATGAATGGGAAGATTTACATCAATGCTTGGTTTACATTCAAACAACAGAAACCAAAAGACCACGAACAGTTTATTGTTAGAAAATTTTATATTTTATATAAAAATCTGATGTGTTTAACACATTACTTTTCTGTTTAATTTTTACAGGTTTTTTCCGGTTATTTTGTATATCCTATTGTATCACCCCTGTAAATGTTTAGAGGATGAACTAAATACATACATTTTTCACACATATCTCACTCGAAGCATTTTTTATATATATTTATTGCTAACGTAAATAATAAAAAAATTAAATTTTACAGTTTTCTTCAAATTTTTCCATTACGGTCTGTTTTAGAAAAATATTTTATGCAAAAAAATTATAGAGAATAACATTACAAGCAACTTTTATTTGAATAATTTTCTTTTCCAAGCGTAACTAACAGATATATTCCAGATGTTCCGACTATATCCAAAATTCAATCAGTTTACGACAGGATGGATTAAACCTTAAATTCAAAACTTGTTTTATTTTGGAGTTATCTTCAAAATTTGCATTTTTTGTCAAATATCTCGAATAAAACAGAAAAATTAAAGAGAATGATTTTACAAATAACTTTTATTTAAACGATTTTCTCGAGGATTTTCTTAAAAATGAAAATTTTGTCATTTTTGTCAAATTTTTCGAATACGGACCAGTTTAGGAAAATTATGTATAGGACAAAAATTATAGAGAATAACATTGCAAAAAATTTTTATTTAAAGAATTTTTTCTCCAAGCGTAAATAAATATATTTTATAAAGTAGAAAACTGACACCCTATAAAGTACCCCCCAGATATTTGGACTCTACCCAAAATCTAATCAGCTCACCGCAGGACGGAATAAAGCTTAACTTTAAAATTTGGTATTTTTCTCTTTATCTGTTTTTGAGTAATCTTCAAAATTCAATTTCAAAAAATCCATAGAAAGTTCGTAAAAATCGTAATTCCTATAATTTCCTTATCTTTAAAGTTTAAAGTATTTTACGAAAAATCAGATAGATAAATTAAATAAATATACAAACGAATATTACAAGCAAAACATTTTGAAAATAAAAATATTGACGCAGACTAAAAAAAAAAAAATATTAAATTAAAACCAAAATTATAGATAGTAATTTTACCTTTATCTTTTTCGATTCCATTGTCACATAAAAAAATTGTCAAGCAAACTAAAAATAAATCACAGCCACAAAAACTAATACCGCACAATTACTTACAAAAATATATCACAGAAATATTGGAACTTTAAATTTTCCAGTGGTTTTAAATACGAATAATAATTCACCAATGACATTTAATTGAATTCGCACATATCACATAAATTTAATCGAATTGCATCATTTTCAACTGAAATTCGTGTCAAGTTTAACTATTACTTTCCAATTTTAATTCGCTAGATGTAATGGTCGCACTGTATATAGTTCGACAACTGCACACAACATGTTCTGATAAGTGACTGACTTCGATCAAAGAAACGAACCATACTGTAGTAATATTGTTGTTAACAATACCAAGGCGGTAGATTCGTGTTTTGTAAGAGAATATTGCAATTAATTGTTGTTTATATATTATTAAAGGATCTGTTATGAGGCTACCACTACCTAATTAACAAATAAACTATTTAGGTAGTATTACTAGTTTTGTAGACATTTATTTTAAAACAAATTGATGAATAGAAATCCTATACTACTCAACAAAGAAGGCTTTGGTTTCCTGCAATTTGTTTGACACTGACATTTCTAATTGGTTATTCGTGCTCTGTAAGTTAGAAACAGTACAGTATTGTCAAACCAATTAATTTTTTATAATAGAATTTTGAACCAAAAGGTAAAGTTCAATTTAAAGATGTTATTCATAGTATCGAGTCAAGATTTTTATAGACATGATATTATCAGTAGTAATACTATAAGTACTTCAAAATAATCAGGTTATACATCGATAACTTGTTGCATAATTATAAAGAGTGTCAGTTTGACAGTTTAAATTCTGTCAAACTGACACGATTTGTAATTATGCAGGAAGTTTGAGATGTATAACCGTATTTATTTTGAAGTACGTATTGTATTTGATACGATTATTTTTTGAGTAAATTAAGTAAATATCAACAATTTATTAATTTAAATACATATTGGTACAATGAAAATTACAATTATTAATTATTGATAAACGTCAAAATTTGACGGTCCTGTTAGTGTATTGTTGTCGATGTGGTTACTACGGAAATGAAATTATTGTAAATATTTTTGATTGGTGGAGCTACTCTATGTATAATCAGGTATTATCGAAATTATACGAGGTAACTTAACTAAATTGAACGTTCTAATTGGTTAAAAGTTATACGAAAAAAATAATCTAAGATAGACTCGCCCTTAACACTGTAATAATAATAATATTAATAATAATAATAATAATAATAATAATAATAATAATAATAATAATAATAATAATAATAATAATAATAATAATAATAATAATAATAATAATAATAATAATAATAATAATAATAATAATAATAATAATAATAATAATAATAATAATAATAATAATAATAATAATAATAATAATAATAATAATAATAATAATAATAATAATAATAATAATAATAATAATAATAATAATAATAATAATAATAATAATAATAATAATAATAATAATAATAATAATAATAATAATAATAATAATAATAATAATAATAATAATAATAATAATAATAATAATAATAATAATAATAATAATAATAATAATAATAATAATAATAATAATAATAATAATAATAATAATAATAATAATAATAATAATAATAATAATAATAATAATAATAATAATAATAATAATAATAATAATAATAATAATAATAATAATAATAATAATAATAATAATAATAATAATAATAATAATAATAATAATAATAATAATAATAATAATAATAATAATAATAATAATAATAATAATAATAATAATAATAATAATAATAATAATAATAATAATAATAATAATAATAATAATAATAATAATAATAATAATAATAATAATAATAATAATAATAATAATAATAATAATAATAATAATAATAATAATAATAATAATAATAATAATAATAATAATAATAATAATAATAATAATAATAATAATAATATTGATATTATTATATTATTGCTATTATAACCAATACACTTATTATCCGCATCATATACCAGACGAGAAAAGGGGTATCATACGTCGCACATAGACGTAGTGTTTCGGGGGGAGGGTTTATTTAGATTTTATAAAAATTATTTATTTATCAAATCCTAATAAAACATAGATACGTTCAATAGCTGAATCAAAGGTAATTGTAAAAGAACAATTTCCAATTTATACAGGGTATTCAAGATTCTCATAGATTAAAATTAAAGAAAAAGTTTTGTTAGTATTTGAAATAACAGTAAAAACTACTATAATTCGAATGAAATGGGAGTTCAGTAAAAGTGGGGATATAACGTCACATTCCATAGGCGTACTTTGCGGGATATTAAATGGTATATATGGGCGTTTTTCAAATTAGGAGCGTTTTTGTATCCGCCTCCCGTAAAAAAATATTTTTTAACATATTTGTGTCTAAATTTTTTCTGCAGTAGTTAATCCTTGGATATGCATAATACTACTTATTACTATTACTGGTTACAATAAAAGTACAATTTGTGGCACTGCCATGCAGCATAAATCGATTTATTGGAAAACTGGAACGACCATCTTTGCTTTCGACTGAGTACGAAATAACTGGGGCCAGTGTTGTCAGAATATATTTTTGTTATGTACCAGATTTGTCTGAGAAATGTATCAGATTCCATAAAAATGTATCTACCAGATTCTATGAATAGTACCATATTTTTCGAATTATGATGGTTTGGTTCATTGAAGAGAAAAAAAGAGCTTTTATCGAGAACGAACACAAACAAGGTACTCAACAATATATTTTACCCGTCCAAATAAAAACAGGCTAAAAAATAAAAAGTACTAGATTTTGATTCGAGTATACTAGAGTACCAGATTCTTAAATAATGTACTAGATCTGGTACAATTGTACTAGACTGGCAACACTGACTGGGGCTGCAACTGGTTCAATTACGGCTACTCAACAGTACTTGACGAACTTGGTATTGGAACTGGTTTTCTTGGGCTAGCAGAGCTTAAAATTTTGTTGCTTAACCCTTTTTTATATGTAGTTGAGTCGTCAATATATCCCTCAGCTACCGTTGTTAACTTCCAGCCTCATAAACGCTTTATGCCAGTCAGTCCTTCACCCGAGTTGGCTAGCAAAATTACTGAGGAGCGGCGAAAAATATGACCGATGTGTAGTTTTGGGTTGGGTAGTTTTAAAAATGTAATTTTTGAGGGCATCTTCCCGAAACTGTTTACCCCGACACATTGTTTGGTACATTTTCCTGTCTTGAATAAAAATTTTATTTAGCTTGTTACCCAAATCTTTCTAGCAATATAAATCGTATCATCATAAAGTTAGTACCATACAGAATCATAAAATATTTTGAAAACTTGGATAAAGTATATATTTTTTAAATTAACTTGCACGAAAGAAGAGTGTTATTTTACATGTCTTATATTGCCGCCATTTGTCGTGATAGCGCAGCCTTAAAGAAGATCTTCATCATCCTGCTCTAGAAATAACGTTCTTTTAGAATAAAAAGCAACTTAAATCTTAACTCTTGTAAGTCTTATGAAAGCATGTTCTTATTTTTATTCTTGTATTCAAATATTTTAGCAATTTCAGACTTTTTTTTTAAATGTCTTTTGAAACTGGTAGGATGGAGAATATTGATGTTTGAGTAATGAATCTATTGTTTATACATGTTCCAATAACTTTAGAAAAGAAGCAGCGATATCAGTCTATTTTTGAAGCATTTCTGGCTATCTTGAATACTTGAGATACAGAACCGTTACTGAAAGTGAGATTTACTTAAGTACCTACTAAAATATTTTAACAATGTCCTTCTTGCATTCAAATATTTTAGCATTTAAGTATAGGTTTTTACTATCTGCTGATATTATGACTGCTCCACATGCCTTTCTAGTTTTCATTTTTTCAATGATCTCTTTAATTTTATGGGGTGTTGTGGTTTATAATTGAAATTTAGTTCTGTTAAATGACTTTCTTGGTGAAATGAAATTAGTTTAAGATATTTTCTGTGCTAATTCTGGACAAATTTTGATCCATCTGCAATATACTACCTTACAGTATTATTTTCCATTTCTTGCAATATGTTTACTGCTTTTTTGTTCAGAAGTTTATTTTATCCATAAAGGAATTCAATATTTTTCATTAGTTATATACATTTAAAACTAAATATTCTTAGTAACATAACAAATAAATACATAATCTTACAATTTCAAAACTTTCTAAATTCCTCAACTATTCTGACTTTTAGACAACACTGCAAGGCCGTAACTTCATAAATGATCTCTGACGTGCATAGGGATTTGTAATAAAAATACTATACATAACTTGGCTAGATATCTCACATCCCCAACTAGCCATTCATATAAGTGTATTTGTTGTGAAGTCCTCATCATCATCTACTGTATAGTAAGGGGACAGTAACGATTTTCGGTATTTATTTTCCCAGTCAGCAAATACGGATATATTTTTAGGGGGTCCAATGGGTTGAAGCCGAAAATGCATCAGAACATACGAAAAGAAGGATCGTTTTTTTCAGTGATAGAAATAGTTTTAGTAGTAAGAGATATACTGAAGTTAAGTAAAAAAATAGTCTGATTAATCTGTGAGTATGGATAATATATTTGGCAAGTGCATAAAATACACTTTCAAACGAGTTATGTACACAATTATTTCTACGACCACAATTATTTAAAGAATGTTCCAGGTGTTTTGTATATTAAAGTGTACGCATAGGACACATAAATAAAATCTAATGTATATATCAATATTTCACCCAACCAGTTGGTTTATTTATAGAAATAAAACATAATAATTGAAGATATTACAGAAGAAAATAGGGAAATAAATTACATTTCCTTTTACACTTTTATATAATAATTATTTTATTTGAATTCACGAAACATTTATTATTCTACAATAATTATAATTATTGTTAGTTTCGTTATGTCAAATCATATATACTAGAGGTATGAGGAAAATACAGTGAACTGTGGAACGCCAATATCGTTGGATGCGCGTGGTAGAAATGGTCCTATAATACTGCTAAAAACATAGCTAAATTTTCATGGAAACACTGTACTTTTAACATTTGCAATACTCCGACGCATATGAATTATTGATGTAATCTCATGATTTTACAGTAATAGTTTTTGCAATTTTAGTGTGATTTTTATATTATTATGGTTATTCATTTTATTTGGTTCTGATCTTTTGCGCTTTTAGAGTATTTGTCTTTTATAGTTATAGTTTTTAATTTGAATTTTAATATTGTGGTATATTTATATTTGATTGCTGCTTTTCTTCGACTACTGCTTCATTCTTTTTGTGTTAAAATAAGATTTATAACTATTAAGTACATGCGTCTAGTTGATATCTACGTAATCGTCATCGGGTGCTTGCAACAACAGAAAAAAGTGTATGTTTTTTTTGGTGTAAAGTTAGACGCCTTCATTTTTCAGGTAACTTATTTTTAGTTATTTTTTACTTAAAAGGATAACAATATGTCCTGGTTCGGGGTGTGACTATTGGGTTTTGGCTATCTGAGCCAAATTGTCGGCTAAGTGTCCTCTTTTGAGGCACCCAGAACCGAAAACTATATAGTTATATAATATGTTTTTTTAAATTATTTTTTAATAGGTATGCAGCTTGGATGAGGGCTTTAGGAAGAGAACCTAAGACTGAAACACTGACTGCTATAAATGCCGTTTTTAGAGCACATTTCATAGAAAGTGATTTCATTCTAGCAGGAACTAGGAAACTTTTAAAAAACATGCTGTACCAGCTATTACTTTAAGACTCTCTTTAAGTTATTATTACTTCATTCTAATGCATATATTAAAATGGTTTTTAACTTGTGCCCTTATGAAAAAAATGCCTAAAGGCAAACCGTAGACACGTGTTTCTGACTGTTATGGGGAATGTTTTTTGTGAAATATATAGCACTACGTTGTGACGTTATAATTGTAATGAGCTTTGAATAATTTAAATCACGAATCATCATCCCCCATACAAATACTTAATGCTCCGGCTGAAATGTTATCTAATGCAATTAATGAAACGATATGACTCAATTCTTTTAACTAATGGGTTTAAAAATTTTCATCCATGTATTTAAGACACTTACCTCTGTACCTCGTATATTGTCAGTTCTTGTATATAAATAAAAAATAAGTAAAAGTTTGAGACTCTGTGTATAACTTGTAGTTTTATTTAAAATAATTGATATCAGGGTTTAGTGCGGGTTCAAAAATTCTTTGTAACTAATGTGGGAAAAAGAAACAGAATATTGTTACATAAATGTAAAAATTAACATAGAAACAAAAATAATAAAATAATTCGTCATTTAACGATCGATTCTTGGATCGAAAATGGCGCATTATACTATAAAAATACAGTTACCTATCGAACTTAATATTCTACCCACCGTACGGCGCTTTTAAATACGTAAGTAGATCTCTTTTGACCGGCTATATGGTAATTTCTCAAGACGGACAAAAGATGGCTTATATGAAATTCTAACCTAATCAAATCAGATAGTCCAAAAAACATTATGATCCTATTTTATACAAAAAATAGAAAGATTTATCGTCTTTACGATTACTTAAGTACTCAATTATGGTAAGTACCTTTTTTTAATTGGTCACTAATGATAGTTTTTAATTAAAATACCTGTATAGCACTGTGAAATATGAGATGTCCAAGTGTTAAACTTATTTCTTTTCAGCGTCCATAACAGAAGGATGCTACAAGTACCTGGGGGAAATGGAGGCCTTACGTCTTGTATGCCAATGCATACAGCAGTGATCGACGACTTCCTGGTGACTCTTCTTCGGGCAATTTTACATAATATTGCATGGGTAAGTTAAATTTAATATTACCTTTGACATTTATACACTAGTTAATCGTTTATACATAAACATTGAAGATTTAATATTTCTGTCTCTTTATTTTTAGGAAAAAGGAGTTTGGAGAGGAAATTAGAAGGAAAAAATTTTGTGTCCTTCCTCTTTCGTTACTTTTCTAGCACTCTCTTTTGTTTCATCAACAAAATTCTGATTTGGATTTTTGAATCAAGTTGGATGAAAAAGTAATTAGCCAATCAAAATTTTGACAGTTTAGTTACATCTTTAAAATTAGATTATTGGATTTTTAAAGGTGAGTTTATTTAAACGGCTTATTTCATAATTTCGATGATAATTTATCGTTCATTAATTAATAGGTTATTTTGAAATCCGTGTTGTAATTTTTTTACAAATTTACATTTTAAAAATTATAGTTTTCGTGTGGTAACATTGTCTCACTACATTTAGTTACTTTTGATCTTGTCAAATTTATCACTATACAGGGTGTAGTCTAAATACTTAGATGAAACTTTTTTAAATTTATTTCTTTGAAGACTTTTTATCATTAACTTGATATTCTTGGGATTCCGTGTTTCATTATAATATATATATCTATAGTTAAAAGCACGTAAACTTGGCATCAATGTTCAATCAGATTATTGGGTTTCTACCGCGGACACCAACGTTCATTCTTCAAAAATTTTGTAAATAATCCTGTCTTGGTTATATAATAATAATATTAATACATTTTATTGACCTAATATTAACCATTTACAAACAACTTTACAAAGTAAATAAAACATACAAACGGTCAAAAGGACTTATGATCAGTTAAAAACTGTTCTTCCTCAAAAGCCTACATAAAAGTAAAAAAAATATTAAAATACGTATAACTATAAAATACGGATGAAAAACAAAAAAAATATATATATATATATATATATATATATAATAGTATATACAAACACAACAAAACACTTTTTTGACAGGATTTTTTTAACATTTTTTTTCAACATTTTTTGCATTGTATACATATATCTATGATACGAACCGACTAGTCGCAACAAATCAGCGGCATGACTCCGTCCTGCTCAGCTAAGTGGATTTAAGAAAACCATTCCCATTTAAATACTCTGGTTGGATAATATCGTCAAAACGCGACGGTCGACGGACTGTCCGCTCACCGCGACGAAGTGTTCAAAGAAACCAAGGCTTAAGGCAGGTAGGCAGAAGAAATATTTGTACATATTATGAAATAATCTCACTTTTTAGATTTCTGCGTTGGCGAACCATAAACAATTAAATAAACCCGATAAATACCGTAATAATTTGAGTTTGAAAAATTTACATTGTTGCCGATTGACCATAGTCTAATCGGCATTGAGTTCGACTATACCAAAAGCTTTTCCAACTTTTTTCTCTACAAAATGCAGTTCTACTAAAATAACAGTTTAACCGCTATCAGATTGTTGTTTATTTCAAATAAACAAATAACAATAAATTATAATATAAAAATATTATTGTTTTCGATTTATGTTTATTTCAAGATAACAAAATGAATTTAAAAAAAAATTAATTTCCGTTTTTATAGAAAAATTCCTTTCTGAATTGTAAACAAAAATTTGAACGATTATACGTAAATTAATTAGATTTGGGGTAATTAAACTACTTATAAACAAGTTGGAAGAGAAAAGCGGAAAATTAGACGAAAATAAGAAGGATAACCAAATTAATATTGCAAATAAAAATGAAAATATTCACATTTAAATAATTAAATAAATAAATAAAAGTACATTTTATTTTTTGAAGTGTATATATCGTAGTCTTATAGTAAAATTCGTCTTTTCATGAAAATTCTACTCACATTATGAAGCGTCGGTATATTGTATAAAATACAATGGTAAAATCATGAAGTTACACAATCTGCCGAGGCTTTTCGTGAAGAGAGCACATTCTTTCGGCGTATAATGTAATATAATCTGACTATAGTAGAATCGCAATCGGCACGGAGTAATAAATCTGTTTGCCCTATGCTCTTGGCGTGACGTTATTTGCGGAATTTTCATTTCCTCGTTTACAGTACTGAGCAAATTCTGTGCATTCTTGAAAAGTTCAGCAAATTTTAAATCAATATTTTGGCGAATATCTTCAATAGTCTTTATAATTAAATCGACATGTTGTAAAGCTGCTGCCAAATCGCATAGGGACATAGTGTCAGTGTGTACGGAAACAACATTTCTAAGCATCATAAGCTTATAACAAAATCACTTGAATGACTGATCTCAGAAAAGAATTAGCCTTTGACGATGTTTCAGAGTCCATGTCAGTGCTTAAGTCGTCTAGTGTATCAACAATAGCTTTATAAATTTCTTTAAATCTTAACAACCCATCATGATTTTCTACCCAGTGGGTCTCGCACATTGCCATAAGGTTTTTCCATTGTGTTTCAGGGAAGTTTTTTTCGATATTATCTTTTAAATACTTGGTTCGTTTTGCCGAGGATCAAATTTCCAACCGATTTTATAATTCCAATAGTATTTCGAATAGACTGAACCTGGCAAGAATGATCCAGAGCTAAATTCAATGAATGTGAGCTGCAATGAACGTATAAGGCTTTTGGATGTGACTCACGAATTACTGCCTGCACACCTTTTAAACTTTCTTTCATCATATCCTGGTCCGACTAAATATTCGCAATCTACTCCCAAGGATTTGAATTCAGATAAAATTGCATTAGCTAAATATCTTTCTTTTGTATTCTCAACTGTTACAATAGTTAAAAAATCTTCACGCAAAAAAAACCACTATCTTTTGGCTCGGTATATCTTAGAAAAATGGACATCTGTTCTTGTCGTGAAACATCAGTAGTTTCGTCAACATGGATTGAAAAAAATTTCGCAGAATTTTTTTCTGCATTATTTCGCCATAAATTTCAATTAGTTCATTTTGTATGGCCAGGCTTAGGTAGGTAGGTAGGTAGCGTTTAACGTCATATTTTCTGTAAGCTTTATTAGATTTGAGTCTCCACATCTGCTTCTCATCCATAAGATAGCACGATAGTTTCCATCATTTATTTCTGGCTCAGCATCATTAATTTTTATTGGACTTGAGTCGTACGTACCTCTCAGTGCCAATTCTTGATGTCCACATAATTTAATTGTTTCAATAATCGGAATGAGCCGTTTCCTATTTTCAGCTATTTGCGCTAGGTATCCGCTATCAATCTGACTTATTATATTTAGTTGAAATTTATTATACACCTCCATAAAATTATCAGCCAATAATACAGAAGATTTGTGGTACTGGCTTTCACTGTGATGTTTGAAATCATGTACAGCATCTTTCCATTTAGTAAGCGGCTGAGTAACTAAAGATTTCAACTCCTGATGAGAGCCTTTACTTGCGCAATCTCTGGCAAATAATAAACAATATTTGCATAAAGCATTTTGTTGCCCTGTACTCGTGTAAACCAACCACGAGAACCGTTCAAACCATTGCATTTAAAATTTTGGCTTTCTTTTATCATCACTTACTGGAAACTTGAATGTCTTTTTTGGCATTGACAAGGGGGGTAGCCATGTGTGAGTTGAGGTAATTTTAAGGTGAAGGGTGAGAAAAAGTCCTTTATATCTCACAAGGAAAGTCAATGTTTAATTGTTTAACAAAACATTGAGTGCGACCAGTTTCGAAGTGTCATCACTTCATCTTCAGGCTCGCCATACTCTCCATCCACTAAGGAATACTACAAAAACAAGTTTCATCAATCTTGGGTTGAAATAAATTGTAAAATGAACCGATTTACACGTAATAAAAGTTAAAAATATTTGAAAAAACAAATATTAGTCAATTATAGTAAAAATTTAAAATATTCAAGACTATACAAAAACAAATCACATACATCAAACAGATTAAAAGATCTTTTTTGGCATCCAAGGAGATTTCAACAATCTGTACTTTAAATCATCATTAATTTTGGTGTTTGATCCTGTATAATAGAGCACATCTAAAACATAATAAGAAACATTAACCACAGTCCCGGGAACGGCAGCAGAAGTACCAAAACTACTTGTAGCAGTATCACTGTCGAAAACACTTGAACACTGATTTTCAGTAGAACCTTCACTACCAGTACCAGGTTTAGATTTTTTAAATAAATATTTGAATAATGTATTTTCTTGCATCCTTTTTGCCATTTCAAATGTTGAACCGACCTGTAACAATTAAAAAAACAGCCAAGTATTAATTCCATTTGTACACAAATATTTACTTCGATAAAGATTTTTAAAAGAAAATAAACACGAGTAGGTAGTCTACTCTTAGGCATCAAATCCTTTTAATTTTAATTTAAATTACAAAAATTATAATACAACTTACTTCAATACTAATTTACAACCTTATTATTTTACACATTGGATCACTTTCCAAGACAGAACTGCCTCTCCGTGCTCGACGGCTCGCTTATATATTCCGTAGACGCGGTACAACGAAACATCGAGAATAACCCGTCTCATTCTATGCTTATTGAATATTCCCAAAATGCAGTTCGAGCACGTCCCCGAAATTGCGTTGCTTGTGTAGTTGGCGTAGCACGTAGTTTCGCCCCTCCTTTATAGATGTCGCTGCGCCGCTATTTAAGTATCGTCGTGCGAATACCAAGGGAGCATAAAGTCATACATAAAAAAATAACAGTGAGACGGGCGCACTGTATATAACTGCAGTCTCATTATTACTGTTACGCAGCTTTTTGGTATCTTAATTTATTTCAACTCAACTTTCACAAAACGACACAACTGATAATAATAACATGTAACGTCTATCATAAAACTGAAAACTGACGTCAGGATCATCCTTATATAGCTTGCTTGACCCTTCTCGAACCTTCTCGAACTGTCTTCTAGAATATTCTTGACGGGTAATGACATTTCCGGACATTTCTAGACCATTCTATCTTCTTTTACTTGTACTTTTACTTATGACGACCGCAGCATACTGTAGGGCGATGAGTAACATTCCACTTCTTTTTCCATTTGTACGTTTCCTATTGTTAGAGTCAGCGAATTAGGATATCGCCGCCACTGGGGTCGACGGTACCACGTCTACCCGTTTGAGTGTTCAGGACCAGGAGAGAGCGCCGAGAGCGGGGACTTGAGTTTCGACCAGCCGAACGCGATGAAGTGATAGGCAATATGCCGTTAAAGACATTCTTTATTTTGTTCCTTAATTAATTACATTACAAACATTGTTTGCGATATATTCAATAAAACATTATAAAACCATGTTAATACGTGTTTTATTAAGTGGCTATACAGGGTGTTATAGTATACAGGGTGATAAATCATTTAAAAACAATAATTTTAAAGTTAATTCTTTTAACTTCTAACATCAGAAGTGTGGATCCTGTTCCCGTTTTAAAATTTAAAACGAAGTGTCTAAAAGTGTATCAAGGATGATTTATTCGCAGAGATATTGCACAGTTTCAAAAACAGCAGAAAAACTCCAGAACAAGTTGATTTGCTTTTATTTTGGTCAGATACCGACGATTCTAACGTTTGGATACAACAGTTCGAAAAGATAAAAAGAAATTTGATTGGTTAGACCAGCAGATACTGGTAAGAGTTGAACGCTTTTTATTGGTCGATGCTAAAATATGGTTTGAGAATTGGTCTCCATCATTAAAAGATTGGTCTAATTTTAAATTTGAACTTTTAAGAGTCATTTTTACACAGAAAATGGTAATTTCTTATTTTGACAGCTCACTTTGTAAATATTATACAGCTTACGTTCATAAAAAAAAGGATTGCCTTATTAAAAAAAAAAAAAATGTAATTTTAAATTTGAATTTCATTCAGTCATTTTCACATAGAAAATTGTTGGACGATTATTTTTTAAAGCCTCTACTTTTGACAGCTCAACCTAATTTTTATACATTTTATGTTCAAAACAAAAAAGATTGTTTCATTGAAAAAAAAAAATAATTTTAAATTTGAACTTGTAAGAGTAATTTTAATAGAGAAAATTGTAGCCTCTTCTTTTGACAGCTCACTCTTTAGTTCTTGTGTTCTTGTGTTCATAAAAAAGTGTTGCTCTATTGAAAAATTTAAATTTTAAATTCGAACTTTTACGAGTTATTTTTACACATATAATTGTTGGGCGTTTACTTTTTAATGCCTCTTCTTTTGACAGCTCACCCTAATTTTTATACATTTTATGTTCAAAACAAAAAAGATTGCTTCATTGAAAAAAAAATCATTTCAAATTTGAACTTTTAAGAGTAATTTTAATGGAGAAAATTGTAGCCTCTTCTTTTGATAGCTCACTCTTTAGTTCTTATGTAGCTTATGTTCATAAAAAAGTGTTGCTTTATTGAAAAATTTTAAATTTGAATTTTTATGAATCATTTTCACACAGAAAATTTGTTGGACGTTTACTTTTTGAAGCCTCTTCTTTTGACAGTTTTCTCTAATTTTTATACTTGTTTATGTTCAAATTAGAAAGATTACTTTAGTGGAAAATTTGCGTGCTAATCGAAGTACAGAAGGTTTATTTTTTTTAACTGAATTAATTGTTTACGGAATTCATGAAATGTACAAGAATCCGTTACTATTAGAGATTTCAATTCAATTAACAGTTAGTGATTTAATTTTATATTTACGCACCATTCCAAAATGTGTATTTAGATATAAAAAAAAAGAAATAACAATGTGTAAGAAACAATAATTGTTCCTCCAAAATAATTCAACACTCTTAGAATTTTAAGCGAGATAAAAATTTAAGAGTCAACCATTCATATTGATGCCGATATTGCCTTAGCTAATCGAAAAAAAAAAAATAATAAATAAAATAAACAATGTATTTTTTGATTTAAGTCAGGTCACGTAACTGAAAACTGTTTTCTTAAAAATTCAGATAAAATACATAAAATTTATTTTGTTTCTTCAGAGCTAAGCAAGCAATGGAAATAAACATTAATCAACCTATATGGGTTTATTGATACCGAGCTTTAAGTGTCCCTCTGATGTGTGAAACATTTATTGAACAGTCCGGGTTAATTTACAGGAAATTTGTATTATTGTTTATGTTACTGATTATAATGATACGTAGGTATGTATTATAAACCGATAGTTACCGGGTGTTTTAAAATTTTCCGTGGATTTTGGAATTAGTTTAAATCAATTAAAAGTAGGTACTTGAACAATATCGAGATCAATTATGTCAGATTATTAAAATAAAAATAAAAATGACTACAATTTATGGTTTACTTGTTTTTCTGTTTCTGCAGTAATCAAGTGTGCTAAGGAAATTAATTTAATTGATAATTTTATTGCCATGTCGACTTTTAGCAAAATTGTTTCATAGGGTTTGATTTATTTAGAGCAAGTTCTAGAAGCCTCAGAAACAGCAGGTTTTTTCCTAAATATTTGAAAATATTTTCACAAACAAAAATTGATTTTCTTGGATGGACGATTTCCGCTGAAGATGGTAGATCGGAGTGGAGATAAATAGAGACGTTGACAAAAATTTCGTCTCCGAAAAATGTTAAACAAGTCAGGCTTTGGCCGAGCGGGTAATCATTAGTGACTGATTTGCAAGACTTTATCAATTTTTTGAAACTGAAGGTAAAGTAAATGTTTTATTTTGACTGCTTTGATTTTTATTGTTGCAGGGATGAAATAATAAGCCTTGAAACATGGAGTCAGCATACTTCCATGTTTAATGTTATGTTTTATATCTCAAGGATGAAATAATAAGCCTTGAAAGGTGGGGTCAGAATACACCCATCTTTAATGTTATATTTCATGTATTAAGGACGAATAATATGCCTTGAAAGGTGGGGTCAGCATACACCCATCTTTAGTGTTATTTTTTATGTCTCAAGGGCGAATAATATGCCTTGAAAGATGGGGTCAGCATACTCCCATGTGTATTGTTTTGTTTCAAGGGCGATTAATATGCCTTGAAAGATGGGGTCAGCATACTCCCATGAAATATTTATGAATTGTTTTTTAGGATTACGAATTGAAAGATGGGGTCAGCATACTCCCATGAAATATGTATGAATTGTTTTTTTAGGATTACAAATTGAAAGATGGGGTCAGTTTACTCCCATGAAATATTTATGAATTGTTTTTAGGATTAAAAATTGAAAAATGATGTCAGCATACTCCCGCATGGATTATTTTATTTATGAATTATTTTTCAAGATTACAACTTGAAAATGGGGTACTCCGATGAAATGTTTTATTTATGAATTCGTTTTAGGATTACGAATTGAAAGATGGAGTCAGCATACTCCCATGAAATATTTATTGTTTTTCAGGATTACAAATTGAAGAATGGGGTTATCATAGTCCCGCATGGATTATTTTATTTATGAATTATTTTTGAAAATTACAAATTGAAGGATGGGGTATTCCCATTAAATGTTTTATTTATGAATTGTTTTTTTAGAATTATAAATTGAAGCATGGGGTCAGCATACTCCCATGAAATATTTTATTTATGATTTGTTTTTCAAGATTACATTATCTTGAAGCTTGGGGTCATGAAAGTATATAAAATTCTACGCCAATGGCAAAAAAGGGGTTTGAGTATGAAATTTGGATTGGGTACTCATTTACTACAAAAAAGTACCCTTGATAACACTCGATTTACTCTCATAGTTTTGACAAAGTTTGTATTTTAATAATTATTGTTTATATTCTAAAATTACTAAAATGCAAATTTCGTCAAAACCATGAGAGTAATCGAGTCTTATCAAGAGTACCTTTTTTAAAGTAAATGAGTTGCGCAATCTAAATTTCATACTCAAACTCTTTTTCTTCCATTAGCGTAGAATTTTTAAAGGTGCAATTATTTAAAAAACCAAGTTCTACTCCGATGTATTATTATCGGACAAAATTTTATTACCTTTTTTTTGCCACATAAAACTCTACCAATATACCAAATTTCAGCAAAATCGCATATGCCGTTTTAAATTTATATGGGAAAAACGATTTAAAAATTGTAACTTCAAGGCCCTCTGGAGCCCAAACGAAGCAACATTGTACTAAAGTAATTTTACTTAAATCGACTTATTTTGGTCTAAGGAATATGTGGTATGTTTTTGTAAAGACCTTTCACAGACCCTGTATACCCTGTATACAGGGTGTCCTTTAAAATGTGTCCCAAAATTCTCAGGCAGATTCCTTAACCAAAAAATGGAAAAAAAGTTCCTATAGACCTATGTCCTAAAGTGCCCCCTAAGCGAGCAACAGCCTCTCGAAATCATTTTTTTTATTTTGATTTTTTGAATTTTCTTAAAAATGGAAACAAATAAAAGAACCAAATTTTGGCTGTTAAATATGATCAATAATAGTGACCTTTTGACACCTTCAAAAAGAAATTATTTCGTCAGGGGTGTACTTGGGAATTTTTTGAAAATTTTGATTATTCATAACTTTTTTGTGTTTTTGGTAATGACTTATCCATATTTTTTTTTTACATTCTACATTGAAAACTACGTTAAAAAGGAATACTTGTTTGATCTCGATTGGAGCAGCCGTTTCCGAGAAAACATCATCCAAAGATATTCGTCCACTTTAGCTTAATTTTCAATTTTCCTAAATTACCTCGGTGAATCTCGTAAATAAAAAAAACTTTTTTAGCTCTCTCTAAATAATTGTAGTTTAAATGTCGTGGTGGGACTATTTTTATTTAATAATAAGAAACGGTTTAAAAAAATATTTATTCTAAAAAAACAAATCAAAAAAAATTAAAGCAGATGCTCAATGTGGCGACCATTGGTTTCCACACACAAGCGCAACCGTCGCATCATAGACTGTCTTACTCGAAAAAATACTTCAGAATTATTCCTAAGAACTTCGCAATGATGAAAAACTCGTTCTTCCAATTCTTCAACTGTTTCAACAGGACTGGAATAAACCAATGATTTTAAATAACCCCAAACAAAAAAATCCATTGGATTTAGATCTGGTGAACGAGGTGGCCAGTTAACAGGACAACCTCTGCCAATTACTCTACCCTCAAATCTTTCGTTAAGGTGCTGTCTAGCTTCAAGGCTGTAATGTGGTGGAGCTCCATCATGCATAAACCACATGTTATGTCTGATTTGAATCGGAATATTATCAAGAAGCTCATGTAAGTTATTTTCCAAAAAAAGCCTGTATGCTGCTCCATTTAACCTATTCGGCAAAACAAATGGTCCAATAAGGTAATTATCAATAACTCCAGCCCAGACGTTTATTGAAAATTTATCCTGGTGGTGACGTTCAACAACCGCGTGAGGGTTATCTTCAGCCCATTCATGCATATTTCGAAAATTTATTATACCATCTCTAGTGAAACCAGCTTCATCGGTAAATAGCACTTTATTAAGAAACATTGCATCTTGATTACATCTTCCAAGAAACCATTCAGAAAAGATAACTCGCGGCTCATAATCAGTAGCTTTAAGTGCCTGAACTTTTTGAATGTGGTAAGGGTACAATTGTTGTTCACGCAAAACTTTCCATACCGTGTTACGTCCGACTCCCACTTCTGAAATTAAATGAGAGAATCTGTGTAGTGAATAGTTAAGAAAGAGAATCCATTGATTTGGGAAATCAGATTTTTTCTGCATAACGCAACTCTTTTCGATACGAAAAGTCGTGAAATGTAAGAGAAGCAATAACAAGTAAAAAAAACTAGTTTTATACGATAAGGTACGGGGTAGCTAAAATAATAAATAAGTAATTACTTACCATTTGCTATTTTTCTGGTACTTGTCGATGGGGTTTCAGCTACCCTATCCAAAATTGCTTCTTCCAAAGCAGGAGTTCTCACATAATTTTGTCTTCCACTGTTACTAGAGTTTTTCTTAAATGTACCAGTTTCCCGAAGTCTATCGTCAATTCTAGAAAACGTCTTAGCGCATGGAAGATGCCTATTTGGAAAGCGCTCCTGATAAAGTCTGCGAGCTTCATTGGCATTTCCAGAAGCGAGTCCAAAACATAAGTGCATGTCCGTCATTTCGCCGAATGTGTAATCATTATTGTAGTTATTGTGAGCCATTTTAAACAAAATAATAACAATACAACGAATCGCACCAGAACACTTTTAGAAATAATGTTTAACTGAAGAAACATTTTTATCAGTGAGCGAAAAAAAATTATCCATGAAACACAAAAACGCCAAAAAAATACATATTTTTACTTTTTTATTCTAAACAGCTAAATACAAACCTTATGGTCTTCATAATAAATAAATGGGAACTAAATTTTTAAATTTTATTTAGAGAGCTAAAAATAGTATACAGGGTGATTGATTAGTGTGAGGAAGCTCTGTAGATCTGTTATAATAAAAGTAGGCAGCTTTAAGCTTCACATTTTAAAATTAGTTACGATGTGACAGGGTGTTTCATAAGGCCGTGCCAAATCAAAGTTATGTTTTTTAAATGGAACACCCTGTATATTTTTATATTTTTAGAATCTGCTCGATAATCTGATTTCAATGATATATCACACTTGTTATCTAATATGAATAGTAAAGGATCTACAGCTACTCAAAAATCACATTTTTTCAAATTCAGGTGGCTGTTGTAGCCAAACAGTTGGAAATCGAGGAAAACGGCTTACAGTCCCTATCCTAACTTTTTAAGGTCTATTCAGTGACATAAAATACATATTATTTGATACAGGGTGATCAAAAATCCAAAATCACATCCGATTTTTGATCACCCTGTATCAACTAATATTTTTTGCCACTGAATAGACCTTCAAAAGTAAGGATAGGAACATGTAAGCCGTGTTCCTCGATTTCCAACTTTTTGGCTACAACAGCCAAAATTGAAAATTAACCTAAACTGCACGAATATCTTTGGATGATGTTTTCTCGGAAACGGCTGCTCCAATCGAGATCAAACAAGTATTCCTTTTTGACGTAGTTTTCAATGTAGAATGTAAAAAAAAATATGGATAAGTCATTACCAAAAACACAAAAAAGTTATGAATAATCAAAATTTTCAAAAAATTCCCAAGTACACCCCTGACGAAATAATTTCTTTTTGAAGGTGTCAAAAGGTCACTATTATTGATCATATTTAACAGCCAAAATTTGGTTCTTTTATTTGTTTCCATTTTTAAGAAAATTCAAAAAATCAAAATAAAAAAAATGATTTCGAGAGGCTGTTGCTCGCTTAGGGGGCACTTTAGGACATAGGTCTATAGGAACTTTTTTTCCATTTTTTGGTTAAGGAATCTGCCTGAGAATTTTGGGACACATTTTAAAGGACACCCTGTATAAGATACTTAATCGTTATTATTAGTTAACACACTATTTCAATAAATTACCATAACCCATTTTGGTGTAGAATAAAGGGCTAAAGAAACAATTTAATTTAAAACTTTTTGAACACCCTATATTTCATAAAATTTACGATTAATAAATATTTCTCACGCCATTTGTCACAAAGAAATGGACTTCTGGTTGATCTCTGTAGACCCTTCCATTTCCGAGGTGATAGAACTGATTTATTTTATACATGAAACATGTCTTAAATATGGCTAACTTTAAGTTCAAGTTACTCAATTTTGTCAAATGCAACACACTGTATATTATTTTCGCATAAAATTCCTAATAAATTTACCTATTCAACGATACCAACATGTCCCAATAGTTCGTAATTGATCGATAGCTGTTTTATTATTGCAAATAGAAAAAACAAATTAATATAAAAGTTGTATGACCATGCTTAATAAATGTTACAGGGTGGTCCATAAACGAGAGGCTGACCAAATTTACACATTTGTATATTTAATTGTTTTCACATTGTCAAACCACTTTAAGGGCCAGTTTTTCAATCAAAGTTTAAAATTTCGTTCACCTGAACTTTGATCAAATGTAGAACTAAGATTACCATCAGTAGCATTTTTCAATCATGTCCACATACGGAGAATGGTCGCACTGCGCAGCTTTCTGAGTGCCTTTTAAAAGGAGATAGAAAACTCCGCCATTTTGAACCCTTATTACGTGTTGCCTACATCTTGGCGCAATATTTTTAATAGGTGCGTTTTAATCATCCGCTTCTGCTTCGGAATTGTCGGTTTTCTTGTTTTAATCTGACAGGTTAGAACGACTGAACCGACAATTCCGGAAGCAGAAGCGGATGATTAAAACGCACCTGATATTTTGCTTGCTGCTGTCAGTGTCAGTGAATATTATTTTTGGAGTCACAGTTTATTGCTAAAGAATCAGTTAGCTCACTCGGACCAGTTGAAAGTTCCAAAATAACATCCAACTCCAGGGATACAAATTCAGGATACGCAGAAGACTGCTGTTTCATTATAGGCGGTTGTCATATATTGTATTACCTGAGTTGCGCAGTGTATAAACTGGAACATTGAGATAAAAAGTGCCGACGCAGAGTGAGCGATCTGATTCTTTAACTATAAACTGTGTCATAGAGTTCAAAATGGTCGCGCCCTATGTTGGGCGTGTCGGACCTCTCTCTTGCCCCGTATAGTAAAGAAAATCAAAGTATGTGATCATGTCAGTATCACAGTTCAGATGATCTAAGTTTAATGTATATTGGTAGTTCTGAATCAAGGGACTTCTGGCAGAACTAAATGATCTATGTCAGTTTGACGTTTTTAAAAACATTACCAGTGAAGATGAAAAATTGTATGAAATGGAAAAAATTGACGGACCGCCAATTTTTCGATCAATGAAGAAGAATTGTTGGTAAATCTTAATTGCTGAACGTATGTACTCTACTTGGTGGTGGTAATTAAGAAAGATATCGATGCAAAAAATCGTAAAGTTAACAGAACCGTGACAGGAGTAAAATATACTTATATTATGTCAGTTTCAAAACATTGATCTTAGTTTAAACGTCCAACTTTGGCAGTTCAATTTTTCGGATAGTTTAAATTAAGTTCAGACGTGAACTACATTTGAAATACATCATCTTTCAATTAAACTCAGTTCATTTGCTGAACTCAGTTTAAACTTTCATTGAAAAACTGGCTCTTAGAGACTTAATTTATTTGCTATGTTTTATATAGGGCGTTTCGAAATGAGGGGTAACGATTTTCTCATTTTTTTAAATGGAATACCCTATATGTCATACCACGAATTAATTAATACAGGGTATTCCATTTAAAAAATTGAAAAAACTATAATCTCACGTTTTGACACACCCTATATACAACATAGCAAATGAATGAAGTCAACTAAAATTGTTTGACGATGTAAAAACAATCAATATGTATTACTACCTGCAGGGTGCTTTGCTTTAAAAAAGTAAAGATTTGATCAGCGCCTCGTTTATGGAACACCCTGTATATTTAATATTTGTTAAATATGGTCATACAACTTTTATATTAAACATTTCTTCGTATTTCTAATAATAAAACAGTATATGTGTTATTGACTAACACATTCTAGATTTAAATACAGTATTCCTAATAAGCCATTCTAAAAATAAAATATGGGGTGTTTTATTTAAAAAACATACATTTTTATTTTTTTTTTATTTATCAGGCAAAAATATTTTTAAAATATGTATTTTTCAAATCCATAAAACTTGTTTGCTTGTCAATAACACAAATTTAAATATTGAACAATTACACACTAATGGGACCCTGTATATAAATTTTAATTTTCAATTTGCAGGAATATTATTATTTTAGATCACAATGTTTGAGAAACTCTTTGATTTATTGTATTTATTTTATCTCTCTATTTTTTAAAAAAATATTGATGTTGACTATGGCTTGGGTGTAATTACCCCCATCCCCTCCCTTTATCTACGCCCTTGTCTGTGGGTATTAAGTATCACAAGTTTGTAGATCCATTTTTTTTGGCGAATAACCCAATTACTTTAACTCCATATTCCGTTATTATTACTGCCAGTTATTTTTAACTACTTTTCTGAAATTATACCCTCAAATTTTTGAAGAATTTTCGTATTGCTAATGATTTCTTTGAAGGCTATAATTACCTACTTTACCAAAATTGCTGTCTAGTAATTGGCAGTGTCCGTCAAGGAAAGTAGTTCTTTCATAAATTACTGCAATTTTAAGTTATTTTAATTATTGAATACCCCTCTCTGACAAAAGAAAGGCAGTGTAATGTGTTTCTGTATATTGGGAAAATATAAATAAGTACATGAAAGTAGAAATTAGTAAAATCAAACTGAAACAATGCATACTATCGGGATTTCATAAACCACTGGATATGCAGTCGGTGAAATAGGAAAAAAGTTGCCAAACTACGAAACCTTCTACTGAAGTATTAAAATTCAAGATGTCCGGTTTCCAAGATTTTTGCGAAAAACTTTTTTTTTATAATTGCGTTGCCTTTATTATAAAAAATATTAAAATGTAAGGGTATATATTTTTATTTAACTATAAATAAAGTGCTCTTTCTTGTAGGTAAATTTATAAAGAAACAACAAAATGTTTTAAAGAAAAATTTAACATCTTCTGGTGTGCCTTTGATATTTTTGAACGAATTTCCAACATATGTTTATCACAAAGCACTTCATATTTATGAATGATAACAAAATGCACTTTTTGTGAATATCAGAATGAAATGATAAACGTATATTATGTTCATTAATTTATAATAAGGTCATTTTACTTAAAAATTATGTTAATTTAATTTATATAAGATAAATAAGGAAATGATAAACTTTTATCAAAAAACGAAATGTTAATTTGGTAAAAACCAATTTGGTATTTTTATTTTAGTCTACGTTTATAATTTATAAACTTTCCAAAAATACCATAACATAAAATATATTATTACTTACTTTATCACTTTGGCGAGTTTTAATAAATATAAAATTAAGTACTTACTTTTTCGAGATCTTCATGATATTCATTATTGGCAGGATCAGTTTTTGGTTCTGAAACAAATTTTAACATTATACTTCTCTGGATATTTTTTAAGTGTTTAATTTGTCTACAACATTGATCGACGTGCATGCATTTGCATGAATTATAATTTATTATAGGTAGTTATTCATATTTTTTGTTTCCAGTTGAAATTTTATTACCTTAAAAAACTTATGGGTGTTATTTACATAGATATACAAACAAGACAGATATGACTGTTTACAAAATTCCTGAAGCCAAGACGTATTCATAATCTAAACGTCCTTGGCAGAAATGCAATATTCTGATCAGGAGCGATTTCTCCATTGGTTCATTTGTGCAGTGAATTCCTATTTTTACAACATGTACGTTGTACTTTGTAATTGCAATTATTTTTAAAGTAAGTACATGTAACTTTCTGCGTCAACGTATCACGTTTACTTCGGTTAGTTCCGCGGCAAAACTGTCAAATCCTGTGTATGAAGTGAGAAGACTGCGAAAAGCCTTTCTAACTTCTGTCTCTGCTATTTCCTTCTATTGTATGAATTATTGGAAAATAATAAGATGAAATATGAAAGAATATTGAAATAGTTTGACCTTTACAGGATTGGAACCATTACAATATATTAAGGTGATTACGCACCTCTTTTAATTTTCGGAGAAGAATATCTCAAAATGTGATTTTTTAAAAAATTTAAATTTTAGAAAAATAAATTAGGCAATAATATCTAAAATATGTATATATATATATATATATATATATATATATATATATATATATATATATATATAAAAACCAATAAATAAAGATGAGATTAAAGAAAATGATGACGGAAACGGCGATGGACAAGGAAATGAGCAGAAAATAAATAACGGTGCAGTAAGAAACAAAAAACATGATGATCAAGGCAACGAATTACAGAAAAAAAACATATTTTATTTTACTCCAAGCAAATAAAACCGTACAAAACGGCAACACAGAGCGAGGTCAATAATTTAGACACTCATATTATGAAAATAGGAACATGGAACTTGCAGGGAATTTACGAGGAAGGAGCAATAAAAAATCTAGCAAGAGAAACAAAGAAATATCAGATAGATATCCTAGCAATGCAAGAAACCCATCTAACCGGGAACAATACATCGGAGATACAAGATTATATAATGTTCACAAGTGGAAATCAAAGCCGTAGATTTGGAATGGGTTTCTTAGTACACAGAAATATAAAGGCATCAGTAGTAAATTTTAAAGCCGTAACAGAAAAATTATGTAAAATACAAATAAAAAGCGGAATACAAAATATAACAATAGTTAACTTCCACGCGCCAACAGAAGAAAAGGATGAGGAAACAAAAGATGAATTCTACGAAGAACTAGAGAGAGTATATGATGAAATTCCCAAAAGTCATCTGAAAATAATTCTAGGAGATGCAAACGCAAAAGTAGGCAAAGAAGAAATTTACAAAAATATAACGGGAGGTGAAAGCAAACACGATGATATAAGCAATAATAACGGTCTAAGATTAATAAATTTAGCTATAGAAAAAGATATGAAAATCATGAGCACACATTTCAAAAGGAAAGATATTCACAAAGGAACATGGATCATACCAGGTACCACAAAGACAAATCAAATAGACCACTTTCTCATTGAAGAACGGAACGCAAACTTAGTAAAAAATGTTAGATCATACAGAGGGGCAGATGCAAACTCCGATCACTTTCTAGTTATTGCTAACATAATTCTAACAGAACGAAAAAAGGTGAAACAAAAAAACCATAGAAATAAAAACACAAAATATAACATGGAAGAATTACAAGTAAACGAGGTCTCAAGGAGATATAAAGCAGACATAGAAAGAAGTCTAGACAATACACCAGTTTTAAACATGGCCAGCATAGTAGAAAAGAAATGGAATAACATAGAGAATGCCATAAAAATATCAACTGAGAAAAATATTAATAAGAAAAAATCGCAGAAAAGAAAAGAATGGTTAGATAACCAATGTGATGAAGAAATTAAAAAAAAACAGAATCTGAGAGAAAAATACGTACAAACAGGGAACGATACAGACGGGAAAAAATATATAGAACAAAGAAAGGCTGTTAAAAAAATGTGCAGAAATAAGAAAAGGCGCCACCAAGAAAAAAAAGTCGCAGAAATACAAGAAAATTACAAAAAAAAAAAAATGAAATTAAACACTTCTATAAAGATGTAAAAGGTATACAAAAAAAACACTTGCAAAAAAATATTTACATCAAGGATAAGGAGGGAAATTTAATAGGAGGAAAAAGCGAGCAAATGCAAAGATGGAAACAATACTTCCAAAACCTACTGAACGATGAACCTGAAAGGCAGAAAGTAGAAGAAGAAGAAAAAGAAGCAGCAGAAGAGGAAGAAGAAGCAAATGAAATCCCTGTGTACACCGCTGAGGAGCCCACAGAAGAGGAGATAATGGAAATTGTTTCAAATATGAAGAACAATAAAAGCCCCGGATCAAACAAAATTACCGCAGAGAACCTAAAATATGGAGGAGAACAACTTATAACACAAATAATACAACTAATCAAAGAAATATGGAAAGCGAAATAAATGCCAATAAATTGGAGGAAAGCAGTAATACTGCCAATATATAAGAAAGGGGACCCAGCAGACTGTGGAAACTATCGAGGTATAGCTTTGCTGGACGTTACATATAAGGTACTAGCCACGTTAATAAAAAGAAGAATAGAAGTAGAAGGAGAAAAAATTATCGGAGAATACCAATGTGGCTTTAGAAAAGGCAGGTCAACGACTGACCAAATCTTTATTTTAAAACAGGTACTCACATGTTGCTACGAATACGAAATACCGACACATATCATGTTTATTGATTTTAAAAGCACATATGATACAGTAAATCGACGAAAATTGGTAAATGCAGTTAAAGAACTAAAAATACCTCCTAAACTTGTAAAACTGACGAACATGACCCTGGAAAATACAAGGTGTGCAATAAGAGTAGAGTGCAAACTGAAGAATTTGAAGTCCAAAACGGGCTTAGGCAGGGAGACCCATTATCCACC
The DNA here is from genome assembly GCA_927349885.1 of Psylliodes chrysocephalus. Classification (NCBI taxonomy): domain Eukaryota; kingdom Metazoa; phylum Arthropoda; class Insecta; order Coleoptera; family Chrysomelidae; genus Psylliodes; species Psylliodes chrysocephalus. The sequence goes on along the minus strand of OV651824.1, from coordinate 29,934,146 downwards.
CTTCTTTTTAACTTAACCCTTGAAATAGTCATCAGACACAGTGAAATAAACAGATATGGAACCCTGATCAACAGATCCCACCAAGCATTAGCATACGCCGATGATGTTGTACTGTTAGCGAGAAGCCAAAAATAACTTAAAAACATAACAGAACAGTTTTTAGACGCGGCAGGAACAATGGGGCTAAAAATAAATGAAAAAAAGAGTCAGTACATGCAACTGAAAAACAAACATTTAAGAAAAAATCCTGGAAAACTAGAATTACAAACTAAAACCATAGGAAAAATAACAATAGACGAGACAGACAGTTACATGTACCTCGGTGTTCTCATTACAAATAGATGCGAAGAACAAGCTGAAATAGATCTCCGTCTAGCAAAGAGCAATAGATGCGCAGGAGCATTACATAATTTACTTAAATCTAAAGAAATGTCATGGGAATTAAAGAAATGTGTGTACAAAACAATAATCAGACCTACAATGCTATATGGTAGTGAGACATGGACACGGGAACGGAAGATACTAAGAAGAATATATGGAGGCAAAAAGACAGAAGAAGGATGGGAAAGACGAACAAACAAAGAAATTTACGAAATATTTAACGAACCCAACATATACGAAATAATTCAGTCAAAAAGGTTACAATGGTTGGGGCACTTAGAAATGATAGAGGACTCAAGGACAGTAAAAAGAGTAGCTTGGACAACACCAGAAGGAAAAAAAAGAGAGGAAGGCCTAGAAGAAAATGGAGGGAAGCGATTATAGAAAATATTAAGGAAAAAAAGATCATCAACTGGAAACAAAAAGCCAAGAATAGGGACGAATGGAAGAAACTAACCAGACCATAGACCTTAACGGTCTGATTCGAGCCTTATATATATAAGATGAAATATGAATGAATATTGAAATAGTTTGACCCTTACAGGATTGGAACCATTACAATATATTAAGGTGATTACGCACCCCTTATAATTTTCGGAGAAGAATATCTCAAAATGTGTATGGTGGCGGTGCGCCATACCATAAAATATAAAGTTTTTGATTTTTTAATAATATGCAAGGCTTCTGTTAGAGATGATGTATTTTCAAACTTGATACATACAGATCATCAAAATATATTCATATAACAAACTTCACAAAACCATAACAACTTAAAACTATAGAAACAACAAGAAGGTAAAATATATACAGGTAGTTTCGCAAGTGAACACCATAAATATTCCCCCTCCTGAAAAAAATTATTACTTATGTTTGATTATAAGTGTTTACTGCGAAGGAGACTTTCTTTTTGTTAGTTTTTTGATATATATTCTCAGATTCGCTAGTAAGTAGAAAAGCAGGTTTTACCCTGTCGATACTGATAATAGTATCTTTTTCACCTTTCTCTATAACGATATTGTTTGAGAATCTTTTTTTAACTTTATAGGGTCCTTCATAAGGTGGTTTAAGAGACGGCTTGATTCCCTCAACTCTGACAAAAACGTATTTGCATGAATCTAACTCAGGATACACAAAAGGTTTTTCTTTGCTATGATTTGATGTTGTTGTCGGTTTAATGTTCGCAAATAGTTGTCTTAGATTGGCCAATAAAGGATAAGTGTCAATGGCATCATTAGAATTAACGAAAAATTCACCGGGTAATCGCAGAGTTTGTCCATATACGAGTTCAGCCGAAGAGCAATGAAGATCCTCTTTGACTGTAGCTCGTAAACCTAGTAAAATTAAGGGAAGTTCATCTTTCCAGCGATTTGTATTACATCTAGCTATTAAGGCAGTTTTAAAAGTACGGTGAAAACGTTCTACCAAACCGTTACTTTGAGGGTGATAAGTTGTGGTATGGATTTTGTGACACCCTAAAAATTTTGTTAACTCCAAAAATAACCCGGATTCAAATTGAGTACCTTGGTCAGTTGTAATTGTGTGCGGTACGCCAAAACGACAAATGTACCGGTTAAATAAACATTTGGCAACTGTTTCCGCGGCGATATTCGAAATTGGGTAAGCTTCAGGCCATCTTGTGAATCTTTCTACGATCGTTAGGATATAACGATAGTTGGACGATTGAGGAAAAGGCCCTACTAGATCTACATGGATATGTTGGAATCTTCCTTTAGGAATGGTAAAACTTTCTAGTGGGGATTTATTGTGTTTGTGTACTTTTGAACGCTGACAATTTAGACATGATTTTGCCCAGAGTTTGATATCTGAATTCATGTGTGGCCAAAAATATTTACTGCCTACAAGTTTTTTAGATGCTTTGATACCAGGATGACAAATATTGTGCAAATGTTCATACACGCTATATCTGAGGTTTTTAGGTATGTAAGGACGTTGTATAGGTGATGATACTTCACACCATATTTCTATATCCTCATGAGAAATGTTTATGAGTTCTAATATGTGTTTGTTTTGTGTTTTGGTTGATTGATTTTTTAAAAGGTTTTTTAATTCTATGTCAGTATTTTGAGAGTCCTTCAACGATTTTATATTAATTAAATTTTCATTTAAACAGAAAATACTATCGTCAACTCGTGATAAGGTGTCAGCGACCACATTGGACTTACCTTGAATATGACATATGTCAGAGGTAAATTGAGCAATAAATTCTAGGAAACGAAATTGACGTGGGCTTTTTTCTGAAGAGGATGTAAGAGCTTTAGTAAGAGGTTTATGGTCGGTATAAATTGTAAAATCGTGGCCTTCTAGAAAATATCTAAAATGTTTGATGGATGCATAAATGGCTAACAGTTCACGATCAAAAGTAGAGTATTTTCTTTCGGTAAGAGTGAGTTTCTTTGAAAAGTAAGCTATAGGTTGCCATCTCTTGTTTTGCAGCTGTTCTAGTACGGCACCTATAGAAGTATTGGATGCATCTACTGTCAAAGAAATATGATCATTTAGAGAAGGATGGATAAGCATAGTAGCATTGGCTAATTTGTTTTTGACATCCACAAAACTATTTTCACATTCATCAGACCAATGGTTGATAGTTTTATCGGATTGGTTTTGCAATGTAGTAATTACTTCATATAGAGGAATAAGTGATTTAGCAAAGTCTTTAATAAATCTGTGATAGAAGTTGATCATTCCTACAAAACGTTGTAGTTGTTTGAGATTTTTTGGACGTGGAAAATTTCTTATGATGTCTACACGTTCTTCTGACGGGAGGATACCATCAGAGGAAACAGTATGGCCAAGAAATATTAATTTTTGAGATCCAAAAATGCATTTATTTGGTTTAAGATTAACTCCAAAAGAATTGAGTCGCTCAAATAGAGTTTTTAGGTGTACTAAATGTTCTTTTTCATCTCTGCTTGCTACTAATATATCATCTATATACACGAATAGAAAAGGTAAACCAGAAACAACTTCATTTATAAAACGTTGAAACGTTTGTGCTGAATTTCGCATACCGAAAGGCATTCTCAAAAATTCATATAGGCCAAAAGGGGTAGTTATGGCAGTCTTATAAACATCTTCGTCTGCTACCGGGATTTGGTGGTAAGCCCTAACCAAGTCAATTTTCGAAAAAATTTTACATCCGTGTATGTGTTGATTAAAATCTTGAATATTGGGTAAGGGGTACCTATCTGGGACAGTTACATTGTTGAGTTGCCTATAGTCGCCACAAGGTCGCCATTCGAAAGAATCTTTTTTGGGCACCATGTGTAATGGAGAAGCTACTGGAGAAGATGACGGTCTGCATATGCCAAGTTCAACCATTTGTTCGAATTCGATTTTAGCAATATTATGTTTATTAGGATTAAGACGTCGTGGACGAGAAAACGGAAGGCGTCCTTTAGTAATTATGTGATGTTTGACTGAATGTTTGACTGGTGAGAAAAAGTCCGCTGGTGCAAATAAATAAGGATAATTTTGAGCTAGCTTCGTGTATTCGTTTTCAATCGAGAATATTTTGAGTGTAGGGGTATCAGTGTTTACAAATACACTGGAAATTGCAAAGGAAGTTTGACTATCAATGAGTTTTCTGTTTCGGAGATCGACTATCAAGTTAAAATGTGATAAAAAATCTGCACCAATGATTGGTCTAGAAATATCGGCGATTGTAAAAATGAAAGAAAAATGTCTTCTTAAACAAATAGAAGAACCATTAACAGCAGTTAAGAAGTTGTTGCTATCCTTTTTGTAATCTTTAAAAACGTCTCGTGGAACTACAGAAATATCGGCCCCTGTATCGATAAGAAATTTTAATTTATTGTTTTTGTCAAAGATAAAAAGGCGACGACTTTTGTTTGAAATATCTGCACTATTTGTCGTCGAAATAGTGGGTTTTAGTCGTTTTTTGGATCAGGAGATTTAAATGTGTCGAAAAGAAGGCACCAAGGTCCACCACATTTCAGAGCCTTTTTTTGGAATCTCTGATGATAGTAACATACGGAATTGTTTCGAGGTGAAAAACGAGAATGGGACCTACTCCTTGATCGATCTCTATTTCTACAATGACTGCAATAATCATTGTTGTTGGAATTAGAAGGGTAATTTTGTACTTTATTTTGTAAATAACTGATATTTTCTTCGATGGATTTTTGATTACTCGCAAGTTTATTAAGAATAGTTTGACAATTAATTGAAAAATCGCTGAAAAGTTTTATGAAAATGTCGTTACCCTCTGGCGAATTTCTCGTTAATGCTGTAGACTGAGAGACGTGACATGCCTGACTAGTAGAAGGTTTGTTAATAATCTCATGACAAGCTGAAATATTTGATGCTTGGTACGTCTCCCAAATCTTGTCAGCGATATCTAAAAGATCATTGACACTATCCTTACCAGATGCGGTTAGAGCAACTATAATGGTTTTCGGTAGTCTCCGCTTCCACTGTTTAAGAAGTAAATCTTGACTAACCATTTGTGAACCTCCGACAACATTTAACATAGATCTATAAAAATCAGATGGCTTGCAATCACCTATTTCGGAATTGGAAAGAAGGTTATCAAGTCGTCTCTCTTCGCTGGCGGATAATCTGTTGATTAAGGTTTCCTTAAGTATCTGGTAGGAATTTTGCTGGGGAGGAGAAGAAATAAGGTCATAAATATTTGAGATTACTTCTAAAGGTAAATTAGCGATAATGTAGTTATATTTGGTTGTGTCAAGAGTTATTTTGGCTAATTTGAATTGCGATTCTACCTGACTAAACCAAATCTCAGGTTTAGCGATCCAAAAAGGTGGAAGTTTAATTGCTGAAATATGTTCATTGGAATTAATTTGGTTTTTAGTCTCTAATAAATCAGTTTCGCTCATATTATGTTAATTTGAATAACTAAATTGCAAAAAAGGAATATTTGTGATTTTCGTACTTACGAAAACGTTTCTTAAATTAAAAAAAAAAAAAAATAATAATAATAATAATAAAGTCTATAAATATTAGGAGTTGGGTACTTGTTCCAATCTGGTGCTTCTAAAGGATTCTGCTTCAAAAGGAAAACTAATTCAGCTTCAATGGACTTGTGGTTTTTTTTTTTCTTTTCGGCCTGGCTAAATAATTTTTGACGAGTTGTCAGAATTTTGTGTGCATCTGTCAGTACATTCCAATTACTGAAATTTCTTTCGATTTGGGAAGATCACGTCGGGGTCACCATTTATGGTGGCGGTGCGCCATACCATAAAATATAAAGTTTTTGATTTTTTAATAATATGCAAGGCTTCTGTTAGAGATGATGTATTTTCAAACTTGATACATACAGATCATCAAAATATATTCATATAACAAACTTCACAAAACCATAACAACTTAAAACTATAGAAACAACAAGAAGGTAAAATATATACAGGTAGTTTCGCAAGTGAACACCATAATGTGATTTTTTAAAAAATTTAAATTTTAGAAAAATAAATTAGGCAATAATATCTAAAATATGTATATATTTTAAAGTTTTAATTCCTTCCAGTTTCCAAGAAAAAAAAATTGAAGGGTTTTAAATTTTAAAATTTCATAATAAAAATAAATGCATTCCTCAACAGAAATATTCTTAAAATAATCCCCAAATTTAAGCTCTTAATGTCTTGTTAATGTTTTTTAAAATGCGCCAAAATTTGTGGCTAAAACGCCTCGTTAAGGGCCTAACTTCTGGTGTAAACTGGTGTAAATCGTTGCAAGAAACGAATGATGACTGAGAGTGTACGATACGATAGTTACAGACGCGTTACACCAGAAATCAGCACTTAACTATGCCTTTTAGCCACTAATTTTGGCGAATTTTAAAAAATCATTAAAAAGATATTAAGAGTTTAAATTTGGGAATTAAATTAAGAATAATGCTGTTGAGGAATGCATTTATTTTAATTGTAATATTTCAAAAATTAAAGATCTTTGATTTTTTTTCTAGGAAACTGGAAGTAATTAAAACTTTAAAATATATGACTATTCTAGATATTATTTCCTAATTTATTTTGCCAAAATTTTAATTTTTTATAAAAATTACTTTTTGAAATATGCTTGTCCAAAACTTATAAGGGGTGCTGTAATCGCCTTAATATTACTGATAGATATTTATTGTGAAAAAAGAAAAATATATTTAGACGAAACGTAAAATTGATCTGCAAAGTGTTGTTGTGAGGTCGTAAAAATTTACTGATTTTTTGTTAAACCGGAGCTGAATATTTCTTTTGGATAGTATATTAGTCGTTTGATAATTGTAAATACAAAATATACACGTAACATAAAAAATATACTAGGTGTCTTGTTTATCGTCGAAAGAAACGAGCAAAATCAGTGAAACACTCTGTATCTTGGTTATAAGAACTGAGTAGATAATCTATATATCTACTAATAAATATTGCGCTTTAAATATGAAATATTCTGTATAATTTACCTCCAAAAATATATGTTTACTTTTTAAATATTTTTATGGTGAATTATTTTTTTAGGAGCATTGCCTTTTTATAATTTAATAACAAATTCCATGATCAACAGATTGCCTATATAATATTTATTAAAAAGTTTTTATAACCAATAAAATAATAAAAATACCTTAACATATTTTTTTGACTTACGTTGTTAATATTATTTGAATACCTAAATCTACATATAATTATTAATAATTATTCCTCAACATAATTACTATTATACTGTGCAATCATTATCTTATCTTGGCTAATAGTTATTACGCAAACACTTATAACTATATAATACGAAATAAAATTCATAAAAATGAAATTGTAGGCGATGGCGAATTCTTTTTTTAACATATTTTAAATATCAATTGACTGGAAGACCTCGTTACCGATTATGCAAGAATTTATAGTTGTTGGCTTTTATGGTGGTTATATTATTATTTACTTAATACATTTTTTATTTGTGGAACAAGGTTTAAAACAATAAAAAAATTGATAAAAGTTAAAATCTACAGGTAGGCTTAAAAGATCTTTACGGAGGTAATATGAAAAATGCTTATTTTATGTGGTTTTCACAATCAAAGTAACATTAACATTTCTGTAAATTTGATGATGAACTCGGTAGAACTGAGAAAATCACATCCCAACTGTCTAGAAAAGAAAGGAATGCAGTAATTTAATTTGCAGAACGTAGTATAGGTTCAAGAGATAGACATTTTATTTATACCTCATCCTCTAATGCTTATTTGTAGTTTAAATAAAAATTTTAATACATCTGATCGGCCTAATAAAAAATTTCGTTTTAGATTTAATCACGGTTTTTACTGTAATAAACCTTTTCTTTTGACAGATAAGTCAGACTTTATTTATTCATAGCCGTATCGTACGTATTTTAATTGATTCTAAATTTTTTATTAGTATATATTATAATTTTACACTTATACAAAATACAAAAACGACCTAGTAAATATAAAATATTATATTTAAAAGAAAAATATCGTACTTAATGTATTTAATATTCTTCTAAAAGACTTTGTTTCACTTTCTGTGGATGGAATAACCACTAAATGTGAGAGCTATACTCTAGTATCTAAGCGGACAGTGTATAACATTTTTTTTCTGTTAATACCCTGACAGCACACCAAATCCTTTGGATATCTACTGAACATCCCAATATCCACTGACTGTCCAGTCCATGGTGGATATCTGTTTCATATCCATGAGATGTAATTTATAGACATGCAAATGTCTATAAATAATAGTAATTATATAGCAAATTATTAAAAAATTACGCCATTGTAGCTAATAGTACTGTTTAGATATTTAAAATTATTTTCTTTAAGGTGTAGTGAATATCCCATGGATATCCACTAAATATATCAAAGTCTAGGCGCGAACGCAAACCATGGTGGATATCCATTAGATATAATTTATGAATATAATATGTACCCAAATATCGAAAAATATGTGAATTGATTTAATAATTATTAAATTACTTAAATATTACGCCATGTGATAACTAAGAAAGTATGTAGGTATGGTTTATAGAAATTTACAATTAGTAAGTTGTATTCAATATCCCACAGATATCTGCTAGATAAATAATATTGGCAATGAACGCGAGCGCAGGCGCGGATATTTTCTGCCCTCAAAGGTGCCATCGGTCATTTTATAGTTTGTTTTCGTTTTGTTGTGTCATGTGCATGAGTTTCATTTGAAAATTTTGGATTAAAAGGAGGTAAGTAAGCTTTAAAACTTAAATTTATTAGTGTAAAAGGTTGATAGACTTTAGTTAAATAAGATAATGGTTAAATTCAGGTTATTAAGATTGTTAAGTAGGTTGTATACAATGTACGTTAAAATCCGTGTCCTCTGTGCCATCAAAACATGAAAATAAAGTCGAAAATACTACTAAATATAAAAAATACAGTTACAGTAAGTCTTTTTATTAAGAAAACATAAATAAACAGTTTACACTTCATGATATAGAAATATACCTGTTAACTTTAGTACCTAACTACCTAACATAAATATGAAACTGCAAATGAAAACAAATCCTTTGAAAATAATAAGATATTCTTATAATTTAACATTTAAGTAGGTAAGAATGTACCTACGCTATTACTATTATAAAAGTATAACCAACAAGTATTAGAAATTAAAAATTTTAAAAAACCGACTTCAAAAACGTGCAGATGCCATCACCACATCTTAACTAAATTTATATGGGACCACCCCTGAGGTACCCCCTTACTAACAAAAAAAGAATCATATAAATCGGACAAGGTGGTAAAGCATTATCGCTAAACATACATAAAAAATGAAGAGTTTGAGGATTTTCTCATGGACCCAATTGTTAGATTTTGACCAAATTTATATGGGACCACCCCTGAAGTACCTTCTTTCTAACAACAAAAAAATCATTTATTGTTTCGGCCTTTACTTGATGAAAATCCATTTAATCTTGAAAGAGTAAAACCAAATTTGGTAGATTTTCACTTTTATTTTAAAAATATAAAAATTTTTAAAAACACTAACATGACATATGTTTCGAAGTACAACTTCTTTTTCAAATGTGACTAATTTACAATTCGGTATCCAATATATATACGAAATAATTTAACAAAACAAAGTACTTAAGAAAAACATCAATAAAATTACAAAATAAACTATTTAAAGTAAATAAGGGTACTTAGGTTATAATATCAATCAGATAACAATAAGATAGCACATTACCGGGATTATCTCACAGAAAACTAGGAAAGAGATTTAATAAGGGTGAATTATTAATATCTAATTGATCATTTAGTAAGTTATCTGAATTTTTAAATCTATTTATTTCAAGTGTTTCTAAATGGTTTAATTTAAGGCTCTTATTTTCTATATGTAAAATTTCAAAGTTGTCTGTAAAAGAATGATTTTCAGCTAAAATATGATTTGAGTAAGTGGAATTATTTTTGTTTTTTGTATAGCTATTGTATGGAGGTGTGGATGACCAGCTTCTCCGGGAGGCATATCTGCTATAATTATTCCTTGTTGGACTTCGTGACGGGCTTCGGGAGGTGAATTTCCAGTATCATTATCCGATTCTCGATTCATTGAACGAACCCTGCTTCGACAGGTTCTTTGAAGGTGTCCGATTCTTCAGCAATTAAAGCATCTTCTGCTCTTATTTTGACTATTTCGTTGCATACTTTGCAGAATATTTAAGATTTGTGAAAGAATAGGTTAAGTGATAGTATTAGTAGTAGCGTCTTCGCTTTCCTGGAATATTATTCCTCTCAATTTTGCCCGAGAAGATCTAGATATAATTTTTGCTGCTTCGTATTCCTGGGCTGCAATTAGAGTCTCACTCAACGCCTTGTGGTGTTGTAGCCGAAGAGGCTGCTGCATTTCCACGTCCTGCAGTCCATCAATGAATGCTTGTACGCCGATTTGTTCTAAAAAAACTTTAGGTGCCTGTGGATAGGCCAGATGCAGCAATCTTTTAATATCGGTTTCAAATTCTTGAAGACTCTCACTGTGTTTCTGACTACGAACTTTTAGCTGGCTTTGGAATACCTGTTTGAAATGCTGCTGGCCATATCTTGTCTCTAAAGCTTGGACGAGAGATAAATAACTGGGTTCTCCTTGGGGAAGTAACTGTAAAATAGTTGCTGCCTGACCTCGCAGTGACATTGTTAATGAAGCTGCCATCTCGTTCTCGGTCCAGCCATTGGCTCTAGCTGCAGTTTCAAATTGGAGTCGATATGTTTCCCATGTTGTCTGACCATCGAAAGTGGGTGGCTTAAGGGTCTTGGTAGTATAGTTTTGTGAAACCTGAATTCGAATGTGGCTTGTTTCAGTTATGGTTAAAGACGAGGTAGTGTTTTCAGCTTCACCGTTGCCTACTGTTGCTTGGCTACGAATTCTTTTTTCCAACTCAACTATTTCAATTCTGATTTGCCTTTCCAAGTCTGCTCTAGCTTTTTCTTGTTGTTGCTCCAAATTAGCTTTTAAATCCTTTTGTTGTTGTTCTAAGACATCTACTCGACTGTTTAGCTGACCTACCTCTTGCTTGAAATTTTCCTGAATTTGTAGCAAACCGTTTATAATTTCTACCTCAGCTTTCCTACGCCTTTCGTTTTCCTCCTCCTCTTCCTATCTATGCCTTTCCTTTTTCTCTGTCTTACGCCTTTCCTTTTCCTCCTCTTCTTCCCTCCTACGCCTTTCCTTTTCCTCTTCTCGCCTCACTCTCTCCTCCTCTTATCCCTTCCTACGCCTTTCCTTTTCCTCCTCTTCTTCCTTCCTACGCCTTTCCTTTTCCTTCTCTTTTTTCTTCCTATGCCTTTCCTTTTCCTCTTCCTCTTCCTTCCTACGTCTTTCCTTTTCCCCCTCTTCTTTCTTCCTACGCCTTTCCTTTTCCTCCTCCTCTTCCTTCCTACGCCTTTCCTTTTCCTCTTCTCGCCTTACTCTCTCCTCTTCCATCTTTAAAAACCATGCTGGTGGGCCTGAAGTATCTATCCATGCCTGCTTCGTATCATAAAACTAAAACATTGACGTTTAAATACTTTAGAATTTTAATAATTTATTTTCAAATAATAGATTTTCCGAATGCAGGGAGTCGTTTATATATAATTACCGTTGTATTTATTTTTTTTGTAAATATATATTTTAATACCTATTCCTGTGTTTCTGTTATTACTGGTTCTTAATCGTTCTCTTTCAGGATACCGTAGGGTACGAGGTGTAAAGGAGATAAGTGTTTTATTTTTATTTATTCTAGTATAGTGGCTACCTAGCAGTGACCGCCTGGAATTATTTTTACCTCCACTGAGTTTACCTTGAGTACACTCTGGTGTACTTCAGGGTCGCAGAGCAAACTGCGATACCAAAACAGGCGTCTGAGCAACCCCTATTCGGGAGTCACCTTCATAGCGCCACAGAGACTCGCTGATTCACTGTAGGTGAACCAGGAGCATGTCACAAGATTAACATACGTACATTATTAAAAATACGTAGGACATTGATGCTATCAATATCTGACGCGCTCGAGTATGTCCATGCAACAGTAATTTTTTGCATATTTAAAAATATATAGCCACTTACCCTACTGATGAAAAGGTATATATTATATGGCATTTTTTTCTTCTTATCATCTAAGCTTTGCAACACAATAGGTCTCTATGACGCTCGAGTAAATCCCCATTTAGCATCGTTGGCTCCCCTACTATAAATTCGAACACTTTAGACCACTCGTGTTGAATTCACCTGACATTTGTCGTATGCTGTTTTCGAGAATACACTTTTTTAAAATCACCTAGTTGCTATTCGACATTTCACTAATCTCGCATGCGAATCGAGGTATTCGACATTCGAGAATACTACCCCAGGAGTATATTGACAATGATCATTTTGAGCCGTAGAAAATATCGCTTACTTTACATCTTTTTGTTATATTGTTTTTATTATGTAATCTCATAAAATATTCTTTATAAAAAGTACCTAAGCTAAGTTAGTAATTTGATATTTCTTTTCAGAAGGTGCTATAAAATAGCAAATGCAAAGAGAAGAAGGTTGGAACTAGTGAAATGGCTAAGAAGAGCTGATGATCGCCTAAAAACTTTCAAAAAAGATAGCAAAATAATTTAAATTATTCTTTTAATGTAAAAATGAAATAAATACAAATTAACTTGTTTACTTTTCTTCTCATTGTACTTATACTTCTAGAATATGTACGTACATAGTATGTACATTAAGTACGTACAGAGTACGTACATTAGGTACGTACAGAGTACGTACACAGTACGTACATTAAGTACGTACTATTAACGTACCATCGTTAGGGAAATGTACGTATTATGTACGTACGATGTACTTACTTCGTACAGTAAAGTACGTACACTGTACGTAAGTGTTTGCTGGGTAGGTATATAGGTCGCGTACTTTTAGGGAACCTGTCACCTAAAAGAACGCTTTTAAGATATTTTAAAGAATGTTATGTTTATATTTTATTATGTTTATGTTTTTGATATTTTTAAAAAATTTGAAACAAAAGTTTGTGTATTATTTAACCTAATAAGTTGCATAAGATGCATACTCTTAGACGATCCTTCCCAGAAAAATTGAAAATTAGAAAGTAGAAAGCCACTAAATGCAAAGAGAAAAATCATTCAAAACTTATCGAGGAAAAATAAAGAATAAAATATAATAATGTTGATATGGAATATTCATATCATTGGAAAGAACTATTTCTTGAATTTTCTCATATTATTAGAACCTAGATGCTGAAATAACGTTTTGAACTTAGGACCGACGAACATTAAAACAAAATACAATGATTTTTTAAACGATGCGCTATCAATGAATGTCAATATTTGTGTTTTTTACAATGTTTATCAATAATTTTGAAATGCATGTCTTTCAATAATAGAAAATCTTATCTTATCATAAATTAATGTTTAATTGAAAATACTAATAGGTCATATACCTAAACAGGTATTTCATTAAAAATATATTTAATATTTATGTCTTTTTAAAATGGGTTAAAGCTTTAAAGTACTGAAATAACTGTTTTTTTTTACAATGTTTGCTATTCGAAAAAGTCGTAATGGATAGACTTTACCTAGGTTTATCACAATTCGTTAAAACATTTTCCAGAATCATGATGATAAACCAAAATATACCTAATAATCTTAAACACCTAAAATAAAAATATACAATTATTGTTAGATTAGGCATGGCATAGTTATAAAAATCTAAGTACTTAGATCTATGTAATAAACCCAGATTTATTTTATTATATGTTTCATAAACAATTTATTTATTACTTTCACATAAAAAGATTGTAAAATTATTTAAAATTTATGAGGTTTTGAAACAGTATATGCAACTAGCTACACACATGTATTGTAGATTGCAGAAGTGACATTTCTACATGGATCCATGTATTTATACCATTGATGGAGCAACCTGAGGATAAGTCATTTATAACTATTTTCGATATACAAAATTGGGATCAGTAGACGTTTCTTTTGTTACTTAAAAAAAGGTCTTTCCATTGCTTTAAGGGCCTAAAAAATTTTGCTGAACAATATCCTACTTATACACAAATTTCCTTCAGAGAGCGTATCACTTAGCTTAAATTGCGAATAGGTGATTCAAATTAGGATTTCCCGCGAGCTGTCGATTAGCTGATTTCGCCCGAATTAGGCATTCCATACAAAATCGTCGCCCGTTTAAAATGACAGGCCATTGACAGACACATGATAGGTTATAATATTGCAACACTGTGGGCCTGGCCGTTTGATAGGGTCAATGATATGGATAGTTATATCGACTGATCATCCATGTTTTTAAAAATAAACATAAGCTTATGTTTTGAAGTAAAAATGTAGGCAATTATTTTTTTTTTAAATATTCAAATGCTAGAAATTGGTTTAAAGCACATTTTTGCTAAATCGATTCAAATTAATGAACACTTGCCAGGCAATATGGCCACTCGCTAACGAATCGCTTTGAGCAATCTATATAACTATATATGTATTGACCCTGTCAATGACAACAGGCTCACAGTGTTGCCATATCTAAACTGTAGATTTCCACTAGCAGCATTTTGGCAGGTCGTTGGATTGCCTAATAAGGGGTCATCCATAAATTACGTCACACGTTAAGAGGGAGGAGGGGGTCGACGAAGTGTGAGGAGAATGGTCGCACTGCGCTGCTTTCTGAGTGCCTTTTAAAAGGAGATAGAAAACTCCGCCATTTTGAACCCTTATTACGTGTTGCCTACATCTTGGCGCAATATTTTTAATAGGTGCGTTTTAATCATCCGCTTCTGCTTCGGAATTGACGGTTTTCTTGTTTTAATCTGACAGTGTCAGTGTCAGTGAATATTAGAGAGTTATTGCAAGTTCACTTAGGGTCAGTCACTATTAGTGCCGCTCTTATTTTGACATCTGAGCATGCGCAGATCACTAACTTTAATAAAGATTGTGCCTGTCCCTAATAGAGAGATATTGCAAATTTCTATAAAGCCAGCCACTAATAGTGACATCGTAATTAGAGTCAAATAAATTCTATAATAGTACCTAATATTAAAGAGGCATTAGAAATTATAATTTTGGAAGGTTTAAATGACGAGCGCATCCGAAAGCTATAAAGTCGCCACTACCTGCTGCCCTTAAACATCCACAATTAAGGACAGGCACAATCCTTAATAAAGTCAGTTTTAGAACATAAACATCTACGCATGCTTAGATGTCAAAATAAGAGCGGCACTAATAGTGACTGACCTTAAGTGAACTTGCAATAACTCTCTATTATTTTTGATGTCACAGTTTTTTGCTAAAGAATCAGTTAGCTCACTCGGACCAGTTGAAAGTTCCAAAATAACATCCACTCCAGGGATACAAATTCAGGATACGCAGAAGACTGCTGTTTTATTATAGGCGGTTGTCATATATTGTAATATCCGAGTTGCACAGTGTATAAACTGAAACATTGAGATCAAAAGTGCCGACGCAGAGTGAGCGATCTGATTCTTTAGCTGTAAACTGTGTCACAGGGTTCAAAATGGCCGCGCCCTATGTTGGGCGTGTCGGACCTCTCTCTTGCCTCGTATAGTAGTCAAAGTATGTGGACCACATACTTTGAGTTTCTTTTACTATACGGAGAATGGTCGCACTGCGTAGCTTTCTGAGTGCCTTTTAAAAGGAGATAGAAAACTCCGCCATTTTGGTCCCTTATTACGTGTTGCCTACATCTGGGCGCAATATTTTTATTAGGTGCGTTTTAATCATCCGCTTCTGCTTCGGAATTGTCGGTTTTCTTGTTTTAATCAGACAGGTTAAAACGAATAAACCGACAATTCCGGAAGCAGAAGCGGATGATTAAAACGCACCTGATATTTTGCTTGCTGCTGTCAGTGTCAGTAATAATCACATACTTTGATTACTATACGGGGCAAGAGAGGTCCGACACGCCCAACATAGGGCCATTTTGATTCCTATGACACAGTTTATAGCTAAAGAATCAGATCGCTCACTCTGCGTCGGCACTTTTGATTTCAATTCCAGTTTAGACACTTCGCAACTCGGATAATACAATATATGACAACCGCCTATAATAAAACAGCAGTCTTCTGCGTATCCTGGATTTGTATCCCTGGAATGGATGTTATTTTGGAACTTTCAGCTGGTCCGAGTGAGCTAACTGATTCTTTAGCCTTTGGGGACTATTACGAGAGGGATTTTTATCACCACCTGTTTTAGTTAAACAGACGTCAAACGGGTATGTAACCATAGAAAAAGATGACTTCAAAGGTAAATTTGCTCCACTGTTACTTTAGCTATCTTTGGATCTCCGAGCATCATCACATTTGAAGCAAGTTCCGTATGATAGCTATTGTTCCAGTATCGAGGCATACTTGTTTAAGCGATTGTGTGGCATCTGTGAACCATGTATTTCAACATTAAAATTTGATTTTTCTCGAAAACAGTCGACTTTAGAGCGTATGACCAAGAGTACCTTTTTTGTGCAGAAAACTTTGGTCTCAAAACCGTACTTTTTCCAGTGGCGTAGATTTTTTTTTTCAATTTAAACACCCTGTATCTCGAAAATGGTGCGTTTTAGAGAGTAAGTTAATAAAAACGTTTTCTCATATTTTTGGACGAGCTATCACGTCCTGAAGTCCTGCGCATATATTATGAAACACCCTGTATAACAACGGGGTGTCAGTCAATAGTACAAGCAAACTATTGTCAGACATGACCAGGTGGTAAAGACAATGCACAAGAAAATAGCACTAAATTTCTTATTATCCCAAGAAAACACCCCTTATTATAAATACTCCTTATAGAGTCATGGAAAATGACATCGTTGTATTATACTGGGACAGAACGCTACTCACTAATCGTACTGTTCAAGCAAATAGACCGCAGATATAACTTTAATAAATAAAATAGAAAAATGGGCATTCTTAATAGACGTAGCTGTACCCTATACGAATAACCTCCAGGATACGCATAATACAAAAATAAACAAATATAGGGAACTAGCAGTAGAAATAAAAGAACAATGGGGTCTCAATAAAGTTACAATTTTACCAGCTGTTCTTTCAGCAACAGGAATTATACCAAAATCATTTATAGACACCTTAAATGCATTATCAATGACAGAAATGATTCATCCCATCCAAAAAGCTGTCATGTTATCCACATGTATATGACAAGAAAATTTTAAAATATTCAATAACCATTTGATTAACATACTATAGACTTATTAGCTCTGTCTGCCTACGTATCAGCCCGCAGACAACTACCAACCACCGGTAAAAGCCAAGATTGAGAAAATAACAATAATAATAAAAATAATATTAATAAAAAAGTTTTTGATTATTTTAAATATACTACTTGTAGTCCAATCATTATAGTAAGTTCACCTCGGAATTCGAGATACCCAGCTGTAAGTCTGTAAATACTTGTATATTGACACCCTAAAAGTTGTCTCAAAACCTACATATAGTAGGGTGTACGCATCTATTAAATTTCAAGGTCAAATGTCACAAAAATCGGTTTTTTTGCGCTTTTTTGTAAATATCTCATTTTTTATGGGTTTTTTGCTATTTATATTTATTATCAATATTGTAGAATACAAAATTCTCTAAAAATTTTGTTTAAAAAAATTTTTCATACGGTGAACCGTTTTCGAGATAGATGACGGAGAGCGCGCGGTCACAGCATCACTTCAGGTCAACCGGTGCCTCCGGTCGAAAACGCGCCATATATAGTTGATGAAATATCGATAAATCAATGATTATAAATATTTGTCAATTTTTATTAACTATTATATTATATTTTATCATTTTTTTTCCTAACCTATCCACTTTTTATTTAGTATTAATTTATTTAACAACACTTACCTGCCCATGTAATTGCAAAATTGTTAATGAAAATATAGGAATTATATTTGAATTTTAACCTAATTAATATTAATAAATTCTTACATGATGAAAAAAAAAAACAAATAAATTATGAATTAATCTTTTTATTAAAAAATTTCATTCAATACATTTATTTTTATTAAAAGTAAAAAAATGGAATAAAAGGTACAAAAACTACAATTTATAATTTTAATAATCTTCTTCCTCTTCATCGTCGTCTTCCGGCTGCTGGTAAATTTCAAACTGGTCTTCATTATCGTCTTCAACGACATTTCTCTCAAGTTCTTCCATGATTTCGGGGTCAAAGGTTCCATCTTCGTTAATATCGCTCTGATATGGTAGAGCATTGAGACAAGCTTGCCCATTACATTGGCCACAAGCTAAAGAGCATTGCAAGCCCGCTTTCCTGCATCAGCATCGCGAACCACAACCACTCTTGCAGTTGCAGAAAATTGTATTTAGCAAATCTTCTGGAGCAGGTGGTAAAATTGTCATGATAGGCTCCAGAAAATCGTTTCGCATTGCCCAACTCCATACCTGGGGTTCCAAATCATGCCTTAACCAAGTTTGAATTTAATAATATACACGTTTGAAAGGTTAAAGAGCAGCTGCTTTTGTTGGTGGAATATTTGAAAGCTGCACAGGTTAATTAAGTTTTGTAGACTTGACGTAATGCATATAACGAAGATGATCGAGACTTTTCACAGATTTCGGAGCATTATAGACTGCCAATAAGATTTGAGTTCCACTCTCTAATAATCTGTGGGCCGAACAATTTTCTTTCTCAAATGCTGCAGTTTCTCAAAAACTTTAAAAAATGATTTTTTCCCTTTTTAAAAAGCGCAGAAGTTGTGTCACAGCCACTTAATGCGTGCAGAAATAAAATATGTGTTTTGGAATGAGGATAATTATCAAAACTTTTAGTCAAGTATATCCCCGTTTTTACATTTCCTTTCCCAACTTTTTTAAAGAAAATGTCTTGTTCGTAAGACAGTGCACGCCCAATTAAAATGACAAGTAAATCAATATCTTGTCCTATTATAACTGCAGTTTTTTCAGAATTTGATTCTTCAATTGCAGTTTCAACAATAAGAACATCAGCATTATATCTGGCTTGTTTAGTAGTAATATTTGCAGCTTGTAATTTTTAAATTAACATATTAATGAGCATATCTTTGTTATTTCGATTTGATAAGAATTTTTCTTGAGTAACTGGTACAACTATTGTTTCATCTTCTCTGCTGCTCCATAGCTTTTACGTTCTTACTGTAATCTGAATTTTTTTAAACAAAATTTGTAGAGAATTTTGTATTTTACAATATTGATAATAAATACAAATAGCAAAAAACCCATAAAAAATGAGATATTTACAAAAAAGCGCAAAAAACCGATTTTTGTGACATTTGACCTTGAAATTTAATAGTTGCGTACACCCTACCATATGTAGGTTTTGAAATAACTTTTAGCGTGTCAATATACAAGTATTTACAGACTTACAGCTGGGTATCTCCAGTTCCGAGATTCTTACCTAATTTAAGCTTAAATGACTGGACTATTGTTTTAAATATGATTTACAATGTTGTAGATAAAGTCTCTATTTTTGATTTCATCCATATTTTTTTTTTGCCTTAAAATAGCATAATTTGGATATATTTTGTAGATCAACTGGGCTCTGATTAAAGAGTTTTGTGCCCAAGTAGTCAAAACAGCGCTGACCTATAGATATCTCTCGCTTAGGTAAGTTATACGTTTTTGTTTTGTTTCTTGTGTCATGAATGTGTGCTAGACGTTGTAACTTGAAACTTGTTTTTATGTTATTTGATAATATAAAAATATTTTTAGACAATAAATTTGTCTTACATCCATGAAATTACTAATGTTATGAAGCTCATTACTGGAAAACAATATATTTTTTTTATAAATTTTTCTAATTATCCATTTTTGAATTACATTATAATTTTCTAAGTGACTATCATTGACTTCTCCCCACCCAATAGTTCCATAATTAAGATGTGATTGTATTAATGAATAATATAATACTTTCAAATGATTTAAATCTAGAAATTCTCTTAAATACTTAAATTTTGATTGAAATCCCCTTAACTTTAGTTTGCAGGTCCCTTTTTAAATGACGGTCAATAATTAGTCCTAGATATTTAATTTTTTTTAAATTATTGTCTATGAATAGAGGGCCAAAATTGGAAAGTCCAGGAGAGTATGATGCAAATGGCATATATTTAGTTTTTTCTATATTTAGTGTTAATTTGTTATAATTAAACCATGTTATAATTTTTTTCCAACTTCTGTCTCTGATCTACACGTCGAAAGTAATCATGAATATTTGGATTGAAGTTCACATGAACGAAAATCCTTAAATCATAGTTCGTGTGCTGAAACATTCCTTATTGAAATTTTTATGAGTAGCAGCGTGGGAAAATTATAATTATTTTTCTTGAGAATCTGATTTGTTTTAGATAGTTGGTGAACAAAGCAAATTTAACTGTGATTTTATTTAAAATTGACAGATTTATTTGATCTTATCAAATTTCTATAGATAGCAAGGAAACTACTTAAAATTTGTCGCCAAAGATTATAATCACAAAAAATGGTGTACTTACAAATAAAATTATTTTTGATTATCATCAATTACGTCAGAAAATGTAGAAAAATTTGTGAACCCACTGCTAATTCATTATAAAATAAAGAAAGAGTTCAAAAACATTGTTGTCCTTCCACAGAACCTGACATTGAGACAATTTCTACGAAATGATTCGATTCAATTAAATTGCTTTACGATGTTTTGGTACCAATTTCAGGTCAAACGAAATTGACAAAATGGAACAAGGCTACATTCGCTAATTCGCAATCAGCCATAAATCATTAGATGCAAATTTTGGTCAATTGACTTTCTTTTAACATTTATAAGTACCCTAGATCGAATAAATTCAATCATATTGGGATCATTAAATTTATGGCGTTGCAAATCTAAATGAATCGTCTGCATCTACTTAAACAAACAGTAAATAGTTTTTAAATTTTTATTATGACTGTAATTAAATAAATACAATTTAATAAATAAAAGTCAACATTACGTTGGATCATCTCCAAATAGTACAGCTTCACCAACTCTAGGAAAATTTTCCTATTCTAGGGAAATTTCGTCAGTTTTAGGGACATAGGGAAACTTAAAACAGACGCATAAATTGGGTTATTGCAAACAAAACGAATGTTTTTTAAAACAAAATACTATTACAATTGGGTGATTTTAAGAAGAAAAGTTAATATCAACATATGTCGTAAATCTCTTAAATTTTGAGCTACAGGGTGTTACAGTTTTAAGAAAAAAATATATTTTTTTTCATAATTTTCTTGTCACTGCAGATATTTCTATGAAATTTTGTAAACACCTTTTAATCATTAAGGAACATTTTTTGACGTATAAGATTTTTTTAAATTTTTACCAGTGACTTCCGTACGGGGTTTGAACTGAACATTTTTGAAGAAAAAAAAAATGGTACGCCACTGCTTTTTCTAAAAACCAAAATTATTTTTGAAATATTCATTTATTTTTGAGCAAATTTGGCCCATTGACTTGCTTTCGTACGATGCACTGTGTTAGCGTAAAAAAATAAAAACCAAATTTTTTTTTCTTAAGCTGCTTTTGATTTTTTGTTGAAATTTGGTAGGCACCCACCATGCGCAAAAACACTTATTTTGGGGCAAAAATTAATTTTATACTTCCACCAGTGACGACCACGTAGGCATCATATTGAATGTTTGGATAGAAAAAAAAACGTACACCTCTGATTTTTTTAAATTCTATGTATTTTAAAAATCGGGATTTATTTATAGTAAAATGAAAATTCAAAATCTTGAATCTAAAACGAAATTACAAGAGAATACAAACAAAATGAAGAACCCAAATTATTTACAGTAATTGTTGGAAGTGTCCTCCACCCACACGTATGCAAGCATCTACTCTTCTTCGCATAGACTGACGCACATTTTCAAAGATTCCTGGGGTGTTTCTTATGGTTTGGCAGCAGACTGTTATACGATTTCGTAACTCTTCTTCGGTTTGAATCGGCACTGCGTACACTAAGCTTTTCAGATGCCCCCAGAAAAAGAAGTCTAAACTATTAAGGTCGGGAGATCTGGGCGGCCATGACTGCGTTCCTCCGCGACCTATCCACCGATTGCGATAGGTGTGATTTAAAAATTCACGCACTCGTAAGCTAAAATGTGGAGGCGCACCATCGTGCATTAGCCACATCTGGTTTCTTAATAAAAGAGGAAAGTCTTCAAGCATTGGCGGCAGATCATCAAGGAAGTGTAAATATGATTGTCCATCAAGTCTTCTTGGGAGAAAAAATGGGCCTATCAAATAATCATCAATAATGCCAGCCCAAACATTTAATGAGAACTGTTCTTGATGATTTGACTCAACAATTGCATAAGGGTTTTCATCCGCCCATAAATAGTTATTATGGAAATTTATTATTGAGTTTCGAGAAAAATTAGCTTCATCGGTAAAAAGAATGTGCCTGTCAAATAATGGATTTTCCAGCAGGTTTTGAAGAAACCACTCACAGAAATTAATGCGCAACGGGAAATCTCTAGGGAGTAATGCCTGGACTCTTTGAATGTGATATGGGTATAACAAATTTTCGATGAGAATTTTCCAAACAAGTACATGTGAAACATTAAATGTTGACGCGATTCTCCTGGTGCTAGTTTCGGGGTTCTCCTCAATTTCATGTAAAATTCCTTCTTCAAGTTCCGGTGTTCTTACTGTTTGATGGACTCCTTTAGCCCTGTGGTCTACTTTTAAAGTTCCGGTCTCATGAAGACGTCTATGAATCCTAGAAAATGTTCTCGGATCGGGTAGTACGCGATTTGGATACCGCTCTTGGTATATCCGTCTGGCTTCGTATGCATTTCCGTCTGCAAGCCCGTAACTAAAATGCATGTCAGCTAATTCACTGTTCGTAAAATGTACCATTTTTTTTCAGATTTTAACTCTTACTCTAATAATAATTATTTAATAATGTAAAATCAATGTCAACTTTATTGTCTTTATGAAAAGAAACGTCAAAAATGATGACGCTTAACCCAGCCTACTAATGTTTATTTCATTTGCTTTAAGAGGGCAATAATGCGCTTACCATTTTTTTCTTTTCAAAACGTATAAAATTAATTTTTGTCCCAAAAAAATGTTTCCACGCATGGTGGGTGCCTACCAGATTTCAACAAAATATCAAAAGCAGTAGGTATCAATGAATTTAAGGAAAAAATTTGACCAACCACTACAATGGTTTTTATTTTTTTACGCAAAAACGGTGCATCGTACGAAAGTAAGTCTATAAACCAAGTTTGCTCCAAAATAAATGATGATTTTAAAAATAATTTTGGTTTTCAGAAAAAGCAGTGGCGTACCATTTTTTTCTTCAAAAATATTCAGTTCAAACCCTGTACGGACGTCACTGGCAAAAGTTTAAAAAAATCTTATACGTCAAAAAATGCTCCTTAATTATTAAAACGTGTGTACAAAATTTCATAGAAATATCTGGAGTGATAAAAAAATTATGATAAAAAAGTAATTTTTTTCTTAAAACTGTAACACCCTGTAGCTCAAAAATTAAGTGAGTTACGACATATGTTGATATTAACTTTTCTTCTTAAAATCACCTAAGGATTCACACCCTTAAGTATCGGCACTCAATTAATAAACACCCTGAATAAAAAGAGACGATTTCTGGTGTAAAAATATGGAGGAGAAATTAAAAAAGTTTTTTATACCTCTAGAAAGTCAAATAACATTAATAGTAAGATGTTTCTACAAAGCCGCTATTTATTCTAAACGTATTTTCTTTAATATTTTTGATTTTAATCTAGGTACTGTTAAAACGCTATAATACCTATATTTATTTGCAGGTCTTCTGTGACTAATTTATTTGTAGTACTGGGTCCAATTAAGTTACCAAAAAATAATAACATTTTAAATACATTTCTTATGCCTGCTTTGTAAAAAATAATATCGAGCTGTTTAGTCAAACGCCCTGCTCTTCACAAAAACAACATTAAATTATTTTATAATTTGTGATACATTTACATCATATCTAAAAATGAAAAAAAAATTTGATGTACAGAGTTCATAATAAGTGGTGGCTTGTGGTAATTTAAAATGGGTGTTCACTTTTTCCAATAATTTCATTATACTTATGTAAGTTCGGATCAAAATTTTGTACAAGAGCCAATACCGCTGTTTTTTTTATTATTTCAGTTTGTATTAAGTGTAGTTATTATTATCATCAACATCATACTGTTTTCAAGCACTACAACTATTAATAAATGAATATTTTAGTTAGTGTGATATTTGTTTTGTTTTTAATACGTTGAAAACCATCTATAAACATTATTAGTTAGTAAACTGACTTTTGTGTTGGTGAGCGGCGAGCCAATTAATGTGTTCTTTGACAGTTTGCAGGATCTGTTGGCATGTTGTCTTCTTTTTTTAGCTATATGCATTCGGCATATCGTTTCACTCGTGTAAGGCTCACTCATCATAATGCGCCACAGACGCGATCAGCCAGAGGACAATGATGTACAAAAAATATAGATTAACACGTATGAAAATAAAAATATTAAAATTAAATTTATATTTTTGTTATTCATGTAATATTAAAATAATGTGTTTTTATGAAATTTAACTGGGTGTTTACTGCATAAATGAACCAATGGAGAAACCGCTCCTGTTTATAATATATTCCGCCAATTTTGGCGTTTGTTTGTCCTTCTATAATATTCACTTATTTTAAAAGCAAAAACTCTTTTTAAAATCGTTGATATCAAAAAGAGAAAATATGTATTTATATCTCAAAGTTAGCAACAACAAAATATCATATCATTCAACGAAAGCCATCATGAAATTCGAACCAATCAAAGGCGGATAGTAACAAAACACTTCGGCTCTGTTCCCTCATTTTTTAAAATATTATTTCTATAAGAATATCTTTTTGAATTTCAGTCAATATATATAGACCGAAATAATGGGCCCGTTCACTTTCATTTTTGAATGTGAATTATTTATATATTTATAAAGATATTAAACTCTTTTGTCTGGTGGTACTTTTCCCGTTAAGATATTTTAGCTAGAAGTAAGGGAATTCCCATAAACTTCTTTCAGTGACTCATTGCGTCAGAAAACCCCTAATTCCCTTCAGGCTTGTATCGGTTAATAGTTAACAGGGCGTGGTTGTCGGATGTATCATTGCACCACCATTCCTCTTCTGCATTTATTAAAGAAATTTACATGATAAAAATATATTATTTTTTAAAAATAATGTGTTTATATTTTCAGATAAAGCTGGAAGCCTTACCTTCTTTAAATTTTAATAAAAACAATTAGTATTACTCAAGCTGAATATTACCAGATCGAAATTTTATTTGAGAAAATGTATCTGGTAAACGTGACAACGTTGTAAGTGCTTCTAAATAGTGTTGTCTACACACACTTCTAGAAATAAATGCAACGTTGCCACGTTTACCAGATAAATATTGCAAATCAAATTTCTACTTTTTGATTATGGTCTGGTTAATTTTCAGCCTGAGTAATAATAATTGTTTTAATTAAAAAGTAAAAAATAAGCTCCCAGCTTTAAATCTGAAAATATAAGTTCATGATTTTTAGAAAAATAATGGAATTTTGCTATTTAAATTACATATATAAATGCAGAAATGCTATATTAGGGATACTTCCGACAACCTCGCCGTCTTTAAGCATAACCGATACGAGACGTGAACGGAATTAGGGATTTTCTGACGCAATGAGTCACTGAAAGAATTTTATGGGAATTCCCTTACTTCTAGCAAAAATATCTTAACGGGAATAGTACCACCAGACAAAAGAGTTTAATATCTTTATAAATATATAATTAATTCACATTCAAAAATGAAAGTGAACGGGCCCATTCTGAATTTCATTCTCTTAAACTAATAGCATAAGTTACGAATAAGAGGCATTCGTAAGTATTGTAAAAATTGCAAAATACTATTATACGTTAAATGGTGTAAATTAATATATTTTGTATATTTGTACAAAATAAAATATTAAGTCATCTTCCTGCTTTATTTATTATATGCTGAAAAGAGGGCATCCAAGGAAATATTTTTCTGTAAACAATTATACAGTCTACAAATTATCAGATCACTACAACAGCAGACAGCAACAAAATCAGGAAAAACTTGTAAGTAAAACTATTTTCTCCACGTTTCATTCACAGATGAGTCAGAAAACATGTAAATTATTAATATAATATGAAACATTTGTTAAATAAGGCTGATTTATAGATTTTATTATATTAGTAGCTTAGTTGATATTCTTTGCAAAATGAATTATTTTAGAAAATATAATATATACCTACTATACAAATATAATTCTTCTACCTAATTACTTTCCTATCTGTATACAGATAAGGAAAGTATAGGAATTATTATTTTTGTGTGTGTGTGTGTGTGTGTGTGTGTGTGTGTGTGTGTGTGTGTGTGTGTGTGTGTGTGTGTGTGTGTGTGTGTGTGTGTGTGTGTGTGTGTGTGTGTGTGTGTGTGTGTGTGTGTGTGTGTGTGTGTGTGTGTGTGTGTGTGTGTGTGTGTGTGTGTGTGTGTGTGTGTGTGTGTGTGTGTGTGTGTGTGTGTGTGTGTGTGTGTGTGTGTGTGTGTGTGTGTGTGTGTGTGTGTGTGTGTGTGTGTGTGTGTGTGTGTGTGTGTGTGTGCGCGTGGGCGCGTGTGTGTGTGTGTGTGTCCACCATAACTCATGAACCGATACAAAGAAAAACACCAAATTTTAAACTCGTCCAAAGAACTAATTAGTTTTTGGGCAGAGTCGGAACATTTGGGGGGTACTTTATTGGTGGTAATTTTTATATTTTATTAAATAAATTCGTTATTTACGTTTGGAGAAGAAAATTCTTCAAATAAAAGTTACTTATAATATTATTATCTATAATTTTTGTTTTATAAAAAATTTTCTTAAAATGGTCCGTATTCGAGAAATTTGACAAAATGTAAAAAAATAATTTATTTATAAAAATTGTTCAAATAAAAGTGGTTTGTAATATAATTATCTATAATTCTTATCCATTACATAATTTCTCTAAAATGGACCGTATTTGAGATATTTAAGAAAATGTGTAAATTTTCTCAAAAACAGATAAAGGAAAAAACATTAAATTTCGGCCTGAGGTGAAATGATTAGATTTTGGACGAAGGCGGAACATTTGGGGGGTACTTTATGGGAGGCCGTTTTTATATTTTATGGAATATATCTGTTATTGATGTTTGGAGAAGAAAATTGTTCAGATAAAAATTACTTACAATATTATTATCTATAATTTTGGTTTTATACAATTTTTTTTTAAATGGTCCGTATTCGAGAAATTTGATAAAATGTAATAAATTTCAAATTTTTAGGAAAATTGTTTAAATAAAAGTTATTTGTGATATCGATCTCTATAATTTTCGTTTTTTATATGATTTTTCTAAAATGGACCGTATTGAAGTAATTGAAGGAAAAGTGCTAAATTTAAATTTTTCAGTATTTTCGTTTATGAATATGAATGAATATCTATGGAAAAATGTTTCGAGTTAGATGTATGTGGAAAATGTATATATTTAGTTTATCCTCTAAACATTTATAGAGGTGCTGCAATAGGTTGTACAAAATAACCGGAAAAAGCCTATAATAATTAGATAGGAAAGTCATGTGTTGGACACATCAGATTTGTTTTTCTAATCAAACTATGTTTTAAATATATCGAAACATTGCAAATTCTATATTGAAAACAAAATTATCTCATGTAGTAAAATTTCCCTCTTCGCGCCAACCGAGAAACAATAAATTTAAGTTCGATCCTATATGTACCTTTATTCCGTATCTAGCCAAATGTTTTAATACTAGGTAGACGAGGAAGGCAACAGCACCGATCCTTGGGTACGAACACGGAACGTCTTGAGAGGGGATATCGTAATCATATTTTTCAATCATTTTTATATCCGAAATTACTTTGCTATTTTAATGATTACGGCTTTATATTAGGTCCAATTTTAAAAATTATTTTTTGATCTTATTAAGAAAAAGATTTACTACAAGTTGACATTAATCGTTCGAAAAATAATGCATATTTGATAACGTTACTTCTCTATTAAAAGTTGTGCTTTTTTAAACAAAATTAATGAACTTTATAATTTTTTGTAGACAAAACGGGTTATTTTTTCAAAAAAGTATAAAAACCCAGGGCTAGTGCCACTTATTCTCTTTGCACATAAAAAAATATATGGTATATCTTTAAAACTGTATCTTCTAGGATTAAAACAGAATGCCTATTTTTAATGCAAATTTCCAGCTATTGTCATCGAAGCAATAACTCTTAAGAACAGAAAAGATGGATGAAAGTTCTAAAAAAAGTTATATTTCTATCTATATCTTATTTACAAACAGTTTGTGAGGAAGAAGAAACAATACTGGGTATATCCTTACTTAAGTTCCCGTTTACTAAATGTTCAAAGCTTTTTGACTCAAGATATAATGATGAATGTAATGTAATGTTTGCATGATTATATATTCATTGATGAACTGAATGTAATGCTTAAATAAAACAAGATTATGTAGGAATGTTCTTTAATTTCTTTTAGAATAATTATGTGTCGAATTGCTCATCCTAGCTACTACGTTTTTCTACCAACTTTCATGTATATTTCTTGATACAAACTAATATATCTTTGCAACGCTGAGACGTGGCGTCGAGAAGGTACCCTCGACTTGATTGAATATATTTCGACGCCACCGACCGTTGCGTCGACGCGACTACAACAAACGATCGCGAGCACTAAGCCTTAAAATGCGGTTGAACTATTTATCACGATATCTGCATTAAATATGTTAAAATACTCGATTGGTATTTCTTACTAAAGTTATGTTAAGAAATATTTTATTGAACTCGGATTGCATGATGCGTTATTTATAAAAGTATTTAAAATACCTATGTCGTTGAGACATAAAAATATTCGAATAAGGATAATTTCCTGACCGTAGCAGAATTTTATATAAATAAAAATTTCCTTCGTGTATTCGGTCATTAATTTTATTTTATATCGCTTGCACAGCACTACATATGTTTCGGAAAAATTTGTTTCCATCTTCGGGTGTAGTCAAAATTTAAAAACATTAAAAAACACATGGGGACTATTACAAACAGTTTAAAATTTTAAAATACCAGAAACACCATCTTTTTGTTTGTTGTGAAGGTGTATTCGAAATAACTATTTCGAAAATAATTATCTGATAATAATATAATGATATTGCTTTAAGTTTGCAGCACTTTTGCAATTTTTTTTAGACAGATATAATAAATTTTAATTTTTTGCAATTATTATTATTATGTTCCTGACCTCAAAAAAAGTTGCAAAATTAAATATATTTTTATTTCAATTTAATAAATATTCAACAAAGTTTGAAGACTTTTATAATTAATGACTGGCCTACTGATGAAATTTCGGGAACTGTAGATTTATGAATGAAAATAATTTCTTTGATTTCTGTCGTCAGTAATATATTTTACGAGTTAATAAAGATTTAGTATTAAACTTGTTATACAGGGTGTCCGTAAAAGGTCTTTACAGAAACATAACACATATTCCTTAGACCAAAATAAGTCGATTTAAGTAAAATTACCTTAGTACAAAGTTGGTTCGTTTGGGCTCCAGAGGGCCTTGAAGTTAAAATTTTTAAATCGTTTTTCCCATATAATTTTAAAACGGCGTAAGCGATTTTGCTGAAATTTGGTACATTGATAGAGTTTTATGTGGCAAAAAAATGGTATTAAAATTTTGTCCGATAATAATACATAGGCGTAGAACTTGATTTTTTAAATAATTGCACCTTTAAAAATTCTACGCCAATGGAAAAAAAGGAGTTTGAGTATGAAATTTAGGATGCGCAACTCATTTACTTTAAAAAAGGTACTCTTGATAAGACTCGATTACTCTCATGGTTTTGACGAAATTTACATTTTAGTAATTTTCGAACATAAAAAATAATTATTAAAATACAAACTTTGTCAAAACCATGAGAGTAAATCAAGTGTTATCAAGGGTACTTTTTTGTAGTAAATGAGTACCCAATCCAAATTTCATACTCAAACCCCTTTTTTGCCATTGGCGTAGAATTTTTAAATGTGCAATTATTTAAAAAATCAAGTTCTACGCCTATGTATTATTATCGGACAAAATTTTATACGATGAAAAACATAAAAATGTACTTTTTTCATCTTCTTCAACACCTCTAATCGATACTTTTAACAAAAATACTCGATTCTTGCCATGTACGATTTTTTGAGGAATATTAATTATTTGCCTGCACTACGTATACAAAAACATTTATTGTTGGTTTCCATAGTTTCATCTAAATAAAAATATTGTCAAGTTTTAACACCTAATCTCTTGTTAACGATTGAAAGTGTTCTATCTGACTCAATAATTAAAAAAACAAATACGTGGTTTATTAATATGGCTGTACAATATACCAATGCAGAATATAAAATATAAAAAAAATGTTATGTAATGTCAATTAGTCGTAAAAAGGAACCTGTTATTTTTAATTATAACATGAATGATACATCTTTAAAAAGAGTTTCAGAAGTGAAAGACCTCGGAGTTACATACAATAGCCTGTTATCATATGCCACTCATATAGAAAATACAGTTAAAAGTGCTAATCGTACTTTAGGGTTTATTAAAAGACAAACTTCATTATTTTCTAACCTGGAAACCATTAAATTATTATACAATACACTTGTTCTGTCAAAACTAGATTTTGCATCTATAATTTGGGAACAACAGCCACAAATGTACTTAGATACCCTTGAAAAGGTTCAAAATAAGTTTCTTCGCTATCTGTATTATAAAAAATATATAATGAAATAAGAACCCAGACATTAAGACAAGAATTTGAAATTCCTTCTTTGATCATTAGACGTAAACAAGCAATGATGAAATTTCTATTTAATTTAATGAATAATCAGATTTCATCTAGCACTTTATTTTCTCTTGTTCCTATCAATGTTCCTCCAAAACGCACTCGTTGCCCTTTAATGTTCAATTTACAAACAACCTCTACTCATTCTCCATTCTACGCCATTCTACGTTTAGCC
This sequence comes from Psylliodes chrysocephalus, assembly GCA_927349885.1. Lineage (NCBI taxonomy): Eukaryota > Metazoa > Arthropoda > Insecta > Coleoptera > Chrysomelidae > Psylliodes > Psylliodes chrysocephalus. Next base: position 29,903,166 of record OV651824.1, on the reverse strand, counting down.
AACAATATAAATATGATGCGGAATTTAGACTGGACTATGTCATATCAAGAATATCGGAAAACACTTCTACATTATTTTGAAATTATGAGTATATGATCTGATATTGTTTGGCGAAATTGTGTTGTTTTCGTGTTTTTTCTTTTTCTTTTTCTTTTCTCCTTTCTAGCTTTTATTATTTATAATTTAGTGCTTTAGTAGGTATGTCATTTTTTAATTTTAAGTTCTTAATTATTTTGTTATTATCTTATACTATCCATGTAATAAGGCTGAAAAGCCTGTATGGATTTTGAATAAATAAATAAATAAATAAATAAATACCGATATGTTACTGACATTAGGTTTTTGTGAAGGAAATGCTCGAGAGAGTGTCAGGGTGTACTCTGAAAGGTTTCCAAATCGTCGTGTACCTAGCCACCCAACTTTTGCTGCTGTTGAGAGACGTCTTCGGGAGACCGGTTCCTTTGCTCCCAACACTGTTGATTATGGAAGAGAACGTTTTGTAAGGATTCCTGAAGTTGAAGAAGACATTGTAGAACGTGTTGAAGAAGATCCAGAATTAAGCACCAGACGAATTGGAAGGGAACTAGGAGTAAGTAAAGATGTCGTTCATAAAGTGCTTAGAGAACAATTGCTATATCCATACCATAAGAAGCCAGTACAAGAAATATTAGTCCATGATCCTCAAATTCGTTTGGGTTTTTGTCGATTTGTTAATATGCAAAGAGAAAGAGATCCAAACTTTGTCAAGAAGGTTCTCTTTACCGATGAAGCGGGTTTTACAAGAAGAGGTATAACTAATACCCATAATGAACATGTTTATGCCGTTGAAAATCCGCATGCAATAAAGGTAAACCATTTTCAGCACGAATTCAAAATTAATGTGTGGGCTAGAATAATTGGTAATTTCATTGTTGGTTCTGTCATACTTCCACGAAGATTAACTGGAGAAAATTATTTGGATTTTCTACAAAATACGTTGCCAGAATTGTTAGAAGATTTACCTCTCCAATTTCAGAGAGATATGTGGTTTATGCAAGATGGAGCTCCACCACATTTTTCTTTAAACGTTAGAAACCATTTGAATGAACAATATCCACACAAATGGATAGGCAGAGGTAATGACGCACCTGTAAAATGGCCACCACGTTCCCCAGACTTAACACCGATGGGGACATCTGCAATCCACAGTTTACAGGAAACCTGTAGAAAATGAGGAACAACTCTGGCAACTTATTCAAGATGCAATAAACAATCTTAGAGGTGATGAAGAAGTTATGGAAAGGATACATTTTAATTTTCTTCGACGTATAAATCTTTGTATGCGTGAAAATGATGAACATTTTGAACAATTTTTGTAAAATCTCTATTTTGATTATGTTGTAAATAAATATTTTTGTGAAACCTATACACTCTAAATTATTAAAACAGAAATTTAGCGAAAACTATGAGAGTAATGGAGTCTTAAGAGTACCTTTTTTAAAGTAAATGAGTTGCGCAATCTAAATTTTATACTCAAACTCCTTTTCTTCCATTGGCGTAGAATTTTTAAAGGTGCAATTATTTAAAAAATCAAGTTCTACGCCTATGTATTATTATCGGACAAAATTTTAATACCATTTTTTTGCCACATAAAACTCTACCAATATACCAAATTTCAGCAAAATCGCATATGCCGTTTTAAATTTATATGGGAAAAACGATTTAAACATTGTAACTTCAAGGCCCTCTGGAGCCCAAACGAGGCAACTTTGTACTAAGGTAATTTTACTTAAATCGACTTATTTTAGTCTAAGGAATATGTGGTATGTTTTTATAAAGACCATTTAATTTTTAGTTCATTTAAATATTTGCTAATAAATTGAACTTGCTTGATGTAAATTTATATTATTAACCCTAAAAGTGCACAAGTGAATGCGAAAACTACAGAGAGTTAGTGTCAGTGCAAACAGGAAACGAATAATATCACGTTGTCGAAAATAATTTAGGCTAGTAGTATCATAAGTGAATATTTATTGGAAACTAACAAAGGAAGTAAATATGCTTTCCTGAAAATGTGATTTTGAAAACTTTCAACCTAATTGAAATCCTTATCTTTTTGAACACATATTTAAAAAGAAATTCCAAAGCATAAAAATTAGATTACCTAATTTGTATAAAGGTGTAAATTTATAAAAATTAAAAAGTAACACTATGTTGTTAAATTGAACTAATACTCTTTGATTGTAGAATAAATAGTGAAGCAACTCTCACGCTATAGTTATTAATGATAAATGACCTAATTTACAATTATACAATACGCTGATCTACACTACACTATTCCAGAAAAATCCGTTCTGATTAAAATAAAAAATAAAAAAATTCTTTTGACAATACATACCATTCGTCTCCATCATGTTTGTTAATCACTTCAACCACTGCAAAAATTGATTCAATACCTACTACACATTCTTGTTTATCTCGTAAAATCATCATTATATTATCTTATCAACCTATCAATAATAATCAAAGCTAAAACAATGAACCGTGCATGAGATAAACCCTAAACAGGTAATAAAATTTTAAGCCCAGTTTCATCAGGATTTTTTTTCTAATAAAACGCTTTATTACAAGTGATCAATCAATAACGATCGTATAATAAATACTTTGATGGAGTAAGAAATTACACTAATAACAGTTTATGACAATGAAGAGAATTTACAGGTTCAATAGGTGATCTTTTTTGCATTAGATCATAAATTCAGAAAATGATTTTAGTTTTTTCTGCACGTCTTGACAAAACCTCAGTATATATACCAATCAGTATTGGCACTCTGAGGCGGCACGTTTGATCTTTAAAAGTAGAAATTTTAGTTGACACTTGACGTTTTCGGGATATGAAAAGTTTTCTTTACACGGACTTGATAAACCTGGTTAGTTGAATTTTTGTTCTGCTGCTTTTCAAATTCGTGTGTATGAGGGAGATGTGAGATACCTTTATAGACAACGGTTGAACAACTTAATTACTTTGAAGAAGAAAATAGATTAGATATCAGGGCAGTCTTCGCAAATGTAAGAAGGACAGAACCGTTTTAAATTTTTTTATATATGTGAAATATTACTTTTTGGTAAAAAGTTTAATTACTTTTAGTTCAAAATATAACGTTAGTTTGTTAAGGGAAATATATAACACACAAGGTTAGAGTAACAAAATAGAGGTATTGCTTTATTTCTTAAGAATTACTCTAATCTAAAACTTTTCTAGTATATTGTAAAAATTTCTTCTATACGTTATTTAGGTACTGCAAAATCTATAGGAAAGTATGTAGTTTTAAATTTAAAAATTTGTAACGGAGACATATTTAGTGTAGTTTTTTTACAAATATATACTCAGTGACTTGTTTTTGTGAATGAGTTCAAGTATGGCAGACTAAAATCGTTATTTTTTATTATGAATTAATTTGAATTTATTTTAAAATGGGAACTATATATATATATATGGTTTTCGTAGTTTTTACACTTGTGATAAAAATATCAAAGTTATGTATATTGGCCATTTACCACACACAGCAAATTCATAGACACAATACATATTACTATTTGACATTCTTGTAAAACCACTAATTTAAACTAAGTGACTACACACAGAATTGTTTGAAAGCAGCCATAAGGTATAATTTATTTATTGGATACTATAAAAAAATTAATAGTAGTTACATGTAGAGTTAAGTAACAAGAAATTTAAGACCAAAAACAAAACAAACCTTTATATCTAGTGAACTTAATTTAGTACAGTCCTCAACTTTCTTAGGCTAACATTAAAGATATCTTATTTATTGTTTCGGCCTTTACTTGATGAAAATCCATTTAATTTTGAAAGAGTAAAACCAAATTTGGTAGATTTTCACACTTTTATTTTAAAAAATAAAAATTTTTAAACAAACACTAACATGACATATGTTTCGAAGTACAACTTCTTTTTCAAATGTGACTATTTACAATTCGGTATCCAATATATATACAAAATAATTTAACAAAACAAAGTACTTAAGAAAACATCAATAACATTACAAAATAAACTAACTATTTAAAGTAAATAAGGGTACTTAGGTAATTATAATATCCATCAAATAACAATAAGATAGCCCATTACCGGGATTATCTCACAGAAAACTGGGAAAGAGGTTTAATAAGGGTGAATTATTAATATCTAATTGATCATTTAGTAAGTTATCTGAATTTTTAAATCTATTTATTTCAAGTGTTTCTAAATGGTTTAATTTAAGGCTCTTATTTTCTACATGTAAAATTTCAAAGTTGTCTGTAAAAGAATGATTTTCAGCTAAAATATGATTTGAGTAAGTACACGGAAAAAAATGTGACTAGAAAATTTTACTACAATGTTGTAGTAGTAGACTTGTAGAAAAATACTTAACAATTTGTAGAAAATTTTACTACAATTTATAGTTAAAAACTATTAATTATTGTAGCAATTGAATTGTCGAATAAAATGCTACAACAATAGGAAATAAGTCCACAATGTTTAGTATATTTTACTATTGTTTGTAGAAGTAGAAATTTATTACAATTATCGTAATTACTACTACTAACTTCTGTAAAAATTTGTACAAATATAATTAATTATCTCTACAAAAAATAGTAATTTTCTCTACAAAAAATAGTAATACTTTACATTCCTTCTTTAAAAATATTCTATAATATTGTAGAAATTCTAAGTCATGTGAACAAAACAGAATTCTGCTATTGGCCAACGTTTTCTGACGTCGATCATAAACGGCCAGACAGCAGTAGCCGTTCGCCATGTTCACATAACAAAGCATGGTACATATACGAGTACCTATAACACATTATTATATTATAAGCACCGATGCGTTTGAGAAAATTTTAATAATAAATTCTATTGGTGGTAAGTACATTTATTATTGTTTCTGAATAATTTACCTTTAGATAACTAATTTAAATAACCTTAGTAGATTATTTTAAAAAAATAGTTGTGGCCAACGATCGAATGTTGTGCCCAACGATCGAATTTTGTGCCAAGTTCAATGATGTTTTTTGTCTTAATTGTGACATACCTACTTTCTCATTTTTGTTAGTTATCTGACTTAGTCATTTAACATCCAAATCAGTGTAAAGGTGATAAATATCCCCGTTTTAAGGGTATGAACAATTCAATTGGTATTAATTTTTATTTCATATTTTTCAGGTGCAGAAAAGCCAACTGAGACTGAGGGCGCTATTATTACTGTTATTTATTACATAATGTAATTAAGAATTTGTATCTTTTATATTAAAACAATAAATTGAATATTTTATTAAGGAACATTTTTTTCTAGGTTATAATTATAATAATTATGGAATACTACTACAAATTTTATTAAAAATTACTACAATTTGTATGAATTTTTACTATTTATTGTGTAAAATTTTCATATTTATTTTCATAAAACGCAATACATTTTTAATATAAATTCATACAATGAATAGCAAAAATTATAACAATTTGTAGAACAATTCTTATGATGCATTTGGATCTTTTTACTAAATATTGTAGATAATAACTCTACAATACATTCTCCACAAATATTTGGAAATTTTTACTACAAATTGTCCCTGTCCCTATATGTACTATTTATTGTAGAGAAAAAATCTACAATTGTAGAAATTTGTTCTACAATTTTTTTTCCGTGTAGAATTATTTTTGTTTTTTGTATAGCTATTATAATGTTCGGAATAGCGTTTTTTGAAAGTACGGCCTGTTTGACCAATATACAATTTTGGACAACTACCACAATTTAATTTATATACCCCCGATTTATTATTAGGATTAATTTTACCCTTATTGTTTTTAATATACTTCCCAAGCGTATTATTGGTTTTAAAAGCTACGTTAATATTTTGGTTTTTTAAATATGATGATACCTTTTCACTAGGAGCTCCTAGGATTTCTTCTCGATGTAGCTCTTCGTGAAGTGTTCTCTTCTTAGTGGCCACCTGTGGCAAACCACGACCGATGTTTTGGTCGTGCATACGACATTTATTATTTTTATATTTCAATTATGTGACTTCTCCTTATTGACAAGAGCAATATTATAAGTCAATTTTGGCTAGCTTACAAGGACGATAATGGAATAGTTGTGGGTTTTTGTATGATTTTAATTTTGTCTGTATTTCCCTGAAAAACCGATCGTAAAAAAACAGGGTTGTCTTTGTTTGTAAGTGCGTCTTGTGTAGTTTATGTACATGAAAATTCAAATTACTGAACTACACAGTAACACCACAGCCCTACACAAAAGTCGCAGCGATTTTTTTGATTTCAAAAGGTCTTTATTTACAATATTTACAAGTGGTTTTTTTATAATAACATTCTATGTACATAAATAAAAGGATAATAAAAGTCGCAGCGAGCCACGAGAATTTCGCATCGAGCCGTGACGTCACCGTGCAGTCGTCCGTCCGACCAAAGTTGCTAACTAGTCGACGTTGTAATTTGAGTATTCAGTGGGGTTTGCGCTGCTATGGAGGATGTATGTCAGTTTACCTTTGGACTTGACAAAGGAAGGTCTACGAATTTTTACAACGCTCCTCGTAGTTCGGATTCGTGACACCAGGTTATTAACCTCAAAGCAATTAAATTTCTATTAGTATTTTGTTCGAGTAAGCCAGGAAGTATTAAACACCCCAAAACAAGGGGAACCACACCTCCATGGGTGAGCCCTCAGGGGCGAACAAACCACAAATTAAAGAATATCCCACAGTATATTCGAAAAGGCAAAGAAATCGATGGAAACAGACTGAAGAGCTAAGAAACATAGCTAAAGTTCAAACGCCGGAAAGACTAAAAGCCAAGACTAAACTTAAATCTCCAGTAACCGTGAGTAAAAACACTATTTGGGCTCTAACAACTACACAAACTAACCCAGGGGTCATCTGCCCAAAACAGGGAGAACCCCTGGCAAAATTTTCGCCGACACGACCTTCACATGACCCTCAAACACTTCTAGAAGAAGTGTATGGTGACTTACAAGGCTCCCCTAGCTCAGATGAGAGCATGGATGTAACCATCAAAAATGCCATGACAGAAGGCGAAAGCAAAAATGATGAAAATGACAAACCCCCAGAACTTAATACTGATCCTGGAATAATTACACATTCGAACGTAATAGTCCAGGAATCCAAAACCTCCCAGGATAATAACAGTTCTGCCCAAAAAAGTGAGGAGAAGACACAGGAAAGCATGGAGAACTCTCAAACCAGTCTAGAAAATCTCCAAAAAATCAAGGAAAATATACAAAGCAGTATTGAGAGCCTTGACAATAACGAAAACAGACATCCAAACTTAAACCGTACCGCCAGCGATGATAAATCGGAAGAGTACATGGATGCGGTGGATAATGCTCAGACACCCCCAACACAAAATAATGATAAGCCCCAGGAAGGGGATGTTAACAACGAGTCGTCCGCAGTAAACTCCAATCAGGACAATGCAACAGGCCAAACGCCAAATAGACAACCCTTCCAATCCGAATACATGACGGAACAGAATCACCCTACAAAAATGGTAATCAAAAGGATCAGCTTACCGGCAAACACACAAACTAGAGCCCTAAATTTTGGTTTTGGGACCGATTTGTCATCTCCACAATATAGAAACAGCAATACAGGGGCTATACCAAAAATAAAGAAAACAGATACAAAAAGTATGGAGAAAGCTCAAAAAAGAGGTGAATTGAGTAGCTTCAAATTTGACTCTCATCCATACAACATAGGGCAACCTAAGACCCAAACCCCTATCCCAGGACCAAATAAAGAGATTTATACGCAGCTCCCATCAAATAATGACGTACAAATTCACGTCAAAACAGCAGACATCCCAAAAGTAGTGCAGGACGCAATACTGGGCTACAAATCAAGCGATATCACTTCCGAAGATGATAAAAGAACATCGAGCACACATGAATTCCTTCCAACTTCCCCTAACAGTACGTTTGTTAGGCCTTTAAGAAGAACGAGCGAAAATAAGATGAAAACAAATCAAGATGTGCAAGATACAACCCCCTACATAATTCCCAGAAAGTTCAGCGCTAATTTTGAACAATTAATCAGGGAAAAATCTAAAAAGACCATGACACAAACAAAAAATAGGTATCATGTACTAACCGAGGACTCGGACTCGGAGTTTGATGACGATATTGGCAGAATAGTCAAGAGAAAACGAAAAACAGAAAAAAGGGACACAAAAACCAGTGAAAAAAACATCCCCACAGACAACAGTAACAGTGCGAAAGCCGCTGCACAAACGACTAACACGCAAAATATAAACAGAAATATAAACAAAAAAAGTGAGAACACAAGTAACACTCCTAAAACTAAAAACAACATGCCACCGATTGTTATAGACGGAAAAACGGCTAATCAAGCGGGTTTAATCAAGGACATTAAAGAAACCATAAAAGGAAAATTCAGCATAAAACATACGAATGCATCCACAATACTGTTCGTTGAAGAAAAAGACGACTATCATAAAATGCTGAATAACATCAAAGCAGATAATGTACCATACCACACATACACCAGCAATGAAGAAAAGTCACATGCGTTTGTATTACGTGGGCTAGCCGAGGGCACTAAGACTGACGATATAGAAGAAGACCTAATAGAGGAATATGATATTAAAGCCAAATCGATTTACAAAATGAACACGAAAAATCGACCATTGTTCCTGGTTGTCACCGATGCATCGTTGACACTGGATTATTTAAATAAAAACGCTCGAAGGGTGTTATACACCAGAGTTATATGGGAGCTGAGAAAATCGGTGAAGCAAATAATCCAGTGTCACAATTGCCAACAATGGGGGCATGCGACGGCAAATTGCGGGAAACCCTCCAAATGTGTCAAGTGTGCGGGTGATCACCATACACGGATATGCACTAAAACCCGAGAAACGCCTGCAATCTGTGTGAATTGTGGAGGTGATCACCCTGCAAATTACACTAAGTGTAGTAGTTACATCGAACGTCTAGATAGACTTGAAGAGAAGCGTAGCCATAGGCCACAGCCGAAGAAATATGTACCCGCCCCTTTACCAGCATATAACCAATGGGAAGGCAGAAGGCAAAGTACTAAACGTGAAGATTTTCCAGCACTGCCGAACAAAGAACAGAGGTCAACGCAGAGGGTAAATGTACCCAAACCAAACAATAATACCGCAAAAGGACAAATTAACGTGGCCATGGACGATCTCACAGCCCTAAATGAAGCATATGCAGAACTGAATAGTTTAATCAATATAGGTGAGCTTGTTAGAGCGGTAAGGGAACTTACCTCCCTTGTAAGACAGTGTAAGAACGGTAGAGAACTTTTTGATACATATAACAATTTTTTTTCCAACATAGACACTAACTTCAATCTCAGAAACTAAGGAACTTGGAAATAACAAAGACAAACTCAAAATATGTTTTTTCAATGCAAATGGGATGCGTAACAAGACTCAAATTGTTCGCAGTTTCGTTCTCAAACATCAATTTGACATCATGCTCATCACTGAGACACACTACAAACCAACAGACAAATTCAAATTACAAGAGTATGATGTCATTAGACAGGACAGACCAAATCAATCATGGGGGGGGGGTAGCTTTCGCAATCAAAAATAAATATGAGTAAGTACAATTACCTAATCTTAACATAAAAGCAGAGCACATAGTAATCAAAGTAGGGAATCTAACTTTCGTAGGTGCCTATAACACACCAGATAATATACTAACGCAAAATGAAATATACACGATAATGTCATCGGGAAAAAGAGTAATGCTTTTCGGGGATCTCAATTGCAAACATCCCAGCTGGGATTCTAATTGTTTAAAATCAAACACAAGTGGTAGAAACTTGGAAAAATATGCAGATAATAATGATCTAATTATCCATTACTCGGAGGAACCAACTTACTTCCCCTTTAATGGTGGTACGCCAAGTACACTTGACATTGCAGTAACAAAAGACATACCAAACGTAGACAATGTCAGGACAATAACCACACTTACATCTGACCATGACCCTGTATACCTGGAGATCTCGAACACAAGAGTGATACCAAGAATACAGGGTCAATTTTATGACTATACAACGACTAACTGGAAAAACTTTAGGACGATACTTGACGAGCACATAACAATAAAAAAAAACCTCACTAATAATGAAAGTATAGAAGAAGAATTACAAATACTTACGGACGCCATCATAACAGCTAGGAACAGAACAACCATACTAAAAAACTACAAACAATACAGAGACGAATTACCACAAGACATACAGGACTTAATTAAAAACAAAAATAACATACGAAAACGATGGCAAACACACAGACAAGCCGCTGACAAGGACAGACTACTTGATATAGGGAAAACTATAAACTGGGAAATTCAAAAAATTAAAAACGACAAATGGAAAGAAACCTTGGAAGCGGTAAACATACGTGACAACTCGGTGTGGAAGTTTGTGAGAAGGTTTAAAAAACCTTACTCGGAAATTCCCACACTGAGGTACAAAGACAAAGTGTGCTTGACGGATGACCAGAAAGGGGCAGCATTTGGTGAATATTTTCAAGAGAATTTTAAAAATACACAGGTAAACAACGCGAAACAAAGCGAAATTGAGAATACATGCAGAGAAATAAGGGAAATGAGGGTACAGGAAATTCCGATCGGTATGCTTACCACCCCTACGGAGGTAGCGGACGCGATTAGGAGATCACCGAAGAGGAGAGCTCCGGGACCCGATGGCATTACCAATATCTTACTTAAAAACCTGTCTAAAAAAACTATAGTGCAATTACACTACATAATTAATGAAATTCTAAGAAAGCAATACTATCCAGTAGCCCTAAAAACAGCAAATATCATACCGATATATAAAAGTGGGAAATCTAAGGGACAAGTTGAAAGCTACCGCCCCATCTCACTCCTTAGTGGACTAGCTAAGATAGTCGATCGCATTATTTTAACACGACTTGAAACTTACGAACTTGACAAAGAGATTATTCCATCGGAACAGTACGGATTTCGAGCTGGACACAGCACCGTAGCGCAAATTATTAGAATAGCCCATGATGCTAAAAAAGCTTATAATAAAAAATTACAAACGGTCCTAGTAGCGCTGGATGCTGCGAAAGCTTTCGATACGGTCTGGACCGATGGATTAATCTACAAAATGTTTGAGAATGACTACCCCGTTTTCATTGTGAAAACAATTCAAGACTACTTAAAAGACAGAAAATTCAACATTAAATTCAACACAACATTAAACGGACCATACACTGCACAGGCGGGAGTACCACAGGGCTCAGTATTGGCGCCTCACCTGTACACCATTATGACCCATGATATGCCAATGGGTCAAAATGGCTTACAGACGGCCCTTTACGCCGACGACACATGTATTTATAAATCCTCACATTCCGCCGATATTGCGCTAAGAAGGCTGGACATCCATATAAACAGAACGTTAGTACCCTATCTGGATGATAATAAAATTAAAATCAATCCGAATAAGACAGAAAGCCTCATACTTACGAAAAGGCAGTCTGACGGCATAAAAACAAAGCTAAGGGTGCAAGGCCAAACAATAAACACAGGTAACAAGATGAAATATCTAGGTTTTATTCTAGATAGGGGCCTAACGTTCAGGCAGCACATACACGAAAGGTCATGCAAAACATTAGGGGCAATAAGGACATTGTATCCCCTATTAAATAGGAGAAGCGGACTTACAGTAAATAACAAACTTCTAATGTACAAACAAGTGCTAAGACCTATATTAACGTATGGAAGTCCAGTCTTCTGCTCAATGGCAAATACGCATTTTGCAGAAATGCAAAGAACCCAAAACAAGTGTCTTCGGCTAGCGCTGGGGTGCGATCGCTATGTCACAATACGCGACTTACATACACAAGCATTCATCGAACCCATCAAAGAATTCATTTTAAGAATCTCCGAAAGCTTCTATCGGAATTGTCTTCCCACTACGTTGAAGGAAGACATTTACAGCATGCATGAGGGGGATGGGGCAAACAGGGTTCATGGATGTTTGCACCAAAATTTACAAATGTACAAACGAAATACGTAAACCTGACACAACCGTGCGACAATCCTTATAATCACAAACAAAATACTAAATAAGTCAAATCAATTCGACCACTAGTCTCGAATAGCGGTCGGACGGAAGACTGCACGGTGACGTCATCGGCCTGTGTTGGAATCGAGGCTTGCCTGGATCTCAATGCAGGACGGTGTTATTGCCGTGTAGACTTCATGATTTGGCGGGACTAACGGGAAACTAAGACATGACGCACATACATACAAAGACAACCCTGTTTTTTGCAACTGGTTTTTCAGGGAAGACAATCACATAAGTAAAATCCGACAAAACTATAGACATTATCCACTATCGATCTAACAAGCTCACTAAAATCGCCACATTATGCTTCTCAAGCAAGGAGGTGGTGGAATAACAACATAATTCAAATTTAACGGGTATGGTAATATGGCTATGAGATCGGCTATGGCCTATTTTAGGTCAATATTGGACAGAGCTTCATGCGGAAGATGCAAGAAGCAATTCAATATTATGTATTATGATACTTTGTTAAAATATATTGTAAATATTGTAAATAGTTAATAAAAAGATTTTGAAATGAAAAATGAGGATGTATGTCTTTTGTTTTGACTTTAATTTTGATCCCGTCTGTAAATGGATAGTGCCTTATGCAGGCATCCATGGATTCTGTCTATGCCATCACCGTGATGTATGGTTTGTATATGATTTTTCAGCTCAGGGGGCAGGCATTTATCATAAAATCCCTCTGAAAGTCGGATCACATGGTCTTTGACAGTCTCCAGGGATGCTTGCACATGCATATCGTGTATTCGCGCATAACGGCCGTATCCCAAGGCCAGTCGAAGACACTTGTTTTGAAAGGTTTGTAGCCTCTTGAAATGAATGTTCGCCATTGAACAGTAAACTGGACATCCATATAAAAGTATAGGCCGAAGTACCTGTTTATATATGAGAAGCTTATTTTCCGAGGTTACACCGCTTCTACGATGCAACATCGGATATAGTGCTTTAAAAGCAATGGTGGATTTAACAAGTCTATCGGCTATATGATGTCTGAACGTCAGTCTCCTATCCAGTATGAAACCTAAATAACGCATTTCATTTTTGGTATCTATAGATTGATTTTGTACCTTGAGTTTTGTGAAAATTCTGTCGGTTCTACGATGCGTTAGTATCAGACTTTCAGTCTTGTTGGCATTAATATTTATTTTATTGGCTTGGAAATAGGGGACTAACGTTCTATTTACATGAATGTCCAGTCTCCTGGTGGCAATCTCGGCTAGGTGTGATGATTTATAAACACAAGTGTCGTCGGCGTACAAGGCCGTCTGTATACCATTTTGTCCCATGGGAAAATCATGAGTCATAATGCTATACAGATGCGGCGCAAGTACCGAACCTTGTGGTACTCCCGCTTGCGCTGTGTATGGTCCACTACGCGTATTGTTGATTTTAACGTAGAATTTACGGTCCTGTAGGTAAGTTTGAATTGTTTTTACAATGAAAACGGGGTAATCATTCATAAACATTTTGTGGATTAAACCGTCAGTCCAGACGGTGTCAAACGCCTTTGCAGCATCGATTGCGACTAATACTGTTTGATCATTACGATTGAAAGCATCTTTTGCATGTTGAGCAATTCTTATTATTTGTGCAATCGTGCTGTGGCCAGCTTTGAAACCGTACTGTTCCGCCGGAATTATCGTGGTGTCTTGTTCGTATGTGTGTAGCCTCGTGAGCAGGACACGATCTGTAATTTTGGCTAAGCCGTTTAGGAGAGATATGGGGCGGTAACTCTCTATATCGAATCTGCTCTTACCATGCTTATGTATCGGGACTACATTTGCAACTTTAAATGCATCCGGATACCACTGAAGTTTGATGATAGCATTGATTAAATAATGAATTTGTACACACGCTTTTTTTGACAAATTTTTTAATAATTTGTTATGTATTTCATCAGGTCCTGGAGCCCTTTTACTGGGTGACTTTTTGATAATATCTATAATTTCCCTTGGTGTTGTGAGAGAAGTGGGAGGGACTTGTTGTGTTGGCATTTGCCTGATTTCTTCTACTAACCTAGATATCTCTTCTTGTTCTATGTTATTTATATGATTATTTATGAAATTACCTTGGAAAAATTCACCGAACGCTGTGGTTTTTTGTTCGTCTGTCGTGTACGAGTTGTTATTGTGTTTCAGTGTGGGAAGCTGCGAGAACGGTTTCTTATACCGCCTCACAATTTTCCACACTGAATTGTCTTTTGTATTGATCGCCTCCAGGGTCCTGCGCCATTTTAGGTTTCTGAATTCTATGATTTCTCTATTGATGGCTTTACCCAGTTCTTGAAGCATGACCCTGTCGGCGGCTTGTCGGTGCGTCTGCCAACGTCTACGTATATAGTTTTTGTTGGTTATGAGGTCAAGGATCTCTTGAGGAAGATCATCTTTTTGTGGCTGAAGAGTGACTAGTTTAGTGGAACTATTTCTGGCTTTTATAATGGCCTCTGTCAGATGAGTGACTTCTTCCTCAAGAGTATGCCTATCGATAATGTCGTTGTTAATGTCGATGTTTTCGTCTAGTGTTTTCCTGTATTTTGTCCAGTCCGTTGTTTTGTAGTCATAATAACGACCCTGTGTCCTTGGTATTATACGCGTTGTGCCTATCTCCAAGTACACAGGATCGTGATCAGAGGTAAGTGTTTTAATTGTCCTAGTATTCTCCACGTTAGGTATGTTTTTGGCAGCCGCGATGTCAATTGTGGAGGGGGTATGTCCAGGAGCGGAAGGGAAGTGGGTGGGGTCTTCTGGGTAGTGTATTATGATGTCATTTGCGTCGGCGAATTCGTCCAAGTTTTTAGCATTTTTATTAGGTTTAATACAATTGGAATCCCAATGAGGGTGCTTACAATTAAGGTCACCCAGTAACAGGACTCTATTCCCTGATGCCATAATTGTATTGAGTTCATGCTTAGTAAAAGGATGGTTAGGGGGGTTGTATACCCCAACAAAAATTATGTTATTGATTTTAACCCTTAGATGTTCTTGTGAAATGCTAATGTTAATTAAATGTTCATAAGTAATATCAGATTTAATACAGAAAGCTACTCCACCCCATGACTGACCCGGTCTGTCATGTCTGATGATGTCGTACCCGTGTATTTTAATTTTGTCTGTTTGTTTGTAATGAGTTTCTGTAATAAGTACGATGTCAAAATTATGTTTATGAATGAAATTTCGAACAAGAGGTGTTCTGTTGCGCATCCCATTTGCATTGTAAAAGCAAATTTTAAGTTTATGTTTGTTCCTAGAATTGAATTCAGTTCCTAATATTGAATGTGTTGTCTACGTTACTCATAAACGCGTTATATGTCTCAATGATTTGTTGACCCGATGTACAATTTATAAGTTTGGCGTTTAGTGCTCTGATCGCCCTTGTAAGCTCGCCAATATTGACTAACCTGTTTAAAGTTTCAAATTCGTGGTTTAATGCCGAAAAATCATCCATGTTAGAATTAGGGGTGGTTTGCCTTGGTCTTTCTGCATTCGTCTTCTTTGCTTGGTTTGCTTCTGATTTCATTGTGGGCAGGGCCGGGAAATCATTAGTTTGGTCTCTTGTCTGTTTCCTGGCCTCCCATTGGTTAATGGCCGGTTTGGGGGCGGGGACATATTTCTGCCTGGGCTTTGGCTTTCTCTCTTCGAGTCTTTCAAGTTTTGTCAAGTAGGCCTCGCATTTCGAATAATTTGCCGGGTGATCACCCCCACAGTTTACGCAAATTGCTGGCGTATCTCTAGTTTAAGCACAGGTTCGGGTGTGGTGATCACCTGCACATTTCACACACTTGGACGGTCTGCCGCAGTTGGAAGTGGCGTGCCCCCATTGCTGGCAGTTATGACATTGTATAATTGCCTTCGTTGACTTGCGTAGCTCCCACGTAACCCTTGTGTACAGGACCCTTCGTACATTCTTTTTAACTTGATTCTTTTAGTACTCTATTTATTCCAATGTCCTCAAATAAAACGAACAATAATAAGGATAAAACACACACTGAAGTGTATTTGGGGTATTTTTGATCTAAATTCACTATCAAAATAACAAATTTTCCGTTTTTAAGCTGTGAATGTATTACAAAAACTTCTTCGATAAAATGTAAACAAAAGTTTATATTTGTGTACGAAATATGGATTACCTGCGCATGGTAGCGAGTTTTTAACCGGATTTGTGACAAGTGATAGGTTATATCCCGAAAACGTCAGCTCAGTAAAAGCTGCGCGTCTTTTTCCCGCCCAGGGAGTGTCATGGGCCTGACAAAACACTATTGACTATGTAAGGCCTGAGTGTTACAGGATTATAGCCATTGGCGCCGGAACTCAATAATTGCTTTGGGTGCCCGCCCTTTATGCGGGAAATGGGGGCGCTCCCTCCCCCTCCACACCCTACTCAACCTCACCACTGGTTTTTTAAAAGCCATTTTAAATCGTCGATTTTAGGAAAAATTTTCTTGAAAAAAAAGGTATTGTCAAATGTCGAATGGACGTGTTTAGTGAAATTCAAAAATATTTTTTTCTAAAATCTAAAGCAAAATCTAATCTAAAAGTATTTTTTTGAAATTTTTCTCTTTTCAAATTTTCCTACAAGAATTTTTTAAAATTCAAAAAAATCAAGCAAATTTGAAACGCGCGCCACAATTATTTTTAAGCATCGTTCATTAAAACAAAAATAAAACTTGAATCGATAACAAATCACTGAAAATGTTGCTAAAGTTGGGGACATTTTTATAGAAAATTTTAATATTACGATTGTATACTAATAAAGCTACACTTAATTTATTTTAGCGTTTTATTTAAATGTAAATATATTATCGGAATGAAATTAATGCTACTAGTCAAGGTTTTAAGACCTTGCTACTTCAACCTTTGTTTTAGATGCATTTTTCTTTAAATTTGTTCTTAAAAAAATATTTCCAAAGAATCCTTTGAATTATGATAAAAAATACTATTTGATACGCCCATGGAGACCAAAACTGTCAAAAGTTCGTAGATACAGGCTTTAAGACCACAGTACCACCCCCAATATTCGTAACATGAACTAATTTTGATAGATGTCATTTATGTGTCATAAATTAAGAATCCTTTTGTTCAGCAGATGGAGCAATATTCCATATTTAATAGTTCTTTTGTTCAACAGATGGCGCAATAATTTTATTAATTTTAAGCGGTAACTGTTATAAAATAACAAATTCATCACGCCTAGCTACTACGCGATAATAAGTAAACGAGTTCTTGACCTTGACAAATATTTTCGATGTAACAGGTATAAAAATAAAAGTTTGGGATTTGGGATTAAATTCGACACATCGGTATATTTACTTAGGACCGATTCCACCGTTGTGTTAAACGGAGTTTAAAATGATATTTTTACATTAACAATGTCATTTTAATTTAATTTAATCTCATTTATATGTAAGTTGGCGTCATCGGCATACGGAAAACGTTTTTAAGAATTTTAAGAAAAAAACTTATTTTTCATAAACAATTGCATGGTCTATTAATTTTAGAAAAAAAGTTACTTTACATAAAAAGTTATGCATGGTCTAAAACCTAAAATTCAATCATCTGATAACAAATTTTATCAGTCGTATACAGTGTTTGTCGAAAATAAAGGTATTTTATATTGAGCAAAATTATATTTTTTGACAAACCTTGTAAAACCGACTGATAAAATTTGATATCGGGTGGTTGCATTTTCTGTTAGAATGCATACATTTTTATGAAGAATTACTTTTTTTCGTAAAATGAATACCTAATAAAAAAGTTTTCTATTTGCTATCAACTTACATAGACATACTGTGTGTATGCAACTTATGACATATTGCTGAGCTAATGTTTTTGTAAGAAAAAAGAAATTAATCATAAAATTTTACTTCATTTGTAGAGTCGTAATTTATGTTTTCATATTTGTACTTTTTTTTATCAATTTAAAATTACAGTACTATTTTCAATTATTATTTTAGATTAATCAATAAGAAAAATAAGCATTTTTGAAATATTAATAACTTAATACAAATTAAACAACAAATGAATAAAAAAGCATTTAAAACACGTTGACTGCCGAAGCAAATGTTGTGGTCGGGTCTGCTGAGCCGAAGTAGTTTTTCTAAAAATTTAAGTCTGTTTTTACGTTTTAAGAGCAAAGTAGTTTAAGTAAATACTCAAGTAAACTACAATATCTAATAGAAGCGTGAATAAAATATATAAACGCGGCGCGGGATTAAATTATTACATTGTTCAATATTTTAATTTGTGTTGTAGACACGTAAACAATTTCTAAATAAAAGTTATATGAATTTCAAAAATAGGTATTTTAAAGATATTTTTAGATATATAGGGTTTTGCGTTTTTGTCTGACAAATAAAACGGTATATTTTTTAATTAGAAAAACCCTGTATTTTACTTCAGTTTTAGAATGCTTTAGTAATACTGTATTTAACCCTAGAATTTTATTAACAAATATTGCAGGGTTTCCAATAAATTTATTTTTTTATGAAATTAGAGAATGATTCAGACCCCAAATTAAATTATCATTATTTAGGTAGGTTTAAAATAATTTCAAATTTTTTTAAAATGTAGTAATAAGATACTAAGCTAACAAATAGTGATAATAGAACTGGATTATTTTATACAGTGTGTTTTGAAAAATAAGTCTTAAATATGGCTACTTCCAAGTTAAATTTATTTAATTTTTTTCAAATGCCACACCCTGTATATTATTTAAGCATAAAATTCCTTATAAATTAACATATCCAACGATACCAATAAGTTAGTAGATAACACATATACAGGGTGTCCCATTAGTGCGTAATTGATCGATAGCAATTTTGTAATAGAAAATACGAAAAAAATTAATATAAAAGTTGTATGACCATATTTAACAATTATTTATAAATATACAGGGTAATCCATAAACGATTGTCTGACCAAACCTATACATTTTTAAAGCAAAACACCCTACAGGTAGTTATACATATTTGACTGTTTTCACATCGTCGAACAATAATTTCAATTTTATTCATTTGCTATGTTGTATATAGGGTGTGTCAAAATGGTTACGATTTTCTCAATTTTAGAATGGAACACCCTGTATGTTATGCCACCAATTAATATAATATTCCATTGAAAAAAAGTTAAACATTTGTAACCTCGCGTGTTGACATACCCTATATATAACATAGCAAATGAATGAAGTCAATTAAAATTATTTGACGACGTGAAAACAATCAAATATGTATGACTACCTGCAGGGTGCTTTCATTTAAAAATGTATAGGTTTGGTCAACATCTCGTTTATGGACCACCCTGTATATATAGGAATAATTTTTAAATATGGTCATACAACTTTTATATTAATTTTTTTCTTATTTCCAATAATAAAACAGCTATCGATCAATTACGCACTGAATGGACACTCTGTATATATGTTATTCTCTGTTAGTATCGTTGGATATGCAAATTTATAAGGAATTGTATGCTAATATATTATATCGGATGCTGCCTTTGAAAAAATAGAGTAATTTGACTTAAAAGTAACCATATTTAAGACACATGTTTCAAAACACTCGCTATAAAAGAATCCAGCACTATCACTACTATTCGTTATCTTAATGTGCTGTGAGTCAGTGTATTAAACAATTTTGAAATCAATGTAATCCTACCTAAATTATGATAATTTAATTTGGGGTCTACATAATTTTCTAATTTTATAAAAATTTAATTGCTTGGCAGACCTGTAATATTTTTTTAAATTATTCTAGGGTTGAATACAGTATTACCAGACCATTCTAAAATTGAAATAAAATACATGTTCTATTTTAAAAATATGCCAAGCAAAAATGTAACACCCTGTCTTTAACATAAATTAAAATATTGAACAATTACGCACTAATGGGACATACACACGGGTACATACACATAGCAGTCAACGTGTTAACTCAGAAATAAGATTCCTAATAAAGATAAAATAACATTCAGAAGAAGAAAGCAAAGACCGCCAATATTACGTGCGTATCATACAATGATGCCAGGTCATTCGAATTTAATTTACACCGGAATGCAATAAAGTTCCTTCCCTTTCCTGCATTTCACAATTGTATATTTCACCCACTTTAAAATCAAATTCGTCCTAGCCCAGACAGCACAAAGACATCTTTAAGACGTCCATAAGACGTCTTATGACGCCGGCCAGACGTCTTAAAGACATCTTTAAGACGTCTGATGTTACAAAAGGTAACGTTCTCAAGGCATCTTGAATATGTCTGGTTTTCGACATTGGTAAGACGTACTCTGGGATTTAGTTTTAAAAGCTTCTGTAAATTCCTTCTATACAAAATAAAACACATATTTTCTATAAACATTATTATTTACAAAACACTGAAACATTTCGTTAAAAAAAGTAATATTACAAATTATTTTTTTTTGGATTCTTCCTCCTTTAGTGGTTAATCTTCTGTCGGATGCTCTTCTAAGCCAGTCTGGGTTGCAATAATTTTAACTGCGCTGTGTAAAATATTATGCATTATAGCTCACTCTGTCAAATTCGCTTTAATAGGATTTTGAGTAGATAGTGTGGGTTAAGGGTGGTCAAAGAACGGCAATCTTCCTGTACTTTCAACTCTTAATTCAGATATATTTACATCCGATGAAGCTTCTAAGTCAGCTCTAGACGCCTAGACGTACTTAAAACACTAACAAGGGTTCTTCTATTTGGTTTTTCAGTATATGCAGTAAACTTTTATGCTTATAAATTCACAGTAATCCACGGCACAAGACACAAATAAAAAGTCAACGAATAACCTCATTGTTTATCTGAGCGAATAACCAACAAAAACTAACCTCTCGGCGTTCATCTTCAACATCAACGACAAATGACAACGAAAGGACAACTCAGATCGCCACGAACCACGGAACCCCAATAATACTCACATTCAGATACACGTCCTTGTTTAAATTCTACTGTTGAAAAAAGACAAAACATAATAAAAACATTCGCTTCGATCGTTGAACCATGTTCCGATCAAGGTGAAAGAGCGCGTAATTCAATTTGTCTTATGTTTTAATTGTTAATTTTATTTAGAGTTATATTTATTATTATTTTTATGGTATCAAATATTTACTTACTCTAATGAACAAATGCTCGTGAATAAATAAAAAAAATAAGTAAATTATGTAAATTAATAAAAAAAATTTAAAAATAAATTTAAATTTTGATTTTGTGAAATTAGAAACGACAAGTAAGCCAGTACTTTTTTTAAAGTTACCATTATTTTTTATATTTTTTAAATAGATAGGCATTCAAAAGACGTCTTTAAGACGTCTGTTTATGTGTCCTAAAAGACGTCTTTATAAAGACGTCTTTACAACGTCTTTTTTAGGTCTTTAGGCGTTCAGTCATAACTACGACATAAAACAGACGTCTTTAAGATGTCGTGTGCTGTCTGTGAGAATGAATTGTGAAATTATCGTATAAATCGATAATCTGGCAACGTGGTCAACACTTGTTCATACACAGGCAAAATCAATCGACAATTTGGAACCAAACGAGACAAATATATTATGAAAATCACGAAACAATAAAAGACAGCATACAGCTGTATCACTGTTTCAAAAATTGGTACCTCTGAACAATCATTTACCTATTAAAACCATCTCTAAAACAGAGTAGCTACATTGTTTTTACGATGACATCTTCTTAAAAATAGATGAACTACATGAACTATATACAATTACAGGAATTCATAGAAAATCTCTAATTTGACAAATAAATTTATCAAATATTTGTTAATCGTATTTCCAGTTAGATTTGAAAAATACGCAATAAAATTTAGAAATATTTTGGCGGGATACTTGGAAAAATATGTAGAATGAAATCTCCTACTTTTTAGCCTCTGGTTTTAAAATCACTCATTATGATTTTTTTAAAATTCAGTGTATAAACAGGACAAATAAAAATAGGAGATTTCATTCTCCAAACCTTATACTTTAAGCTGGTAGAAGATTCATTTTAATACATTTAGCGGGATTTAAATGCAATCGGAAATGGTGAACCCTTGCTTCTTATATGAAAAATACAGTGATACTGCGGCCTTATAATAACAGCCGACTCTTTCCCGCACACGCTCAGTCGGCTTCTGAAGTTAAAATTCACTCGTAATGAGATAAATTATAGGGAGACTAGGGAGAGTCAATATTATTATTACTATTTGACAAATGGAAATATTTAAAAGAATGTTTTTACGTTGTTCCAATCTTAAGTACAGAGGTGCTGCGATCTTAATTTCAGAACACAATAAGTATCTTTTCTATTTTCTATGGTTTCTGACAGAAAATGAGCCAATCGATGCTCTCGCTGTCGAATATGTTAATATGCTTTGCTTAATTAATCTTAATTGAAAGTTAATTATATTAATTAAATTGTATGATAAGAACATATGTCTGCAGGAGATAAGAAACAGACAAAAAAAAATAATTTGAATATGTAAATAGGTATCTAAAGATTGTAACGAAAAAATTAAATTTCGCAAAACACGTTGGACTATGATTTATAATAATGATTATTTCGAAAATACAAGGAATTTTAATTAAAAATTATCTATCCCTTAAATAGTTTTAAAATTGAAAGTTCTTATGAAAAAATACAAAAATAAGTCATGAATAAGGACATATTTTGCTCCTGAACACTCTCTCCTCCCCATGCCCCTCCCCACCAATTTTTTTCAATAGAACACCCTGTACATTATACTTATTCTACCTTTAACTAATCTGTAATGTTTAATACCTACACGATTGTTTTTGTTTTCATTTTTCAAGTTTTTTTTTTATTTTCTTATATTTCAGATTATACCATAAATTAAATGAATGAAGGACAATTATGTTTTGTTTATATTTATTTTCAATGTTCATGTTTATGTTTCTATTAAATTGTTTATGTTTATTTTAATAGTAATTTATGCAACAAGTGCATAAAGTGGTACTTTTTTTACGAATGGAAAAGTTGACCGCATGAGCCGCCAGGCGAATGCGGCAATTCCATGAGTGAAAAAAAGACACTTTATGCATATGTTGCATACAATATTTTTTCTACAGCCCTATACAAATAATAAAATAAAAATAGATATTTGGAATATTTTAATTAAATTCCTTTAGTAAATTACAACTATAATAACGAATGCATAATGATTATTGAATTGGACAAATAATATTAAGAAAAATAACAAGTACAGTTCATCAAATTTCTAGAGGTGTTCGACGCCCAGACAGAGAACGCGCTACGTGTGACTAAGATAGCTATTGTACAGTCTGCTAAACAAGTTATTTTAAATAGTTTTTAATATTTTTAGGTAATTAAATTTTAAAAGTGTGGAATAGTTTAGGGATTAAATTGGTCTGATTGGACTTTCTTAGAACGTTTTTAAAAGCAGCTAAAGATAGTATGTAGAATTGAAAATAATTATTATGCCATAAAAGGTGTTTTGGAATTCCTTCAACCTTTTGAAATTGAGTCAGAAAATATAAATTTTATAGGATAGCGGAAAATACCTATAATTTTTTTTGTAGGCCTTTGTAAATCGTGGAAATAGTTTATATTTTATTTCTACCTTATTAAGGAAAATGGTACCTATTATTAATAACGGTTGTTTCTGAAACATTACTAAAATTTTCGAAATTTTGTTTTTCTACAAAATAATAAACTATACTATTTAGAAAAAAATTTATTTCTCTTATAATTTTATAAAAAATAACAGGGGAATATTTACATTTCTTGATCTATTAAACAAAACGATAAATTATCTCGACGAATGACACCATGTTCTAGTACGGAAGCTAGCTTTTCATTTTTGTTGGTGGTTTCATGGGTTTCATATCAATTTTTTGTAATTGTAGTTTACACGTACATATACCTCTTAACACTTGTTTGCTTTATTAAAAAAGTGTGTTGTTGTGATTTACGTCGAAATAAGTCAAAAACAACTTGAAACCCCATATAAAATCAAAAAGGAGAAACGGAAAAAAATTGAGCCTGTAAATGAACACAACTCAGAAACAAAAATAGTTATCTAATAATAAAAAAATAAAATTTGATTCTTGTGCAGCTTCATCTATATCATTAACTGTTTTTGGTTTTTTAATGGTTTTTCTTGGTGATGAAAATTCCGATATCTCACGGTTATCGATTCTTTTTTTCTCTCCAGAAATGCGGACGACAGTGTTTTTAGATACTCCTGTGGCTGCAGCAACACGATCATTTACATTTTTAAATGGTATTGAAGGTGAATTAAAGTTTCCTTCTCTTCTCATAAACTCTATAACATTGGCTATTATTTCGCGAGATTAACTGTTAATCACGCGGCCTCTTAATTTGCTATTAAACTCCATACTTAGGTTCTATTAAACTGTAATGAGCAAAAAACACAAACGAAAATAAAAGAAATGTTTTAGCGAAATTTACATCTGACATTTACGTCTGAATGAAATAGTGAAATACTTGATGCGCGGGAGTGCGTTTAGAAACCGCGCACGACGCGTCTGATCACATACATTAGAATAGGGTCCAGACCAGGTCCAGACGTGCCGTGCGTGGTTTCTAAACGCACTCCAGAGTGTACTTTCATTGCGTAAATCCGTCGGGATGCCTGTCAGTAGTGCTTTCTCTGTCTAGCCGTCGAAAGCCTCTAGAAATTTGATGAACAGTAAATTATGTATTTTTGTTTCTTTCATTTCGCAATGTGGATATTGAAAACACAATTGTTTGGTTGACTAATATGAATTTTTGATGCAGTCACGTTTGTTTCTGTCTGATTCATCGATAAAGCATCATTTAAATTGTGAATATTTGGAACAGTCAAATTTGTCTTTGCTTGATTCTCATATGATGTTGAAGGTTCGTTAAAAAAACTGCTGTTGTTAGGTCCTTGTAAAATTCGTGAAGCACAGTTCATTTTTGAATTGAGAGAATTGTTCACATACCCTTCGGCTACAGCAGTAGATTTCCATCCTCCATTTTGCTTTAATTGAAGAATGTCTCCACCTGAATCAACTAGAAGCGATGCCGAAGTACGTCGAAACGTATGACCAGGGTGCCTATTCTTGAAATCGGGGAGTGAGAAATATTGAAAGAAAATTCTCACTTTCTACTCCTTTGTAAAAATTCGTATTCTTGAAATCAAATTCACCAAAATTGATGGAGAATTTTCTCTCAAAACTTTCTCCTACTTTTAGGTAGAGAGAATGAAAATAACGAGAGAATTCAATTCACAAGCATGCCCAGTGCTTGTCAGAAATTAAATAAAAATCAAAATATTACTATAACCTCATTGATGTTGTTAGTAGTTTTCAGGTATATTTATACATTTGCGCTATTTACTTTTCCTTTAAAATGGATTTAGACGCGAAAATAATAAGAATAATTTTTATTCAATACAGATACATTTTAGACAAATTGACAAAATGGAGCAACAACTTCTTTAGTTATAAAAGGTAGTAGTGTAAAACTATCCCCGTACACTATAATACTCCCCTTTTCCAATAATAGTAATATAACATCTTTTAAATTTGTTTGTACTTTGACTCATCGTGTTTTTAAAATGATTAATTATTTAGGAAAGTAATAGGTAGGTACCTACCTCCTACAATTGTAGAGTTTTTAACTGTAAATAAAGACGTTTTAAAACTAAAACTAAACATTTAGAAAAATATTACTTGAATTATTGCCAAGATATTTGAATTTTTAGTTTGATAATTATTTAAAACGGTTAATATTATTTTTAATCAACATTAGTATTTTAAAATGTGTATACGTGAAAAAGTCAAAATTCCGTTGTCGATAAAAATAAATCATAATAAATAACCTAAATTCTTAAAATGCCAGAAGTGACATTTGCTGTCAAAAGCTCGTAGTTTCTAATTGGTCGGATGATCTAAAACGATCTGACAACTCTGTATTTATTTTCACCATCTACTTTCTCCTCCCTTGGCTTTCACGTTATTTCAAGAATACCAATTTTTTGGGAAAGTGAAAATAAAGTGAATATATTCCCCGGGGAGTTTCAGTTTTTCTCGTTTTCAAGCATACGCACCCTGTATACTCTTCTGGATGCGGTAAAGTTAAATATTGTGCAATTAGCGATGGAATTTTCGAAAAAGTGTTTATACCAACTACTTGTTTCGTACATTTTCCATTTCTATATGATAGAAAGAAATGGTTGGTGGTTGCATTCTTCTGTCTCAGATTAGCATAATTTTGATAAAAATGTATTAAATTAATGTTTCTACTGGTTTCTCCAATTACCGTAAAACGCCGACTTGTATGCGTTTTTAAATCTGGAATCGTGATGAGTAGAAATTGTCCCTTATTTTCAATGTCATCAATTTTCATTTTATACAACTCTTCTCGTCGACAACCTCCAGCTATTCCCAGTATTAATGTAACCTACGAATTTTTAAAAAATAAAGTAAGTAAAAACAAATTAAATATTTTAAACTTTTACCTTAAACATTAAATATTTGTCGTCTGGAGCAATCAATAAAAACTTGATAATCTCCTCCCTTGAAAATGTATTGGATTTCTTGGGTTTGTACCCAACCGATTTTCGTTTCAGAAATGCTATTAGTTTAGCATATTTATTTATGTCTACGTTATCATTAATAATTAAGGTTGCTTTTAGTTTAGAATAGCTGGACCATAATGTAGAAGACTTGAATTTTCTAGACTTTTCTTCAAAAAACGCTAATAGCACCCGCTCTGTAAAGCTATGAATATTATTCTGGTTCCGCCATTTCATAAAAGTGTCATATTCTTTTAAATAATTTTCTTTGGATTTCTCCGGCAGCAAATTTAGTGTGGCCACATTAGCTTTTTATACGATTTCTTCCGGTGTACATATTTCAAACTTGGAATCTTCACTATCCATGATAATAAAAATATAAAGAACTGCTAAATTAAATAACCTCGAATTATTGATACTATAATAATTAAATCTGTTAACGTCAAATCAGTTACAGTTCTGTTTTACACGTAAATCAAGTTTTTAGTCAAGATACATTTAGAAGAGTGTATATTTTAGGCAGTTAAAAGAATCTAGGTCTATATACGTTGTAAAGTAATAAAAATAAGGTACAAAAAAACATACATAATTATACAAGGGTGACCCGCGAAAGAAAAAAAAGGCATAATTAAACATAAACCGTCAAATTTTGTAACAAAAAACAGTTAAAACAAAATGTTTCTACATATTTTTAAATTTTTACAGGACCAAATGTTCTAATAAGATCGTCGATTTGGATTCTAAAAATCCTTGTTCATACAGTGTGTCTGAAAAAGTTGGCAACAAATGGGAAACTTTTTTATTATTAAGTTTAGGAAAAAACGTCATTCTTCATAAAAAGTTCTGCAAGGCCTAAAATCCAATATACGATAATCAGATATCGAAATTTTCCAATCGTATACGAGGTTTGTCAAAAAGTATGAATTTTGCTCAAGAGTAAAGTACCTTTATTTTCGACAATATCTAAAATTGTTATTAAGAAAAGTTGATTAGAATTGAAAACTACGTTTAAATGTCTAATTACAGCTATCTACGATAAAAACCAGGTTTTATTATTGTTTACAATTTCTTTAAGATCGAAAATGATCAAAAACTAGGTATCTAAATTATTGACCTGTACAAAATCAAGTTGCTGTGGAAATGTTTTGAAACATATCTTATGTCAGTATGCTTCAAAAACTCAGTTTGTAATAATTGTACTTTTTTAAATACTAGTAAAAATGCCGTTGAAATTAAGTCTTGAAGAGAAAATTGAAATTGTTTTAATTGTTGGAGATAACTACAAAACTTATAGGGAAGCTGCCATAATCTTTAATAACAGACATCCTGATAAAAATGTACATTTTGCAACAGTAAGTAAAATAATAAAAAAGTTCAAGTGTTCCGGAAATGTTGAGAATAAATTCAAAAAGAAACATGAGGCATGGGTTGCTACTGAAGAAATTCAAAATCAAGTAATGCTCTCAGCAATAGAAAATCCTAAAGATTCCATAAGAAAAAGGGCAGCTTTACTTGGTGTGCGCAAAGACGTAGTTGCAGGAATATTAAAAGCAAACAAATTTAAACCTTACAAACCCCAGTTCACTCATACCCTAAAAGCAGGAGATTTTAATAGAAGATTTGAATTTTGTGCTTGGTTCCAAGGGGAGTTAGAAGATAATAATTATATGGCACGGTGCATAATTTTTTCGGACGAGGCAACGTTCACTTCTAATGGGGTAGTCAGCT
Organism: Psylliodes chrysocephalus; assembly: GCA_927349885.1. NCBI lineage: Eukaryota > Metazoa > Arthropoda > Insecta > Coleoptera > Chrysomelidae > Psylliodes > Psylliodes chrysocephalus. Next base: position 29,874,728 of record OV651824.1, on the reverse strand, counting down.
CACAAAATTGCCGTTGGTGGAGTGATGTTAATCCTAATTTCACTGTCCAAACTCGTGACCAATACTGTTTTAAAACAAATGTATGGTGTGGAATTTTTAAAGATAGAATAATTGGACCATTTTTTTTTCGAACTAATATGAATGCTGAACGTTATCTGGAATTTTTAAATAATGAGATTCTTGAATTTCTTCATAACCTACCAATAATGGAAAGGCAACGTACATGGTACCAACATGATGGAGCAACCTGCCATAGTACAAGAAATGTTCGAGAATGTCTTCTACAAATTTTTAACGGAAGAGTAATTGGAAGATTTGTGGACTTTGCTTGGCCTCCAAGATCTCCGGACCTGACCCCCCTAGACTTCTTTTTATGGGGATACTTGAAGCAAAAGGTATACCTTAAAAGACCGTTTGAAAATATTGATCATTTGGAAAGAATAATTAGGGAAACATGTGACGGTGTTACTCCAGATGTTATTAGATATGCAATAAAAGAATTCTCTCGAAGAACAATTACCTGCTTAGAAAGGGACGGTGGATATGTTGAGGCGTACGTGCAGTGAGGGAAAAGTTAATCCGGATTCTTCTTTTTCATGCATGTAATGTTTGATGTTGTGTTTTGAAAATAAATGATTTTAATTATGTATGCATTTGTTTACATTGTATTATTGATAACTCGTGCAAAACAAAGTCAATATTTATAGCAAAATTTGCAATGAGAAAATGAGTGGTGTAATCAGTAAGTGCACATGAACATAATTTTTAATTTCTATCGATATCTGAGGTTTTGAAGCATACTGACATAAGATATGTTTCAAAACATTTCCTCAGCAACTTGATTTTGTACAGGTCAATAATTTAGATACCTAGTTTTTGATCATTTTCGATCTTAAAGAAATTGTAAACAATAATAAAACCTGGTTTTTATCGTAGATAGCTGTAATTAGACATTTAAACGTAGTTTTCAATTCTAATCAACTTTTCTTAATAACAATTTTAGATATTGTCGAAAATAAAGGTACTTTACTCTTGAGCAAAATTCATACTTTTTGACAAACCTCGTATACGATTGGAAAATTTCGATATCTGATTATCGTATATTGGGTTTTAGGCCTTACAGAACTTTTTATGAAGAATGACGTTTTTTCCTAAACTTAATAATAAAAAAGTTTCCCATTTGCTGCCAACTTTTTCAGACACACTGTATGTCCCAAAATTTTCCAGCGCCATTCTCCATTACCTTTTAAGCGCCGACCACAGAGTTCATGTGCTGTCAAAGGTGACTTGATATTTTTTTCCGGTAAAGGTGTGGACGAATTGCACTAATCACTGTATTAGCTTATGGAAAGCGTGAAATAAAGTTAACGCTATGGCACTTTATTTCACGCTTTTTTACTTTTTTTCACTCTAACCATAAACAGCCGTTTTAAGCGTTAAAAAGCGGTGAAATACAAGGTACTTTAAAGGTAGGGCGTAGAAAAAATATTTTATATTATCTTTGATAAATAAAGTGACGTTATTTTTGTTATTACTTGTAAAAAAAGGTGAAATTATAGATTTTATTATGCAAATAATATATCTGTATGAACTGCAGATAAAGCTGCTTATCCTGGGGGCGTATTCTTGTAACAATGCGAGTAGGAGAGTACGCGAGTACTCTCTCACAATTTGGCCCTAATCATATGAATGATGAGAGCAGCGTTGTCAGACGTACGAAAATTATCGTATTTGTAAGATATAAGTTAAAGTTAAAAATTGCCCAGTTTTTCGGATTTTTTATTTTCCAACTTACGAGCTAGACTGAATTTGTATTGCATACACCAGTTCAATACATGTTTTTGTAATATATTATTTCGTACGTATAATTGAAAATATTTTTAATAACAGGGTGATTCACAAATGTGTGGCGGTAGTTTTTTTGCAAAATCTCACTAATTCTACTGTAATGTCAGGGAGGCATATTTTCAAAAAGTATTACTTAATATGGTATTTTGGTGTGGAACCACATGAAATTATTTGTTAAGGACTAATTCAAAAGCCTGTACTTATTAATTGATTTTTAGGAAAGGTTTAACCACTAAAATATATGTACCTCTAAGCTTCAAAATATACAAGGCAGCTTATTTATTGGAAAATATTTTATTTTAATAAAAGTATAAAACACCACGAACACCTTGTATTCTAAAATTTCCCAAGTCAAATGTAATTATTTTCTCAGTATATGATAATTTTAACACCGTTTTAAGAGATATAATTTTAAATGCGATGTTATGACCAGTTTTCGAGATAAAGGGCGTTAAAGTGGAGAATTGCTGATTTGAGTAAGTTTTTCTTCCAACTGAAGAGCTAGATTGTCTTTATGTAGAATATATAAGTTTAATATAAGTTTTAGTGGAAATCATTTAAAATTTAATTTAGAACTACCTATTAGTAAAAATTATAATTTGAATTTATCGCCATCTGCCAATTGTCATTTTAGTTCCTGCTCAAAATTTTTGTTAACTTATATATTCTTTTAACTGCATCTGTTTGTGAAATATTTGGATTTTCTGATTTAAGACAAGCAAACATATCGATGGCTTCAGTGCAAAATGTCGTAACCCCAAAAAGTAAATTTTACAGGGGAATAAAAAAACCAAATAGACTTTAGATGTAATTTCGAAGAGCAACTTTTTGTTTTGGCACGTAAAATTAATTTCATTTTATACTGTTGCTTACGATAGTTTTTCACAAGACGCAGCTAAAACACACGACTGCAATGAGGCGAAAAGCGATTTTTTAAAATTTTGTGGGTTACGACGTTTTGCACTTAAGCCATCGATATTAAAATGACCTGAACTTGAATATGTAAGTCCTGATTTTTAAATTCTTAAGATTGTGTTTCGTCTTGATTGTCATTAGTACGAATTGCATTATTAATACGTATTTCATCATTAATTTGTACTGCATTTAATTGTACTTTATTATTAATACTTTCATTATTAATGTGAATATCATCAATAACTTGTAATTCATAAGCATCTAAATTTACCTTGAATGGTCTCCAGAAAGCCATCTTGTACAACACAAATCAAAATTTAACAGAAACCCCTAAAAATAAAAACAAGTTTAACAAACGCTTTGAGAAACCGCGAAAATTTGTTTGACCGTGTACGCTGCTGAACAAAGAACAACTTAAAGGCAGCCATGCCAGTGTTACTTAAGAAAATATCCTTTGTACATTTGCTGAAGAACGAGGTGAACGTAATAAATTAAGAACAAAATTTGCGAAGTTAGCCAAAATAGTAGATGTCATGTCTAAAACAGTAGAACAGTAGAACAGCGACAAAAATAGTGGATCTACTGTTAAAACAATAGGTCTGGCAACACTGAGCCAGACACGCCAGCAATTTTAAGAAATCGCGTGACTGCTCACTTGTGTACTTTACATCAACTGTAGTTGCGTTGATGTTTAAAACTTAAGTGGATCATATCAGTGCTATACTAAGAAAATTCGCGCTTGTTTGCTATGTGAGGGTTTGGATTTCGTAGCATTCTCAGCGCTTATAACGCGAATTATTACGCACCTTGCTATGACCTACAGAGCAAAACAATAAATGGGGTAATTAATTATCTCTGCTCAATCAAAGAGAGGGTCGTAGGTAATTTTTCCTTTTGTACTAGAATTTGGCTGAATGACTGATTTGGTTAAGACCGTTTGGCGATTGTACCAAGATACAATCGATTATTACCTAGGTAAATTATCTTATGTACACCACAAATGAAAAAGAAGAATAATTTTTAAGGGTTATGGTATATAATTAAAACGTGTTTATCAGATATTTAAAGGAGAATCTTGAGGTTTTATTCAATATCTAGCTATAATTTCGGTTGTATAGATAAGTCCTTTGAATTTAATATACAGCTTACGTACCGTTTAAAATAGATATATATTCTGGGTGGCTTACAAAATAAATGATTTTAATATATATACAAACTAAAAGGTTAAACAGGTTATTAATATATACAATTTTCAGAATATTCCCAAACACTGAGGGTGGAGATATTTTGTGTGATAACACCTTCTATCTGATAGAATTGAGCTGGTATAATCAGTAAAATTCCTACCTTGGAGATTGACACTATCCTACATAGGCAAGGGTTGAATTCGAAGACCTCTTTGGAAGGGTTACTTGACAAAATAGCCTATTGGATTCAAAGGCATGAATAGGTCCACTTATCATAACCTCCAATTAAAATATCGTCCTTTTCTTCGTTTGTAGGTAACTCCAGTGAGTAAGGGATGAAAATGGTGTGTCAATAGTTTACTACTATCCAGCACTAAGATTCTCAAATACAGCTGTCCTTGAGACTACCTCAAATTATTGTGATGTCTGGAATTACATGTAACTGTTCCAATGTAAATTAATCGAACAAAAAAAAATGAAATGAAACTATGACTACGAAAGCCAGAAAAGAAAAGGCCTAAAATACAAAATACTACTTTATACAGTGTGTCTGAAAAAGTTGGCAACAAATGGGAAACTTTTTTATTATTAAGTTTAGGAAAAAACGTCATTCTTCATAAAAAGTTCTGTAAGGCCTAAAACCCAATATACGATAATCAGATATCGAAATTTTCCAATCGTATACGAGGTTTGTCAAAAAGTATGAATTTTGCTCAAGAGTAAAGTACCTTTATTTTCGACAATATCTAAAATTGTTATTAAGAAAAGTTGATTAGAATTGAAAACTACGTTTAAATGTCTAATTACAGCTATCTACGATAAAAACCAGGTTTTATTATTGTTTACAATTTCTTTAAGATCGAAAATGATCAAAAACTAGGTATCTAAATTATTGACCTGTACAAAATCAAGTTGCTGTGGAAATGTTTTGAAACATATCTTATGTCAGTATGCTTCAAAACCTCAGATATCGATAGAAATTAAAAATTATGTTCATGTGCACTTACTGATTACACCACTCATTTTCTCATTGCAAATTTTGCTATAAATATTGACTTTGTTTTGCACGAGTTATCAATAATACAATGTAAACAAATGCATACATAATTAAAATCATTTATTTTCAAAACACAACATCAAACATTACATGCATGAAAAAGAAGAATCCGGATTAACTTTTCCCTCACTGCACGTACGCCTCAACATATCCACCGTCCCTTTCTAAGCAGGTAATTGTTATTCGAGAGAATTCTTTTATTGTATTTCTAATAACATCTGGAGTAATACCGTCACATGTTTCCCTAATTATTCTTTCCAAATGATCAATATTTTCAAACGGTCTTTTAAGGTATACCTTTTGCTTCAAGTATCCCCATAAAAAGAAGTCTAGGGGGGTCAGGTCCGGAGATCTTGGAGGCCAAGCAAAGTCCACAAATCTTCCAATTACTCTTCCGTTAAAAATTTGTAGAAGACATTCTCGAACATTTCTTGTACTATGGCAGGTTGCTCCATCATGTTGGTACCATGTACGTTGCCTTTCCATTATTGGTAGGTTATGAAGAAATTCAAGAATCTCATTATTTAAAAATTCCAGATAACGTTCAGCATTCATATTAGTTCGAAAAAAAAATGGTCCAATTATTCTATCTTTAAAAATTCCACACCATACATTTGTTTTAAAACAGTATTGGTCACGAGTTTGGACAGTGAAATTAGGATTAACATCACTCCACCAACGGCAATTTTGTGAGCTGACTACCCCATTAGAAGTGAACGTTGCCTCGTCCGAAAAAATTATGCACCGTGCCATATAATTATTATCTTCTAACTCCCCTTGGAACCAAGCACAAAATTCAAATCTTCTATTAAAATCTCCTGCTTTTAGGGTATGAGTGAACTGGGGTTTGTAAGGTTTAAATTTGTTTGCTTTTAATATTCCTGCAACTACGTCTTTGCGCACACCAAGTAAAGCTGCCCTTTTTCTTATGGAATCTTTAGGATTTTCTATTGCTGAGAGCATTACTTGATTTTGAATTTCTTCAGTAGCAACCCATGCCTCATGTTTCTTTTTGAATTTATTCTCAACATTTCCGGAACACTTGAACTTTTTTATTATTTTACTTACTGTTGCAAAATGTACATTTTTATCAGGATGTCTGTTATTAAAGATTATGGCAGCTTCCCTATAAGTTTTGTAGTTATCTCCAACAATTAAAACAATTTCAATTTTCTCTTCAAGACTTAATTTCAACGGCATTTTTACTAGTATTTAAAAAAGTACAATTATTACAAACTGAGGTTTTGAAGCATACTGACATAAGATATGTTTCAAAACATTTCCACAGCAACTTGATTTTGTACAGGTCAATAATTTAGATACCTAGTTTTTGATCATTTTCGATCTTAAAGAAATTGTAAACAATAATAAAACCTGGTTTTTATCGTAGATAGCTGTAATTAGACATTTAAACGTAGTTTTCAATTCTAATCAACTTTTCTTAATAACAATTTTAGATATTGTCGAAAATAAAGGTACTTTACTCTTGAGCAAAATTCATACTTTTTGACAAACCTCGTATACGATTGGAAAATTTCGATATCTGATTATCGTATATTGGGTTTTAGGCCTTGCAGAACTTTTTATGAAGAATGACGTTTTTTCCTAAACTTAATAATAAAAAAGTTTCCCATTTGTTGCCAACTTTTTCAGACACACTGTATATATGATCTTATATTAAGGAAGGACAACTAAGTGATAATTGAGAAATTACTGTACCTGAGTTGAAATGTGGCCTTGTTAGAAGTAAGTTTTTGCTTAATTGAAAATATAATCCTCTTGCGAGATTATAATAACAAATAGCAATACTAAATAAATTTTTAATGTCTTCGTTTCTAGTACCTTATATCCTTATAAAAAGATCTTCAAAAACACATGTTCCATGAAGGGATACTAGAAGAATGAAAAATGGAGGCAGGATATGCACCGACAAAATTAATGACTTCTACAGGAAATGATAATAAAATATGACAGGTAATTTAAAATATTATTAGCCAATTTCTCACAATCACCTACCTAATTCCAAAATTACCCAGATTATTTGGGGTTTTAATTATTTGTAATGAATTAGACAATTACAGAATTTATAGAATTCAAAACGTTTCTTTGTCCCTTTTAGGCTCCTAGAACTTAACTACAAACTAATTAAGAAAAACAATGGAAAATATATCTACAGAGGACCAGAACGAATCTTCAAAACAAGAAAGAAATACTTGATAAAAGGTTAAACTTCTACAATTTCCAATTTGACAATGGACTTATAAAAGGTATCTTTTCATTCTAGTTAACTCACAGAACATGAGAAATGGATCTTCTATTAAACTTCTACCCAAAACGGAGTATACGGAGTGATCTTTTAGTAGATTTTATTCCTATTATACTTAAATAATAAATTAAAAGTTAAATGTCAATACTATATATATTATTTTTGTGGCAAAAGCATCCCAGTACATTCATATGGATTTTGAACCGTAACAACCTCCGGTACAAACGCCTGTGTTAAATTTGTAGAAACATATTTGAAATAAGAAGAAACATAAGATTTTCTAACTTAACCAAAAAAAACTTCACTTGTCACTATTAATTTTGTCATACTAAAACCACATGTATTAGTAAAGTCATTTTAACATCTTTCTTTAGTTTTTACCCCATTCTCAACAATTTTAACAACATAATTGAGTCTAGAAAGACTATACTTCATTAAACTATTTTTCTTTAATTCTTCGGCGATATCTTTTGCAGAAGTTGACGGGTGCAAATTTCTCTAAAGATGGGACCTCCATATTACGCTATCGAAGTAGACAGTTTTTGGATCAAACATGTCCTGGTCGTTGGATAGGCAGACGAGGTTCAATGAGCGAGCGGCCACCTAGGTCACCAAATTTAACTCCTATGAAATTCCCTATATTTATCTATGCTAGTACCTATTTTATTTTAACATTTCTTGTAAGAGAAAACAATTATTCGCTATATTTCCTAACTAAAATTATAATTGAAATAAAAACTCTACTTTCTACTTAATCTTTTAATAAAAATATAAAAGAAATTCAATCGTAAAAAGTGTTTTCATTGGAATCATTAGTTTCGATAAATGGAGTTATCTCTTCCGTTGCGAATCCACTTGTTACGGTCGTCGATGACTCCTTTACTTTCACGAATTTGTAATCGGATGCCATTTCCATAAAAAGCATCATGTCCGCTACAATGAGAATCGCGAACAGGAAAAATTCATGGGCCTGAAACGAAACAATCGTAACGCACATTTCTGAACGTACTATGTTTAATTTATAATTAAATATAAATAGTATTTGTGAAGACAATTTTATTTAGAAGGAAAAATTAATCTGAGATTTACCTGACTTTTGAACATATTCAGTTGGGTAATTATTATTACTAAAAGATTGCCAACTGCAACAGATAGATACCATCCAGCTATTGTGACTGTTTTCATACTTTTCGGTGCCTAAAACAAAGTATTTGACTTACAGAACCTTTATCTTACAAACAGAGTAATTATCTTACATACAGAATATTTATCTTACAGAGTTTTTTGGATTACAATACAAATATTTTTATTATCAGAGTAATTATCTTACAGATTATTTACCTTGCATACAGAATATTTATCTTTCAAGCGTGCTTTGAATTTATCATTTTCTCTATGCATTTATTATGAAAATAGTTTTACATACATCGCTTTTAAGAATAATGAAAACAAAACAAAATTATTTAACATATTGACATCTATTTAGTATTTTGATTGTTTGTTTGGAATGTTGATACTTTTGAACTTCAAGGTAAATTTTAATGAAAAATGGAAAATGTTGCATTTACCAATAATAAATTCATCAAATTATTCACGTGAAGTGTAAATATACAGGGTGTCCCAAAATTAGACGATCATATTTTAACAGCGTAATCTACATCCTAAAATAGGAGTAAAAAATCATACAAACATAGGTCCGAAAACGTTCCTTTTCCGAAATACAGGGTGTTAAAAGTGAAGTCCTGATGACACACTTTTATAAATATTTTCTAAACGTTTAAAGATAGTTCAGTAACTGAAAGGACCAACCTGTCATTAAGTCGGTCCAGATTTCCGTTGTGGCTCAACTCTTAGGTCTCGGCGGTCGCTTCCAAGGTCGAAAACTTTTACCAACTCTGCTGCGTCGGAAAGGGCCCAAAATGGACCCTAAAACTGGTTTCCCGCCAATATCTTCCACAATATGCAAATTAGAGAATTTTTGTTTAGATAAAAAAGAAAGGTCTTATCATTATCTACAAAAATGGTACCTATCATTTTTGTCGGGAATTCGACAGGTTTCGAGATAACCGCAATCAAAAGTCCCCTCGTTCAGCCCCTGCTTTATCTCTATAGCAATGCTGATTAGCTTGTAGACGGGTGGACAAATTGTTTCAGAACTTGGTCAAAAATTGATATTTTTCGATGATTCAAAGTTCATTACAATGGGAAAACCCATAGGTATCGATCCATGTGCCTTGAAGCCCGTTATTTTCTGTCAAGAACATTGAATAAGGGGTCAAAGTTGCGTTTTCCTACTATTTTGGACCACTTTATAGTAATTCATTCATATTTTTTTTTTTTTAATAGTTTTTTATCTCATTTTTGTTTTAAGTGGAATCTTGAGATGTCTCGTATGATCTCAGAATTTTTTTTTAGTATCTTCCTGGCGTTTTAAAACAAAATTGATTTGTTTATTTGCATTTTTCATACGTTTTCGGAGTTCTAGAAATCTTTGAAACAAGCAGTAATTAAAAACTCATATTTCATTATATTGTTATTCAATGCACACCATTTTAAAAAAATACATTCGAAAAGTAGACACACAAGCTTTATTCGAATAATTAGTAGGCCTGTGGAATCAAAATTTTTATTTTTTTTTAACATTGGAAAACCGGTGACTAAGGAAATTTAAAAAAATATTTACAAAAATGTGACATCAAGACTTTACTTGTAACACCCTGTATCTCGAAAACGAAAGGTTTTCGGACCTATGTTTATATGAACTTTTTTTCTTATATTGAGATGTAGATTACGCTGTTAAAATATGACCGTCTAATTTCGGGACATCCTGTATATAATATCTTTTTACAAATTATTTTTCTTACAGAATCATTTTCTTACAAATAAAGTATTTCAATTACAAAGAGAATATGTAACTTACAGAGTATTTATCTTACAAACAGACAATTTATCTTACAAACAGACGATTAATCTTACAAAGAAACGATTTATCTTACACAAAGACCATTTATCTTACAGATTATTTATCTTACAAACAGACTATTTATCTTACAGACTATTTACCTTACAAACAGAAAATTAGCTAAAAGCTAATTTTCTAGTTCTTTCAGGTCAATTTCTGGCCTTGCAGGATTTTTTCATAGAAAACGTGTATGTTTTGCTGATAACTCTGTACTTTAGTTTCAATTTTAGGAGGATGAAAACTATAAAATGGTGGTAAGTAATTAACAAAAATATATTTAAACTTTTACTCTTATATTGAGATGTAGATTACGCTGCTAAAATATGACCGTCTAATTTCGGGACATCCTGTATGTAATATCTTTTTACAAATTATTTTTCTTACAGAATAATTTTCTTACAAATAGAGTATTTCAATTACAAAGAGAATATGTAACTTACAGAGTATTTATCTTACAAACAGACAATTTATCTTACAAACAGACGATTAATCTTACAAAGAAACGATTTATCTTACACAAAGACCATTTATCTTACAGATTATTTATCTTACAAACAGACTATTTATCTTACAGACTATTTACCTTACAAACAGACTACCTACATAATATCAATGAATATACTTAGAAGGTTCTTTTTAGTATGTCCTTTCTAGAATGTTCTCAGAATATACCTAGTATATACTAATGGCGGATTGAAACTAAAGTACAGAGTTACCAGCAAAACATACACGTTTTCTATGAAAAAATCCTGCAAGGCCAGAAATTGACCTGAAAGAACTAGAAAATTAGCTAAAGGAGGATGAAAACTATAAAATGGTGGTAAGTAATTAACAAAAATATATTTAAACTTTCAGCAAACATAATAATCATTTATGTAACTCTTTTTGTTAGTGGAATGCTATGTACAATTTTAAGTGTTTTACGTTCGACAAAAATATTTAAAATATTCCATTAGCTATGTACACTTAATTTGTATATGTACCAAGTTTGTTGATTTTGTTTATTTTTTAGGCTCAATGAAGATCCAATGGAATCAAGCAAATGAAGCTTAAGCCATTCATACAATAAAATATTGGTTGGTTAAGGCCATGTAATGAAGTCAATTTTCGTTAATATTTTTTTTACTAATTTCGATTTTTACTTAATTTTAACTTCGTAGATATGCCCTGTATATCAGCTTGTTGCTGTTCAGACCAAATCGTTCAGATACCCTGCGTACGCGAGTTGCTATGGTGGGATTTTCTGTTAGTAGAAGGGGAAGCGTGATTGAACGAGCTATGAGAGTCAATTAAAAATTTGACTTGCTATTACACCGATTTATTGAATAGGCGGATATTTAAAAATTACTCAAACACGACTAAGATATTGCTCGCGAGAGACAATTAAAACCGATATATATTTCTAGCCGCGATCTTTACGATAGGTAAATTGTTGTCATTGTTTTTATAAATTGATTTTTTTTTGCTCGAGACTTTAAGCCGTGCTTTTGGAAACCGTTTTAGTTTGATTTATTTTTAAATAATATTATTCCGTGTTGAGTTAAGAATTGAAACTTGTTTTGATAAAGAAACACTTTAATTTATTCTTGTTAGAAAGTACCTTTTTTTTTGGAATTTTATTTTAGTTTATTTAAGGCTTTAACTGTTAAATAATCTATTTTTCATTCGATCGTCATATAGTTAATTTTTCCTACTACCGTAAGTTTCCGTGGAAAAATCGTAAATTTTATTTTAGTTTATTTAAAGCTTTAGCCAATAAATAATTGGTCGGAACTGTTTGGGAATTGTCTAATATTTTGATTTGTTATCTTACTAAAATTGCGACGAGACATTTTCTTTTATTTTATACTCCGAACTGCAAATTTTAGAAGAACCCTAATAGCATCATTACCCTGTCTGAAGCGGCTCGTGATTACGATCACTTCAATCAGAGATAATGTGCTATCCCGGTTATTAGTTTATTTTAAGTCTGAAACACTCATTTGCGTAAGTCTCCGTTATTTAAGTGAACTGAAATAGTATCATTCCCCTGTCTGAAGCGGCTCGTGATTACGATCACTGCATTTAGAGATAATGTGCTATCCCGGTTGTTAGGTTGTTAGTTGGTTTTACTTTCAAACCAGTACTTTAAGTAAACTTCTTATAGAGTCCCGGTTTCAGCCCTGAAAGAAGTACTGTCCCGAACCTGTCTCCTCGCATTCTCTGCAACCGTATATGCAATACCGATTAGACAATTTAACACTTAACTTTTCCTACGACCGTAAATATTATTTTTTTGTAGAGAAATAATAAATTGCACTTTTAGTTTGTTTAACGATTAAACTGTTAAATAGTTAATTTTTCCTGCGTCGGTAAAAATAGTATGATAGTAAATTTTTTCTACGACCGAATTAATATTTCTCCTGAACGAAATAGCAAGTTACATTTTTAGTTCAACAACCAAATAGACAGTTTAATAATAAACTTGTGCTGCGACCGTGATTACAATTATTGATTTCATTTTTTTACGACTAATTGAGGCTATTCGGAAGTCGTTTCCGGCCGTTTTGTTTGTTCATTTTTGTTCAGGGTTTGTACATATTACCGTGAGGGTGGGCGTTGAAATAAGTTCATTTATTTCTTTTTTATGTTGTAAATAGATTGAAACAATATATGTGTCAATGTTAACTTGCCGTATTACTGGTTACTAATTCCATACTTTATTTCCCCCTTGTATTTCAGCTAGTGATAAATTCTGTACCAGCCCAAGCAACGATTAAAGCCCGTTACTTGTGGCCTACCATTACCTGTGTCTAAGTGATCTTTGACCCCTGGAATTTTTCATCTCCATCTGTAGCTACCCGAGTACCTTCAACGCTGCTTCGAGAGTTTGTGAAGTAAACCATAACCAAAAATCTGGCGCTCGAGAGCCACCCGTAACCAGCGCCATTAGTAAGGGACAATTTTCTCAGAGGCGAGAAAACTCCTTACAGCCAAAGAAAGAATTTGTAATAAAAATTGGTCTGAATTTTTTGAAATAAAGATTTAAAAAATTGTCACCACTTTCATTATCACTTATTTTTTTATGTTAATTTTAATATTAATATTGTATTGAGGTGTCTAGCATATGCCTAGCATATACTATATTTAAATACTTAGCATATACTTAGAACGTACTATCAACTTAAAGTAGATACTTATTGCATACTATACACATATTTGAAGTACATTCTCAGTATCTGCATAGCACGTATAAACAACGTCACGTAACATATGCTTAGTATATTTTGAGAACATACTAAATGCAAATAAAGTATATTCTTAGCATACGCGTATTCTTAAAAAGTATATACTAAGAATATGCTAAGAATGTATAATTGTTATCTATTTGTCTTACAGAAAAATATAAACAGAAAACCGGTTTTGGAAAACCCTCAACTTACTTGTGTAAAAGAAAATTCCAAACCAGCTACGCCAAACATAATTTCAGCTATAGATATCAGAAAATACTGAGGTGTCTGCCATAATATGTTCACAGTATTTGGAACCGACATTGTGAATAATTTGACAAACTGAAAATAATAAAAAAATATTATAAAGATTATTGCTAAATGGTGGTAGTTTGTTTAATAGGGATTTTTAATTATTTTTATGCACGACCGGGCGATAAAGTCCAGATTATGAATACGTTTAGCGGGCGTAAAGTGCTCCTTTATCGCCCACGGATTACTCTACCACCCATCGGGCGATAAGTAATAGTAAAGTAATATTATTCAACGAGCGGATAATGATGGCTATTACTCACGAGGATAAGTAATAACTATTACCCGCGAAGAAAATGAATTTAGAGTCAGTCACTAAAAAACCTGTTAAAGTTGAGAACTTTAATTTTGGATTGTCCTCACTGCATTCGTGGATTCGATGCTTTGAGTGTTTGTTACACATATCTTATCGACTACCATTAAAAATTTGGCAGGTTAGAAGATCTGAAAACAAAAAAATCTACGAAGATCGTAAAAAATATATTCAGGCTGAGTTCAAAACCAAGATCGGGTTGGTAGTCGATAAACCAGAACCGGCTTACGGTTCCACGAATGACGGTAACACATCAAGAAGGGTTTTTAATAACGCTGATCTTAGTTCCGCACTAACAGGTATCGACAAAGAGCTAATATTAAAATTTTCCATTAATTTACGAACGATTAATTTAATCCAATTTGACCGGTTACTTCTTGAGACTAGATGACTCTACTTACAATTCTACGATTGGTAATATATGCCTAGTAGTGTGCGTAAGCTATTAGTTCACAGAAAAGATATAATTCAGCATTTTGACCTTCCGATTGGCCAGTTAGCTGAAGACGCCTTAGAGGCTAGACACAAAGAAATACATAAATTTCGACTGTTCCATTCAAGAAAATCTTCAAGAGTTAACACAAACACAGATATAATGACCTCAATACTAATAACTTCTGACCCATTTGTATCATCTTTAAGAAAAAATAGTTCCAGACACAACGAAAATCTCAGTGGTATCAACGAATACATAATCGATTCGCCTGTAATAGATGATAACCACTTAGATTTACCTATGATTCTAATAGACATAAGTGGTGACGAAAATGAATCTTCAGATAGCGATAGTGAATAAACTTGCATAAAGTTTCTTTTAATTTATTAATGTTTCCTAGTTCTATTTCTTTATAATTTGTTATGTATTATTATTAAATTTAAATAAATATAAATAAAAAGTAGATATTTTTCAAGTTATAGATGTCTAATCTTTAAAAATATATGTATGTACAAATACCAAGTTATAAGGATTTAATTTCTTAAAAAATATATTTATTTGGGACAACTTGTATGTCTGGTACCATATTTTTTTTCTTCTGTACATTGATAATAGTCTGTCATATAAATATATCCCAATTTTTTTCCAAAACTATTGGAGGTTTAGGACTGAGGATTTTTGTCCAGGTAGATCTATATCGCGACGCACTGTGCGTCGGTGTAGATATGAATCGTACCTGCCACTTCTGGCCGGGGTTGCCAACCGATCCTTACCACTTTACTCTCAAAATGTTTTTCGGATTACTCACAATTACTCATAATTACTCACAATTACTCACAACTTCAAAATATCAATATTACTAGTTTTTTTATATAAATTGTGTATTATCGTGCTTCGTGTTTGTTTTTATTTTACTACTGTGCAATGTTGCCAAACATCAAAAGATAAATTTAAAGAACATATAACAGTCACAACAGATGCACCCTTTTTCTGTGCATTCACCATTTTATTAATCAAGAAAAACATATAAAAAAATCTTTGTAATCATCTTGAAAAAAAAAACAGATAAAAAAGATTGAAGAATTAGAGTATCTTCTTTAATAACGGACAAAAACATAATAAATCAATAATTCTAATACCTGAAAAAAATCTACTAATAAAAAAATATACTTTAAAAATTAACAAAAAAAAAAGATATTAATAATCGACGATTGGACATTGGACAGTCCCAACGGGACTATCACTATCGACACAATACTAGTGTTGTAAGTTGCAATATCAAAATCACAATTACTCTGTTATATGTATTAGTCAAGCAATAGAGGATACTGTAATTTTAAAACTAAAAAATTGTAATGACTGCTAGAAGTGCTAGGGGGCATAACATTAGGTTTATATTAAGATTTTTAAAAATTATACGGTTTTAATAAATTATGCGATCAAAATTTTGCCTAACTACCAATAATATACCTACGCTGACTTCTCGATTACTTACATATTACTCACAATTCTCCTTTACTCACAAAATTACTCACATACTAGTAAATTACTCACAAATGTGAGGAATTACTCACAGATTGGCAAACCTGCAGTTCTGGCTCTTCTATTTGTTCTTTATAACTTTATATGACTTATGGAAGATAAATATATCTTGGTGAGATGGAGTCCATGTTCGTTTGAAACAGTGAGAGCGTATCGAGCACCTTCTGCCAAAAGCGACGTCTCGCCTCACCAGATCCTACATCAGGTTCTATTCCAACCTTGCGGAGGCGTGTCATTGTCGATAGAGCAACCTCTTTGATGTAAATATCAAGGGGAGTGGGACTAAGAATGACTTCAATGGCTCTGGTCGGTGTTGTTTCCATGGCTCCTGTTATCTTGAGACATGCTGTTCTTTGAATTTTTGGGTGTTCGGTACCCAGACAACTGCACCTTATGTTAGCATAGGTCTTATGATAGTCGTGTAAGTCCATGCGACGACTCTGGGGGAGAAACCCCAGTGACGCCCCACGGTTCTGCAGCATTGTTCATAAGCAAAGTATGCTCTTTTAACTGTTTTCTAAATGCGAGTTCCATGTTAACTTGCTGTCAAAGGTAAGACGTAGGTACTTCACCTCTGTTGCAAAGTTTAGTTTTGTGTTTAGGAGTTCTGGAGGTTTTCATTCCATTTTCATCCTTTTTCTTGTGAAAAGGACCATTTCTAACTTCTTAGGATTGATTGACAGTGAGTGATCCTTACACCGCTGTTCTATAATTTTTAGAGATACTTGCATTCTTTCGCAGAGTATGTTCTCAAAATTCCTTGTTTGCAGAATGACCCCAGGTCATCTGCATATACTATTGCGTAGTGACTGTCATAATTGAGACGGTTAATGAGGGTGTCGAGGACCATATTCTACAGTAGAGGTGATAGCACCCCTTCCTGTGGACATCCCCTCGCAACCAAGCCTCTTATATTCACATGTTCTACACTTATGTTTACTGCTCGCTTTGATAGCATGTTATGTATCCACCCACTGACCATTTGTGGAACATTCCTCTTAGGTAGTGAGTCTATTATCTTTGTGAAGGTGGTTTTATTAAAAGCACCTTCTATGTCTATGAAAACACCCAAGGCAGACTCCTTATTGTCCAGGGATCTTTCTATCCGGCCAGCAACTAGATGAAGGGTTGAATCAGTAGATCTGCCTGGGGTGTATGGTATGTTGGTTCCCTTATGTACTTTTCGCATAGCCTTTCCAATGTCTTCATGGAAAACGATGTCAGACTAATTGATCGGTATGTTTTGGGATAGTGTAATCCATCCTTCCAGGTTTGGATATAAATCTGAACATACCCACCAGGTGCGGTGTGAGTTCTTCCAGACCCCTTTGAAGTAGAGCTGGATAGATAACGCCAGGTCATGGCGATTTAAATGGAGAGAAGCTGGATATTGTCCATCTAATTTTTTCATCGTCTTCAATGTGTTTGGCAGTTTGCCAATCATAGACAGATGGATTGTATTCTTCCTCTGTTCAGTCGGCCACGTCTGTGATGACCAAGTCAGGGAAGTGTGTTGACAGCAGAAGTTTGATGCTATCTTCGAGGTTGGCAGTTCTCGTGCCATTCTCTTTGATCAGCGCGCCAATTCTTCAATGTGGATCTTATGAGAGAGCTTTTTGAAGCCTCGTTGCCTGCGGGAAATCTTCGATTTCTTCGCAGTAGGATCTTCATACATCTCTCTGTGTATCATTAAACATTGTAAGATACACGCCCGTTAACTAATCTCTACATGCTCGCACGTTCATATAACGTGCTCGCTCGCACATTAACGTCCGTCCTCGCATGTAAAGATCCAAGTAATGGGCTTATAACGCAAACTAATATTATAATTTTTCCACAAAATTAGGAAAAAATTTACACAGATTACGATTCATATGTTCTTTCTTAATTTGGATTTTTTTAAATGAGTTTCATCATTATCCAAACATATCTATTTCAAAATAATATGAAACGATTGCTAGAGATCACTTTTGTAAAATGGGCCTCTTTTCTTATTTGGTTTCCCGGTACATATTAAAAAAAATGTTGGAATTTAGATAGTGATCTATTATTTGTAAGCAATACTAAATAATTCATTAATATACCAATACTTTTTGCAGTGTTTAGAGTATTCTTATTTTAAAGTACCTATAACCAGATAAGTAGGTACCTACCCTTTTTGGTACAAATGTCATTCACAAAATAATCTAAAAATTCAACGTAATCTAAAAATGCCTCTTGAAATTTGAACAAGAATTATCAAAATTACTGATTAGGTAATAAATATTATTATTTATCTTATAATTACAAAAAAATAATTAACAAATTAACATAAACACTTAAAACAGATTTTTAATTCGGCCCTGCGGCAAAAAATATAGAAATAAGCCTAAAAACGAAAATATACATAAACGAGTTATTCCTACAGCAACTATGAAAAAATAACACTTACTATATGATACTACTAGCGATATACAGAAGGCCGCAACGAAGTTACTGGAATATTGGAGACCCTTATTCTTGCTGGGCCGCTCTCGAACATTTGGTGGCTATTCGCGTGCATATAAGGTTAAATCAAGCGGTGGCGAGTTATTAGTTAATAGTGTGGAATAGAGTACGTGAAGTTTAATGGTACGGTCAATAGTTTATTGGTTTTTAATTGTAGGTATTTTGTTTTTGTAAGTGCTACGTAGCAAGTGAAATATATCTTCAATGAAAAAAAAGTAATTCTGCCTGGACGGAAGCACTGATCTTTCCAACATCAGCTAACTTGTAATTTTTGTTTGAACTATTCAAGAGGACTTTATTGTAGCAAAGGAGACGCATGAACTATTGCTCTCTATGGTACAACCCAAGGTACGGATGTTTTTGAAAGATTTAATAAATATTCCTATATTGTCACTAATGACGCCAGTTCTATAATAGGAACTGAAATTGGATTTGTAGGACTCTTAAAACTAAACAATATCGACTGAGCTGTGTTATACTGCAGCCCTATGTGGACATTTCGTATGTCAAATGAATGTAGTTATTAATTATCTAAAATGTGGCAATTATAATTTTTAATAACAACTACATAACATCAAAATGAAGTAAAACTTGTGCGGAAATATAAACCTAAAAATAAAAGTGCATTTAACATAGTTTCAGAAATTCCCCAAAATCTGTTTGGTTCCATTTGTGTCCAAAAAATATATGTGGGCTGAGATAGATGTCCTGTCTATGAATTTGTAGATGTTTTAAGATGTTTCAAATGCTGGCAATACGGTCATAAAGCTGAAAATTGTAAACATAAAGACAGGATTTTTCCTATATGTAGCAAAGCACATCAGAAAGATATCCAGTGTCCAGTGCAAAAATTCGAGTGTTCTAATTGTAAATATGTATCCAATATTCTTAAGGTTCCTAATGTATCTTACAATCATACTGCCATTGAAAGAACAATATCCAGAACTGTTCATAATTCATAGCAACCACAAAGAAAAAGATGTGATAAAAAATCGAAATTAAACATTTACGTTTGCGTACCAAAGCTAGTCCAATGGGCCATGTTCACATGTGAGATATGCTGTTTTACAAATTATATTGTAATAGTTAGTCGCTATACAAGTTATTCTAAATAATCAGTTCGTTAAAAAAACCAAAAGTTTTTAAATTAAGCCCAATTGTAATTTAAAATTTGAAATGTATATGTCATCGGGAATAGACCAATCAGCTTGTGTCGAAGTTTTTTGTTATACAAAACCATGCCAACGAACAAACCGAAACACAGAATGTCGAAGTGAACGCACATCTTAGTGACACTTAAAATAGTTAAAATTGACACCACCACCACCTAACCTAACATTCGTTGTTGTTGTTTTCTCAATTTATTTCTTTTGTCTTTACCAATTGGTTTAATTTTATTATTAATATGAGTTTGTCAGCTGGATTTATAAAAGTTGATTCGACTGTTTTACCCATTGTAAACCAAGATTTGATTACCGAGATGATTACTGCATTTTTTAACAATACTCAGTTTATAAAAGACAGAAAGGTATGTAAGACTATTTATAATTTGTTTTAATAGTAGTTACAGTTTATATGGAGCAATACACCTTGTAGTAAGAACATATTTTTCTCAGGTCATTAGGGTTGTCGAACACTAACAGTTTTTCAAAAATAAACATTTTACCTTTACCCTTTACTTCATTTATATTTATAAGAAAAATATATTTTTCTTATAACATATATTAGCGTACACTGATATCCACAAATATAACACTAGAAATTGGGACGATATATCTGTACTTCCAAGCAACAAGGGCCAATCTGTAATTTGAACAAGAGAGCGACGTTTAAAGCTGTGCTGTTGGTATTATTTCTATAATTAGAAGTAAAAGTATAATTATTTATTACCTGAGAAATAGCAAATTTGTTATTGTATAAAACGAGTTCATACAATTTGCCTACCTCAAAAATTAAAACTAAATAAAATTTAAAACTATTTAGAAGGGTAGTGCACATGTATTTACTGTAATACTATTTTAATTTGGTCGAGGATTACCTACTTCATGGGCGGATTTAAGGGGGGGGGGGGAACGGGGGGGGGGGGGGGGTGTGAAAATAGTGTTTTAAGAAATAGTGAGTTTTATTTTCGTACGAAGTCATCACATATAAGTATATGAAATAAATAACAGAAGGAACATGAGTGAAAATCTCGTCTATTTCTGGCTGAAATTGCGAATTTTTTTCGTCGCATCCCTTTCACACACTTGCAAATGAAAGATGATAACAGAGACAACTAGAGACGGGCAACTCAATGTAAATAATTGGTTCGGCAAAATTTGACTGGGCGATTCTATAAAAGGCACCAACCGAGGGCGCTGTGCACGGCGCTCACAGAACCGGAAATTCAGATCACATAGATCTTCTTTTTAATTGTACTTCTTCTTTTTAAATGGTCTCTTCTTGCGTTAGTAACCATATTAATCTGATAAACATTGGGATAGGTCATGGATAAGCGGGAATTTTAAATGAAAACAATGTTTCTACTTAAGTTGACAGCATATTATGGAAAATTTATTATTAGTTTTAGGAAAAAAATTATAGGGCTTGTCAGAAATTATGAATTTTTCTTAAGCCTGAGGGAATTTTACATTACAACAAATTAATATTTACTTTTTTTCCTAACACTAATAAAATAATTTTCCATATGCTGCCAACTTAAGTAGACACTGTAAATATGTATTATTTTTTCGAAGTTTAATTCTTTTATAATTTTTTTTTTTTTTTGAAAAATTTATAAGCAACAAAACGCTAACCATAAATTTATGTAGTGTTTTTTTCTTTTTATGTCATTAAGGAAAATGTTTAATAAATAAAATTGTAGTATACCATCGTTTTTATATTTTTATTCATGATAATAATTAAAAATATCGATATTAAATACCTATATTATAAACAATAGAACTAAACAAACAAAAACCAACCTTAAATTGCAATGACAAATACATAAAAAAAGACAATAATTGGCAAACATGAAACATGGGATTAATTTAAACAACCATAAAATACCATAGATATATGAATTTAAAAAAAGAAAAGTAATAACTTAATAATAATAAATATTAATTAAAAAATAAAATAATGAAATAAACGAATCGAAAAATAAAACCCACTGAAGAAGGCTGTTCTATCATGGGCCGAAAGCTATATTATAAATTATATATGTAACATTTTTTTAATTTTTTTTGATTGTGTAATTTTTTTGTGACCTAATTTCCCTCATTTTTCTTTTACACCACCAAGGAATGCCTATTTTCCACACTGCTTTAAAAAAAGATTTCATAAGAAAATGTTTATGAGTGGTACATGTTACCCATTCAAAATCTATTTTTTCTTCAAATAGCTTTTCTATTTCCTTACTTAAATTTAAAATGTTAAGTAGGAGACTCAAGAAAATCTTCCAATAAGCTTATAGCTGTTCCAACCGAAACTACTGGTTGTTCTGCAGGGTAAATAAGTCTTTCTTGGTAACGTTTACAGTTATCTGGCAGTCCATAAATTTCATTGGTAATACAACCGATTTTAATTTCCAGTTTCCAATATAATCTGTTCTAGCAAAGTGTTTACTGCAGATTCTGAAATTTCGCAGATTCAATAAAATTGCTGATATAATTTAATAATCAACTTACTTATATCTTTGCTCAACAAATCTGTAACATTTCCAGTTGTCTGGCAGTCCATAAATTTCATTGGTAATACATCCGGTTTTAATTTCCAGTTTCCAATATAATCTGTTCTAGCAAATTGTTTACTGCAGATTCTGAAATTTCGCATTTCTGTTCGAAATATGGAATACCCAGGGCATCAAACCATAATTTGCATCTAAACAATAATATTTTATATTAGATTCTACAAATAAATACCAAGATATTAAAATTTTAAATTTTTATTATTGAAGGATATACCTACTCGAAATCCCCATAACAATAAAAAAATATAATTGGAAAGAATACAATACTTTGCAAATGTTATTTTAAAAACAAACACACCAACACTTAAGTCAATCAAGTGGGAAGTATTGAGTAGGTACTTTTTTATATAAACCAACAATAATACTCATTAGGAATTAATGAAAGATTTACCCCTAATATCCAAATTTAATGAATTTGCATTTTTGTTAAGAGAACTAAATAGGTTCTTAGGTCATAATAATTAGTTCTGTGAAATGGAATGAATAAATAATTTTCACGAATCTTACTGGTTCTCTAAATTGCATGGATTCTAAAAGTTCAAAACAATGAATAACTCCTTTACTTTATGCAAAAATAATAAATTGAGTGTACCCCTTCGAAAATTTTTAGGCATTAATGATGCATAGAGTTTAATAAAACATTAAAATCAGAGTTGCCATTACTAAACCTAATCTAAGAAATTTGTCTTGAACAGATTCTAATGATCTAACACGTACATCATAAAAAGGAGACCTAACTGGCAACTCAACTCATATTCCAATATTGTCATAACATAAGCCGAGTAAACCAGTTTTATTTGAATTAAATGATAGATTGTACTTACTTTGTAGAATTACGTGGAAAGTAATGCATTTTAGACACCTCATCTTCACTGCATCCACAAATTAAACAAAATGCTATTTAATCAAAAAAAGTCTAAACTATTTTAGCTTTAGTAATATAATAAGCTCTTGAAAATGCAAACAAAATACGTTACAAACACTACACACACTACAATATAAAAAGCCACAATATAAAATAAACAAAAAATTTTTCCAAAACATAACCTCTAACGAAAAGCTAGGCTAGAAATAACGACTTTTATGACAAGATATATACATGACAGAACGACAGAACATAAAGAGAAGGGGGTTATGGTGGCGACATCTCACCATTGCCTTGAGTGATTTGTAAAAGAGATAGTCATATCCACAAATATTAAGAAAAAGGGAGAAAACGATATACACTGCATGAGCGATCCACAGAACCGATTTTTATATGAAGTTACACGTCTCGTAGTTGTCTCTGATGATAATCAGCGTTTGCGAGAGCGTTACGGTCGGGGCAAAACGTGGGTCGGGGTGGGGCGGGACGGGAGCGCGGGAGTCTCAGCCTCAGTGCATTGTGAGTCAGTTCCAGGTCGCGACAGGTCATAGCCGGCCGAGTTTTTCATGCGCTCGTGATAATTACATAAACTAAAATAAACTTCTCTTTGTAGAGCCTACTTAGTTCAGTGTAGTTTTAGCGAATAATATTACTGTATATAATATAATGAGTGATAAAGATAGAAAAAGTCAAAAGAGCATAAGTGCGTTTTTCTTTACCAAAAAACAAAAAACCGACGATGCAGTTTCAGATACAGGGAAAGGGATTGAATTTAATTGTATCCCATGTGCATCCACGCATGCGGCAACTACATCAATGCCAACAAATCCATCAACAGCATCAGCCTCTACTAGTTACATGTTGCAGCAACGAGATATAGGTGAGTATTGCAATGTTTGTGTATTTCAATATTTTCGGGTAACTGCGAATTGCGAACGTCTATTCTATGTGCAGCTTATTCTTCGTTCGCCGCAGCTTCATATATTTACCTACAAGTTATACATACACACCTTGCTCCTGTGTTAAGCCTCGGTCACACGTAGCGAATACTCGTCACGAGTGAATTCACGCACGAGCGCGGTCGACCCATGGTTGTGTTATGGTTAGATTAGACGTCGTGTAGGACAGAGCGCGTCCCTGAGGCCGCATAAGCATGGTATGCTATCTTTTATTGAATACAATCACCCCAACAGTGCGTGCTTTGCATAGATAAAACCATCATTAATTAAATAGCTATTACTGGGCTACGGCTAGGCTATTTCAGTTTCTTATAAATAAATTATAGATTAGATTAGATTAGGAGTTGGACGTTATTTGTCCTTGTCCACCGCGACCTTTTCAGATCTATTGTGGGACTCCGTTTGTTTTAGAGTATGTCGTCTAGCCTGGTCTTTTTTATTAGACTTAGTAGCTTTGACAGTGGATCCCGCATGTAATTGCATGCAATTGGCTTTTCTTCGCCCAATGTTAGAAACCTCATTCCAGCCAAGCCTTCACATTGGCACAGGACGTGGAATGATGTTTCCTCTTCTTCTTCACAGAACCTGCACAAAGTTGCTTCTTCTGCTGGATTTATGACACTCATGTGCCTTTTGAGGCGACAGTGTCCAGTAAGAAGACCTACTGTTATCCTAACGATTTGATGTTTTTGATCCAGTAGGTCTTTCGTAAACTTGGCCTATGGTTCCTTGATGAACTGTTTGGCCTGTCTCAGTCTTGGATAGTTGTTTCACCATTCCTGAGACTCTTTTTGCATCCATTGTTTAATGGATGCCTTGCACAACGCCTTAGCGACTCCACAAAAGGGTTCAGGGCCTGTCATGGCCTTATCTGAGCCTTCTCGGGCTAATTCGTCGGCCTTTTCGTTGCCCTGATATCCCTCATGGCCTGGAACCCAGGCTAAGGTTACCTTATTTTGACTACTTAGCTCTGTCAGGTCTTCTAGAATTATAACAATCGCACTTCTATATGTAGATATCCAACAGTTAATTATTTATTTTTATTTTCAGGTACACTACAAATCAACCAGCAAGACGGGTTAGTTCTTACAGACGAAGAAAGGTACCAGTGGTTGAAATATACTTGGCAACCTACAACAGACTTTAAGTTTCCACTGGTGCGTGAGGGAAAAAAGAACAGGTTTTTTCAAATAAGCTGGTTAAAGGAACATGAATGGCTAGCATACAGTAAAATTGCTGGTGGCTGATTGTGTAAAATGTGCATTCTTTTTGGTCGACGTGAAGCGGGTACAAATGATGTGAAGCTGGGAAAATTGGTGTCGCAACCACTGACAAGATATAAAAAAGCAATCGAAATGATCACACACCACGAGAGCACAAATTACCACCAAGCGAACGTGGTAGCATCTCAAAATTTTTTGATGGTAATGGAAGGAAAATCGAAAGATGTTGTTGTCCAAATGAGATTACAGGAAATGAAAACTGTTGAAGAGAATCGCAAAAAACTTATACCCATTATAAAAACAATAATATTATGTGGAAGGCAAAACATACCGTTCAGAGGTCACAGGGATGACGGTAGCTTAGAATCGGAAAGTTCTTACGGACACGGAGAAGGAAACTTCAGAGCGTTGTTAAAGTTCTGAATCGATGCTGGAGATGAGATACTGCATGAACACGTTAAAACTTGCGCTAAAAACGCTTCCTACATTAGCAAGACGACACAAAATGATTTAATTGAATGATGTGGGGATTTAATCAGAAACAAAATAGTGGACAAAATTAAAAAGTCTAAATTTTTTACCATTATAGCTGATGAGACCACAGATGTTTCTGTTTGTGAGCAACTTACCATTTGTATTTGCTATTTCGATGTTGATGCAAAGGAAATACAAGAAGACTTTCTGATGTTTGTCGAAGTTGTTAAACTTACTGGTGAAAACATTGCTCACCATATTTTGAAGGCGTTAGAAAGCCTTAACCTGGACATTACATTGTGCCGTGGTCAAGCATATGATGGAGGAGCCAACATAAGTGGTAAAATAAAAGGTGTTCAGGCACGCATATCCAGTATTCAGCCTTTAGCCTTTTTTACCCACTGTGCAAGTCACCGACTCAACTTAGCTATTAATACAGCCTGCACCATATCCAGCATAAGAAATGCCGTAGGGGTTATCTCAAGTGTAGCAAATTTCTTTCGTGACTCAGCTCAACGAATACATCTTCTCAGAGAAGAAATTCAAGCTCATCTGCCAAAGGAAAAACAGAATATATTAAAAAAAATGTGTGAGACCAGATGGGTGGAAAGGCATGAAGCGGTTTTGACATTTTTGGATGTCTTGCCTTGTCTTCCTGGAATATTACAAAAAATGGCTGATCAAGATCAAGGAAACAGAAGGAGTGCTACACCTCCATTTTCGTTGCTCCAATCTATAATGTCATCGGAATTTATCATAAGCCTGGTAATCCTCTCTGATATTTTAGGAATCACGCTGCCCTTATCCCGATTATTACAAGCCATTGAAATTGATATACTTTCTGCAGTTCAGCTAAAATTTGGCAACAGATGAAAGAAAATATCCCAGCATCTCCAGTAGATGCCTACAAAAGAGCAACGGTGCTGCCAAATATAAGAACTCTTTTGTCAATTGCTGTGCACGTTTCCAGTGACTACTTGCACTGCCGAGCGGTCATTCTCCACCTTACGTCGATTAAAGTCATACCTTCGCAACAGGATGACAGAAGATCGTTTAAATGGATTGGCTTTAATGCATATCCATCAAGACATTGCTGCAAAAATGTACGCTAATGAAGTGTTGGACATCTTTAGCAGGAAACAAAAGAAAACTGTCTTTATTGAACATTTAATTTTTTCATTGTTTTGACACTTTCATAAACCTTCCTATACATACTTGAACTTGTAGAAATAAACTTGAAAGAATGACACTAGTTATTGTTTATTTTTTGGCCCGTCCGACCCTTGTGCCCCTCCCAGAAAAAAATTCTGGATCCGCCCTTGACCTACTTGTTATATTTTAAGGTGAAGGGTGAGAAAAAGTCCTTTATATCTCACAAGGAAAGCCAATGTTTAATTGTTTAACAAAACATTGAGTGCGACCGGTTTCGAAGTGTCATCACTTCATCTGGAGAGAGGTGGGGGCGTTTTAATTAGGCATTCCAACAACCTGTCCAAATGGCTACCAGTGGGTACTGACAGTTTAGATATGGCAACCCTGTTGTCATGTTGTCATTAACAGGGTCAATGATACATATATGTTATATACATTGCTCAAAGCTGGTCGTTTGCGAGCAGCCATATTGCCTGGCAAATATTTATTAATTTGAATCAGTTTAGCAAAAATGTGTTTTAAAACCAATTTTCAGACTTTAGATATTTAAAAAATAATAATTGCTTATATGTTTACTTCAAGGCATAAGCTTATGTTTATTTTAAAAAATAGGGATGATCAATCTATGTAACTATCTATTTCACTCACCTTGTCATATCACCAGGCCTACAGAGTTGCCATAACTTTGCCACATCATAACCTGTCAAAACCCACTGGTAGTCATTCAGTTTGGAATGCCTAATAGCCATTAAAAAGGAAATAAATGTCAAACAGTTAATATTACCACAGGATAAAGAACAATACAGAAAAGAGGCATAGGGCTAAAACAGGAACCTAGCAACCGAAGCCAGAAGTTCTTCATGGTGGAGCATTGTCAAAATTGAACCGTAGATTTGTTACTTGTTCGAAGTGCAACACTTTTATAGCAGATGAACGAAGCTGTCACAGATGTCACTGTTAGAAAATTAATATTTTTTTTCCTGTCGTGTCTTTATTTGTCGTTTTGGATTTTTGGTTGTTTTTAACGAATATTCTGATAACTTTTACGTTTTTTTAATGGTTTATTTGTAGTTTTTGTTGATATTTTTAATTGTGGAGTTGTTAATTTAAGACTTTATTGTACGTATTAAGATTAGGTTCATAAACAATGCCGCGTCAAAGAGGAGGCGGATATACTTGTATTTATCATGGATGTACCTGAAGAACAGGTGGCAAAGAAGGACTGTTCACTCTTGTGAAAGATCCAGTGAGGTAGGTATGAAACCTTGAGTGTGAAATAGGAATTGACGTTGCCATAACATGGTAGTACAATGATTGTATGTATTTTTCAGACTTGAATTGTCGCTTAAGGCAGCAAATAAAGAGAACTTATTGGGAAAAGGGTGTTAAACACTTAAGTAAAAATTACAAAATTTGTGAACTACACTTCCAGGATAAATTCGTTTATCAGTCAGGAACAAGAAAACGATTATTTGCAAATGCATTCCCAACTGTATTTCCCCATTCAGAACCTACAAAAAGAGTCACAGTTTTGCAAGGTAAATAAATACAATTTATAGTTAAATGTTACAAAAAGTTTGCTACTTGTCTTGTCATTTTTTTACATTACATTTAGTAGTTTAAAAAATAAAATATTAAGTACTAATAATCTTAGAATATCAACCCATACATTCCATTTTGTAGAACTGGAGGTAAACTGCACTATAGTCGTTTTCCTTTGACGTATGGTTCTGGTTATGGTTGACTTAAAATTGACAGTATTTTTGACAGTGGTTCAGATTTTGGTTCATATGGATGACGTCATAACAAAAACCAATGGAATAAATGGGTTATTGGTTCGGTCAGTCATATGTCATTTTGATGTAAATTTAAATACCACGTGTGTCTCATTTTTAAAGTTAGTTCCATGTTCTCAATTTTATTTTCTTTTAATTTTTTTGTGTAGTTAGTTATTTGCCAAAGAAAATACTAAAGCTATATGATATAGAAGAAAAAATATTAACTAACTTAAGTCTTTAATATAAAATATAAATAAAATAGACACTACTGACAGGACAATTAACAGACGAAAATAATACTAACTATTAAAGTTGAAGGTAGTAGCCATGTGTGAGTTATATGTTCAAAAAAGAGGTAAATAAAACAAGGGTGGTCCTTAAGATCTCACAAGAGATCTTAAGGACCACCCTTGTTTTATTTACCTCTTTTTTTAATACTAACTAATTTAAAACGCTTTAAAATAAAATAGAAATAAAACCGACACTACCGACAAAGCATTTAACGAACGATGCAGACCTTTTTCTAGCGATAAACAGAATGATAATCTTCTCTTGAAAAATAGTGGCATATTTTTTGAATCTCATTTCAGTCCCAAACTTAATCTTAATGGTGTTAAAATAAACAACCACACGCCCTTGAAGATTTCATCCCGAATACTAAACATTCCTAGGAAGTTTTGTCGATCACTACATATTTTACTTTTATTTACATTATTGTCTAAGTTCTTTTTCCTTATTCATATTTATAAGAAAAGTGTCTAGTAAGATCTATTTTCTTAGTTGACCTCGTACGGTACTATTTAGGTTCCGCGGGAAAACTAAATTTAAAAAGTTAGACAATGAGAAGAATACTATTTAAATAAGGATAGAACATACCGCAAATTAGAACCGACTCGTGAGGCTGGTTCAAAAATGTTAACCAAATGGTTATAAGTGACGTCATTGTTTATGAAAGGAATACGGTTGGTTCTAATTTGGTTAACTAGAACCGGAACCAAACCCCAAAGGAAAACGCATTATGTCGACATACAACAACTTATGCAAATTAAAATAAAGTAGTTTTAGTAGTTAGGTTAGTAAAAAATATAAATATTCTGACAATAAATGGGTGTCTAAATGCATATCTAGTTGAAATTTAATAATTTAACAACATTCAATCTGCTGTACTAAAAAGTTGACTAGAATGACAGTGCAGTTTAGTTCCTAGGCACAGAAATATATTCACATTTTATAAAATTATTTTAAATTTCATCTGGCTAAAAAGTGTGACTCAAACATTCAATTCTGACAAATGATGCACCTTCTTGACACTAAGTTGATCTAATAAAAATTTGGTTTCTCTTTCTTTTTTAAGAGGAATTTGTTGTTCATGGCGAAGAAGGCAAAGACAACTTGTGCCTATCCTCAACTTCAGCAGAAGTAGAATTTATTGAACATAGTGCATAGTCAACCATCTCTTTCTCTACCTTGTGTAACAGCACAAATTCAAACGAGTAATGTGTTATCATCAAACACTCCAAGAAAGCAGAGACTGCGACTGAAGATAGCAACGTTGAGAGAACGTTTGTTTGGTGCAAAAAGAAGAAAAATGATTACTTATTATTTAATATTTTTATAAGTACCATTTATATAATTATTCTATATTTTTGTTGTATATTGGGATATAGCTATTTTAATAAAGCTACTAATCTATGTATTATAAATTCGGCTTGCTCTATAAATCTGTGTAAACAATTTTAATTTTCAAACAATTCTATTTTAATAAAATACATGCACTATATTGTAAACTTATCAATTGCATAAATAAACGTTATTTTATTTTTCTTTTTTTTTTATTCATAAAATCCCTAAAATACGCTTTAGCTAATGATTTTTTAACAATTATCCCAATTGATTTATACTTATGGATCATAAATGACTAGTGAGATTTGTGGCACAATATTAATAGTTCATTATGACAGGGTAAGATAAGCTATTGTTTAAAACTTTATGATTTTTATTTTTGAAACCTCTGTCGGAAGTGTTACAAATCAAAAAATAATTTACTTAAATCAAAAATAGTTTCAAATGCATACATGCAAATTTTCATAAAATATGACACATAATTATGTAAAAGAGAAATGTAGTTTTCGCAGTGTAGGTTCAGTGAATAGCTACGTTCGCGTGTACTGTAAATAATTACGTTTCCTCAGAGTATCTTTGTGGTGAAACTCAAGGTCAAATATTTCTATCCCTTCAACTTCAAAGTTCCGACCATTACTTTCTTTTCTGTATTGTTATTTATTCTGTGATATTACCTACTAACTATTTGGAACAAATTTTCATTTCTTTAAAAATTTCGCATCAAAAATTTTGTATTTGGAAGTGTTTATATACCTCTAGCATCAGATCTGAACTGTTATATTGAATATTGTGACAGTCTAGAATATTTGTTTGATAAGTATATGGAATTTAACTATGTAATTTGTGGTGATTATAATTTACCTAATGTTACATGGAACAATACTTACGATACTCTTAATGTTAAGTAGACTATGGTGCACAATTAGCTCATAAATGAGGGGAGTGCAGAGTATAATCAAGATCGAACTTCACTAGATATAAGTTCGTATGATTTTATAAATGTAATTCATGCTGATTTCAATTCATTTAAAAAAAACATAGTTTAGGTAATGACTGAATACCTGATTTTAGAAACGGCGCTAAATATAGAATATAAGGGTTTAAGTAAAAATCCATATTAGCTTAAAAAAGTTGCCTCAATCAGAACAAGGTTATAACATCAATAATTTTGTTGTTATGAAAATGTTTCCTGTAAAATTTGTTTTTTAATGTTCACAACCTTGTTCGAAGCAGGTATTCGATTATTTATGACAAGAAAAAAAATTAAAAATAAACTTAACCACAATCTCGTTCCTGTTTTCTCTTATCGCTAACGAATATACACCTCCGGCTGCTAAATTGAAATGTTTTTCATACAAATGTTGATTTTCTTTACTCCTTATAAAGCATTCGTATCTAAAAAAGTAATAAACGCTACATAATAATTATACAGAGTAGAAATAGCAGTTTGTGCTACGAGAGTGGATATGATGGCCATATCACACGAAGACGAGGTTTGAGCGACGCTCAATCATCTGTGTGCGATACGGAATTGTACAGTATATTTTTTCTACGGCTCAATAACAAAAATTTTTAACCCCTTCAGCGTCCCCTAACCCTTACAAAAAAATTAAAAAGGCAACCCCCTACGTATACATCAAATGAAAGCCTAAGAAAAATGTAACCGTGTAAACAAAAACATATTTTGTTGAATTATTTTACTTTTAGCAATCGCTGTATGTAAATTCTATATGGGTAATTGAGTTTGTGTTGATGGCATTATATTGTAAAAAATAGTGGTCAAAAATAAAACTAAATATACATAAATAAATACATTGCTGTTTATTTATTCTTGCCCAAACTAATTTAAATACTTACATTCCTTGCGGCACCTCTAAATATTCTGAAACTGCTATATCCGAATGATTGGAATCAGGAACGAAATAAATATCTTCTAACCCCGTAGTACTTCTTAAACTAACAGTAATATTGTGAAAATAATATGAATTCTTAATGTAAACAATTCTAAAAACAAAAAATATAATTAAGTATCTATAGGAGTAAAAAAATCTGATGAGTCCGATTACAATAAGAAGAACACGATAGCGTCATCAATTGGCGCAGTCAATCGTTGTGATCATCGCCTGCTTCACGTCCAGTGGCGTGTTAGTAATATTAAAAAAAAATAGGAATTATTTTTTTAAACCACAAACCTTATTCTTTATTTTATTTTCAGTTGTAGATAATATACATTTTAAGTTTAAAATAATGGTTACGGCATAGAGGTTTAGAGTATTGTTACTAGGCATTGTTGCCTTGGCAATATTTGGCTTAATTTTTTTTGCCCTATGTAATTTAATTTATAATAATATTAGTATGCGAAAAACAAATGCGATTTACCAAAACTCAAAGATGGCAATATTAGGTACCTGTGAAAATCTTGCTACTTGCCGCTACAATTAAAAATAATTATTATTTTTGTATTTAAAGAAAAAGAGAGCAGAGTGGTCGGAAGAAGACATTAAAGAAACGTTGATAGCCATAAAGACCGGATTAAGCATTAGCAAAGCCTCGCAAATGTTTCGAATTACTTGAACAACTTTGGGGCTGCATTATAGGAAAGATGATGCAAGGAAACATCTTAGCAGATGTAGTATTTTATCAGAAGATCAAAAAAATGATTTAGTAAATAGGATCCATCGGCTGGCAGATGTTGGGATGCCAGTTACGCCTAACATAGTGAGACGGAGTGTATACTCTTACGCCATGACACGTAACATTCCTAATCCATTTACCCAGACATCAAAATTAGCAGGCAGAAAGTGGCTCTGAAGTTATTTTTCAAGAGACATCCTAATGTTGTGAGACGTAAGGCGCAGCAAATGAACCCTGTTAGGGCTCAGAAAATTAATGCTTTTATTATTAATGATTATTTTAATAAATTAAAGGAAGTCTACACTTGGAGTTATTCGACAAATCAGGCAATGTATACAACATGGACGAGAAAGGTTTTTGCCTCACAATTCATAAACAACAAAATGTATTGGCGAAAAAGGGTGTAAGGCGTGTCTACTTGGTGGTCCCTGAACATGGTGAAAATGTAATCATAGTTGCATGTGGAAATGCATTAGGGCAGGCAATTCCACCAGTGATCCTTTTTAAAGGAAAGCGTTGCAAGCCCGAATGGGCAGATCATTCACCCTCCGGATCCAAGATCAACATGACCATTAATGGAAGCATGATCAGCGAAGCTTTTATTTCCTGGCTCGACCATTTTGCCATGTTTAAGAACCCAGGACCAACACTTCTCATTTTTGATGGGGCCAAGTCACACCTCGACGCATCTATTATTCATGTTACCTAGTAACACCACGCACGAATTGCAATCCATGGACAAGTCAGTTTTTCGTAGCTATGAAGAATTTTGGGATCAGGAAATATTGAACTTTTTGACAACATAACCTGGGAAAGCTTTAACCAAAATAAGGTTTGGAGTAATATTTTCAAAAGTGTTTTTGAAAGCAATGACACCGTCCAATATACTATCTGGATTTAAAAGTACAGGCATCTATCCTTTTGCTCCCAATGCAATCCCGGAATCTGCGTTTGCACCCAGCAACAAGAATGGATGAAAATAAAAATGAATCTAATATTACTGAGGCAACAAGTCCTATTCCCGGGCCAAGTGGAGTAAATTTATCAATAACCAAAAATAAAAAACATACTGCTTACCTCCAAGTGATTCATGGGATTCAGAAGCTACCCTTGATAATGACTCCTTCACAGAAAGTGACAACGAACCACTAATTAAATTAATGTCTGTTGGATGTTAAGGAGAAAGAAGTATCTGGTGATGATTTCGATAAATCGTTTAGTGGCATGGGATTTCTAGTTACTCCTGAGATAAAAATTGTACCGTAACAAAGAAAGGCTTCTATTAATTTAAGGGCCCAAGAAATACCGAGAGACTTATTCAGTCTCAGCCAAAATCTGCTCCAAAAAAAATTACGCAAAAAAACTTGACCTCAAAGAAAGTGGTACACGCAGAATCTGCTCCAAAAAATCTTTGCTTATGGTTGACTCTTGGTTCTGTTTTCTATGTGAAAGAGAAAGACAAATCGATATGAGGTTGTGCTTGGTATGTAAAAGATACGTTTACGAAGAATGTGTCGGTCTACTTAGGCCGACAAAGAAATGTTTATTTGTCCAGATTGTTGGACTTAGTTTTTCCATTAACAAAAATGTTACTTTTTACTAAGTGTTTCATTAGAATGTTCCTCTTTAGTTTATTTTTTATAAGAAGATTCCTTTTTATTTTGTACCTGGGTAGCATTTACGATATGATTAAGTGTAAATGTAAATAAAGTTATGTTCTTTATTTTGCTTATTTCAGTGTTTTCAGTGATGATCCTAATACTGCCATTACATGGCAATGTTTGGGTTACCTGTTCCAAATATTGTTATTTTGCAATGCTTTAAAAAAATAATAAATTAAAATTACAAATAAATGGCATACGTTCCATATCAGAAGACATGCTGTAGACTGTTTTCTATAACGTACAGGTTGATCTAGTTGAATATGTTAAAACAAAAAAATAAAAATCCTTGGGGTGGCAATAATTGGCTTAGGTAGGTAAGTACCTAATTTGTTAAGTCCTCTTGAAAACCTTCTCAATTAGTTTTCCGATTTACTTGGACCGGTTTTGCTTTTTTTTTGAATTCTGCTTGTGTACAGTTTGGTGAAATTATTCTCAGAATAAAGAAATCCAAAAAATCTGGAATCTTATTTGGTTCGGTGAGTCGATAGGTGGATTTTTCAGAACCAAGTTCTGATGCAGCTCGGTCGACATAGAAGTGTTCGTATTATTGTAATCGGATTTTACCAAGTATTACCTAACCCTAGGAGCACCTGTTAACGATTTTTTAAAATCGACTGGATCCGTTATGAACGACTTAATCGCATCATGTTCATTTGTTCCAATTAGTATCGAATCGATCTGAAATTGCATGAAAGTTATCAAAATGATTCAATAAGAATTTTATAGAAAACTGCTCAGAAGGGCCAACCGAGGGTAAAATTTTAAAATCCAAGTTACAGAAGAAGTAGGGTAAATAACCGTTCACTACTAATTATGATGACATTGATATTTGCCAGGACTGCAATAAATTCCACTGCTTTAGATATATCCGAAGAAGAAGTAAAAGCTGCATTAGAGGACATTATAGAAGAAGAGCGCACCAGTAACCCAGTTATTAGAGACGCCCCAGGGGAGAGAAAGATGGCAATAGTAAACGTGGATAGAAACTAAGCACAACTTATAACTAAAGCCGGCAAAATAAGGATCGGGTGGAATTCGTGTAGGGTAAAAGAAAAAATAAACATAGACAAATGTTTTAAATGCTTGAAGTACGGCCACCGTACCAGAGAATGTACAGGTCCGGATACATCGAAACTGTGACTAAAATGTGGACGAGAGGACAACAAAATAGAGAATTGTAAATACGAACAGGAGCATTGTTGGACTTGCGATATCGACAAACATCGAAATGGATCAGGAAACTGTCCAAACCTTAAACAGATGATTAGAGAGAGAAGAAGGGTGTACGGAAGAAGCACCTCGCTAATCTCGAACTCGTAATCTCTACACACAAGCCAACACAGGCCAACCTAGACAGAAAGTACGTTGATCTAGTCTTCGGCACCGCTCAAAGAATAGAAGCGCACCTATTGATCATCAGAGAATCCAACAAAAAAAATAGTAGGAAAATCAGGATAGATAGCGTATAATCAAAAATATCTTGGAATCTACTTTAAAAACAAGAAAATCATAGTAAAAAAGTGGAAGTAGGAGACGGATACCTCGGGATCCATATGAAGAACTATAGTATATACGGATGCTTCATATCCCCTAACATATACCAACAGGACTATAAGAAAAAAGTGGAACATATTTTTGAGAGGGCCAAGATATCAAACAAGGAATTCATCATAGCCGAAGACATGAACACAAAGTCGGCAAATTTCGGATCCCTGACCACAGACAGAAGAGAAGAGTTTTTGACCGAGTTCATTGACGCCATGAACCTTGCAGTCCACAACAATGGCAACAAGACAACCTTCGTAAGAGGCCTATCCAAGTCCTACATAGACGTAACGCTATCCACTGGCAACTTAACAAGAAGAATCCTAAAATGGGAAGTCATGGACCTGGACTCGGCAACTGAATATGCCTACATTTACTTCGGTATAGAGACCCCACCCAAAAATTCGGATACGTACAGCCTCACAAAAGAATCACAGATAAAAGGAAATGTTTGAGGAACTGTTACTATGGAATATTGAGCAAACAGCATAAACACCAAAACTAGAGCTATCAAAGAAGAGTACAGAGGATAAAAAAAAATTCAGAAAGATCAAATCCGTATTGGTGGGACGAGGACATAGAAAACAAAAGAAAAAAGTGCAACAAAGCCAAGGGGGTACAGACAAGGAAAAGACGTACAATAAACATAAGAGAAAAAACGCAAATAATAGCTGACCTAAAAACCAAAAGAAAAGCATATAGGATCGTGACCCGAAAATTTGGGCACGCCCCACATGATATTCCGCTTAAACAGAAGACGAAAATTGCCGAAGAACTATTTCCAAGAAAAGACGACTACTGGATGACCGAAAGAAGAGATAGTAATCCACCCGCATTCACCACAGAAGAACTCGAGACAGCACTGCATGGACTAAAAAATGGCAGCGCCACAGGATCTGACCTTATACCTCTGGAAATCATCAAGGTGGAGGGAAACATCGCTAGCAAATGGCTGCTAGACATAATAAACAAGCTGCTAGCACAGCCAAGTTTTTCAAGAGATTGGAAGACCGCGAAGCTAGTGCTGATACCGAAAGGAGGAGGAAACACTCAAAAGTATCGGTCGATTTGCCTGCTCGTAACGATCAGCAAAACTTTTTAGTCGCTACTCAAAAGACTGCTAAAAAAGAACTCAACGAGAAAGGAGGTATCTCAGATCTCCAATTCGTATTCAGGAAGGGAAGATCCACAATAACGGCGATCGAAGAAGTCCTTAACGCTGTGACAAAACACAGGGGGAGCGAATGGGTTACTCTAATCACAATAGACGTGAAAAACACATTTAATACTGCGTCGTGGCCAAAAATCCTGAAAAATTTGGAAAAACTAGAGATTTCGAAATATCTAAGAAATATCATCAAAGACTACCTGACGGATCTAAAAATAATATTTAAAGAGGGGCAAGAAATGCAGGTAACGGCCATGGTTTCACAGGGCTCTGTCCTGGGACCGACCCTGTGGAACGTAATGTACGACGGAATACTACGGCTAGCATGGCAGGAGAGAGTCAAGGCCGAGGCATACGCGGATGCCTGGATTTCATAGCATGTGCAAACAGACCACAAAATCTAATGGATAAAGCCAATAATGTACTGGAAACCATCCAAAAATGAATAGATGAAAGCGACCTCAAACTAGCACCGGAAAAGACGGCAGTACTCCTCAAGTCCAGGAGAAAAGGCAAAAACCAGATAAATTTTAAACTAGGAAAAGCACGTATTGAACCAAAAAGAACCATAACATATCTTAGAGTCATGCTAGACCAGCAGGACACATTTGGCGACCACGTAATGTACACTATCCGGAAAGCAGAGGCCAGGGTCACAACACTTAGCTGACTTATGCCCAACATTAGTGGACCTAGTAGCAGGAAGAGAGAAATCATAGGAGCCACAATAGACTCAACGCTACTCTACGCTGCACAAATATGGCATGGAGCCACAAAAATCCAAAATTACCAAAACCTACTGACCGGCGCACAAAGGAAAACACTACTAAGGATCATTAGCGCATACAGAACAATCTCTAGCAAGGTAGTACAAGCAACAGCCGGAATTATCCCAATTACCATCAAAATAGACGAAAGAAGGCGTTTGCACCAAAGAGAAGATGGAACAACGAACCCAAAAAAAAAAGAAGATAGGGAAAATATCGATGAACAGGTGGCAAAGTGAATGGGTAATGACGAAAAACGTGGCACAGTGGACAAAAAGGCTCATACCAGACGTCATAAAATAGACTAAATGTCCATTTCGTAAAACAGACTACTACCTCACGCAAGCCCTAAGCGGATATGGATCCTTCAGAGCCTTTACCTACCGGATA
This sequence comes from Psylliodes chrysocephalus, assembly GCA_927349885.1. Taxonomy (NCBI): domain Eukaryota; kingdom Metazoa; phylum Arthropoda; class Insecta; order Coleoptera; family Chrysomelidae; genus Psylliodes; species Psylliodes chrysocephalus. The sequence continues at coordinate 29,836,222 of OV651824.1, read as the reverse complement.
GGAAAAACAGACGACGACGAATGTATATACTGTGGAGAGATAGACAGTGTATCTCATACACTGTACAGATGTGTTAGATGGGCACAGACAAGAAACAAACTGGTTCTGCAAATCGGCGAAGATATAAACGAGGAGAACATGGTACGAGAGATGATGAAGTGTAAGGAAAACTATAAAAAGATCCATAGATACATAAGAGACATAATGAAAGACAAAGAGAAAAAAGAAAAAGAGCATGAAACCATAGGTTATATGCAAAGTTAACAAAGTTAACGGAAGCCCCCACACTGATGAAATGCCATACAGGCGGTCCCGGGGTGAACCAAAGTCATGTTTGTGGTGCTTTTAGTGGGTATGCGATCTGAACAACGCGAGTGGCGAGCCCCATACTACCTACCGTACGCGGAAGGTATTCATAAAGTGAATTTTCACAACAACAATAACAACAAAAAAAAGATATATCCGAAGTTAATAATTACAAAAAAGTTTTATCGTAGAAAAATATTTTGTGCTAATGTAAATTCATAAGTTGCACAAATTGAATCAACTATAAAACTGTTTTTAAAGTGATTTCAATATATTGTCTAATTCCTACATTTCTAAAACAATGCAATAATTCCTTATTGCGGTCCTAAAAAATATCATAAGTATAAGCACTTTTTTGAGTGTGTAATTTAAGATTTTTATCGCTGAGAAAAATATGTAGAATGTATATTCGGTAAGATAATTTTTTTCTAAATTGAATCATGTGCGTCATTTTTGCCAATAACGTATAATTACTCATTTATATATCGTACCTGATGCTCCACTGATAATATATTAATATCAAAGGTGTGTTTGCTGAAGTAACAATCGCCACAATAATAGGGTGCTTCAACCCTTAAAGAAAACGTGGAATAATTGTGCGTGACAACGTTCTTAAAGCGAAAAAGTTCACTTGCATTAATGATTTGGACGCCATTGAAAGGATTGTAAAGCTGTAACAAAAAAAAAATACGAAATTCGTAAGATTTACAGAAAAATTATAAAATTTTACAACGAGGAATTATAATGTTCTATCATAGTTTTATATACGAAGACTAACGAGAAGGGAGGGAATCGGCATGCATATTAATGAGGGGTAACAGGCGAAGTGTCACCACCAGATGGCACTACTGAAACGTGAGGTCAATATTAAATGATATATTTGAGAAAATAATGATTAGGATAAATACGAATCAATTAAAGTAAGAGACCTAAAAAAGAAGGGGTGTTAGAGTGACCGAAACTAGAAAAACTTATTGAAAAGTATTAAATTTATAAGTGATGTATTTGAGTTAATTTCTGTTATATTTTAATAATTTATTAGTATAGTTGGTATATAATTGGTGTTAAGATTTGATTGTTATACAAACTACGCAGAATTAAAAAGACGTTTATTCTTTTTATACAAAAGTCAAGTTCAAAAACAACAGAACAATATAAACAATCTAAAATTAATAATATCTTGTTTCTGATTGAATTCTATAATACTCGTGTTCCTTTGAGGGTGGAACGGCATTTACAGATTAAATGTCTTAAACGCTGAAGCGTGTATAACGGAACTGAAAAATTGGTATATCATCTGTTCTTCTTTTGGTAAAGTTAATGTGAGCGGATTTTTCTTCGCCACTGTCTAGACCAGATTTGTATGCTATTGATTCCGTTTTCAAGATTAGTTGTTGTTTCGTGTTGATCCTATGGTTAAGACAGTTGTATCATCAACGAATGTGAGTAATTTTATACTTTCTATCTCTGGAAGGTTATATTTGTATAATAAATACAATACTGCCCCAAGAATATTTCCATGTGGGACGCCAGCATTTATTGACTTGAGTTTAGAGTATTTCTCTAGATTTCCTCGGTTCACTTGGTTGACTGTGCCGTTCTATTTTGTAGTTTTATTTCTTATGCTTCGCAGAGCTTCTACAGTGATGCAACCTTTATATTTAGCTGGGTACGCCCCTTCATAGTGTATGCACTTAGGTGATGTATTTATTGGCTTTGATTTTTACAATTTTGGGTTGAGTGTTTTTCCGCACAATTGACACATCCCAGGTTCTCTTCTGGCATCATTTACATTAGGGTAATAGTGGAGGTGTTTTGTAGGCTTTTCTTTTCACTTCACCCTTTTCTTTACACTTTTCTTTACACTTTTCTTTACACTTTTCTTTACACTTTTCTTTACACTTTTCTTTGCAATTTTCTTTACACTTTTCTTTACACTATCTCTTCTGCACAGTAACTAACTTACTTCAAGTATTTTAAACCCTTTATTTCTTAGGTCCCCTTTGATTTGGTTTGGTTGACAAGACATCTGGTGAGTATTAAAATATAACCCCTCATTTCGCTACCCGCCACCTACAATATACAGGGTGTTTCCGAACTTAGCGTCCAAATTTGTAGGGGTGATAGTTCGCATAATTTGAGACCGATTCGCAGATTTCATTTTTCCAAAATAATTAAAAATTATAAACAGGTACGGTCCTGCACAGCGATAGGATCGCCTAGACTCGCGCGCGCTACGCTTAGAATCAACAAAATTGCAAATCGCATCTGTTTTTGAGCACTATTGCGCTACACGCTCAGGGTAGGACCTGCTCTTTGATTTTTTTATAATGGCTCTATTTTGTTTATTATAATTTTTTAGAAAAATGAAATCTGCCAATCGCTCTCAAATTATGCGAACTACCACCCCTACAAATTTGGACGCCAAGTTCGGAAACACCCTGTATTTAGTGACCGTCACAAAGAAGAGGACAAAAATTTGAAATTCGACTTATGGCGATTCGATGCCTTCTCTCTAGTATTCAAAAGTTTACCCTTAAGTTGCATGGCAATGTGTTGATTATGTTAACGGAAGCATGGTTTTTATCAGGAAGTTCCGGATAGGTAGTTTCCAATACTAATTCCAATAGTCCAGCTGATAGAAATGCCATTCCGGCTATTATACCACCTAATGCCATGCGGTGTAGGGAATTCTCCAGGATGTTATATTTCGAGAAACATGGATAGAAAATTCGATCGAATATCGGGATAATAATTAATACCATCACGGGATTGACCACTTGCATTTGGTCTGGTGTTATTTGAGCGCCCATTATATTTCCATTCATATGTGATGCCTGTAAAAATATTTAAATCAATTTAAATTTGTATAATTTGTAATAAAATAATAAAAAAGCATAATATATTTATTATTTCTGAAATTTCTTAAGAGTCGCCTTTTATCAGGCAACAAAAGTCAAACTTAGGTGTAGGCAATACAAATAGCATCTCCTTCACCATTTTTTTAAATTAATACATTTTGTCCAGAGATTTTCTTTATAAAATTTTAAAAAGTCATGTATCAATTTTGAAACCTAAATTTTCTCTTATTGAATCTCACCTGAAAAGTCCACCTAGAACCCTGTTGATCGAATAACGACCAAAAGATAGGCAACGGAGTGTACAGCAACAAAATGGCGCAAACCACCTTCATATCCTCGATCAATTTCGTATTGAACTTCCCTTTCGCCTTGTCTAGCCAATGATCGGATCTGGTCCGTTCTTTAAATTTGGTTGCTAAAGCATACTAAATTTTATTTTTCAAATCTAGTTTGTACGTCTTCAGATACGTACCCAACCGCATTTAAAAAATTCAATCAGTACGTTCCGTTTGGGCGACTTGAGTTTGTAGAAACTTTTTCCCATTACAAAAAGCACTAAAATTTAACAAATAATAAATTGAATACTCTATACATAGGTATAAATAAATAGGCATAAACAAATAGGTATACATAAATATAAGTAGGTATAAATAGGTATAAATAGGTATAAATAGGTATAAATAGGTATAAATAGGTATAAATAGGTATAAATAGGTATAAATAGGTATAAATAGGTATAAATAGGTATAAATAGGTATAAATAGGTATAAATAGGTATAAATAGGTATAAATAGGTATAAATAGGTATAAATAGGTATAAATAGGTATAAATAGGTATAAATAGGTATAAATAGGTATAAATAGGTATAAATAGGTATAAATAGGTATAAATAGGTATAAATAGGTATAAATAGGTATAAATAGGTATAAATAGGTATAAATAGGTATAAATAGGTATAAATAGGTATAAATAGGTATAAATAGGTATAAATAGGTATAAATAGGTATAAATAGGTATAAATAGGTATAAATAGGTATAAATAGGTATAAATAGGTATAAATAGGTATAAATAGGTATAAATAGGTATAAATAGGTATAAATAGGTATAAATAGGTATAAATAGGTATAAATAGGTATAAATAGGTATAAATAGGTATAAATAGGTATAAATAGGTATAAATAGGTATAAATAGGTATAAATAGGTATAAATAGGTATAAATAGGTATAAATAGGTATAAATAGGTATAAATAGGTATAAATAGGTATAAATAGGTATAAATAGGTATAAATAGGTATAAATAGGTATAAATAGGTATAAATAGGTATAAATAGGTATAAATAGGTATAAATAGGTATAAATAGGTATAAATAGGTATAAATAGGTATAAATAGGTATAAATAGGTATAAATAGGTATAAATAGGTATAAATAGGTATAAATAGGTATAAATAGGTATAAATAGGTATAAATAGGTATAAATAGGTATAAATAGGTATAAATTGGTATAAATAGGTATAAATAGGTATAAATAGGTATAAATAGGTATAAATAGGTTTAAATAGGTTTAAATAGGTATAAATAGGTATACATACACAAATACATAAATAGGTTATTTTATCTATAGCGTAATTGATACAAAGTACCTAAACAAAATCTAAAATACAATTTGTTTTATGACTTACATATGGCCATCAACATGAGCGCAGCTGGAAATCCAAATCCCAAAGCGTAACAAGTGTCTTCTCCGAAACAAGTGACGGCTTTTTTCATTATCGGTGTCAACGTCATACCGACGAAGCCTCCCAAATTTATTGTGAAGTAAAATATGGAAAAGAAATGCATGAGCATATCTTTTTGGGCCGGCAAAGTGAATTGCTCGGCCCCGAAAGCTGCTACGCACGGTTTTATACCGCCCGTTCCGATTGCTATGAGGCTTAAACCGATAGCTGAAAACAAACTACAAAAAAGGATAAAACTTCAATAACATTTAGTAGCAATAACATCGTTTTTACTCGAAAAACCTAGATACTATAAGCACATGTTTCGTTAACCGTGTTAGCAGCTTCATTTTAAATTAACTTACGTGGGAGATACACCAATAGTCGGAACAGCTGCAACGCACATCAGTATATTTCCAATTAGGTAGATTATTGCAAAATTTCTGATTGTTCTAAAATATTGAAAAAAATTTACACTACTTATAATCTTAAATTATTACTTTGGTCATCGTTGTTAATGTATGATGCTTTGAATACTATTAACACTTGAAATGGGGTAGCAGTTGGGGTAGAAAACTTAAGAGGAGGCAAGGACGGGACGAAGGAACTGTTATAATAAATTGTGATAGTAAAAACTCTACAGAAAAAATGAGATCAAATTGAACATAAACTTGACAAGCAATACATTGTGGTAGATGGTAAGCCAGAAACCTAAAATTATTAATTAGAGGAGCTGAAGAAGAGTTTATCACGGGAGGTCATGAGTTAGATGGTGATGATATGTAATTAATCAAATACCTGCAGAAAAGCCAAAGAAAGGAAGGTGATATATAGTATTAGAGACTGATATGTCATACAAAATAAGCTATGTCAAGCGGGTAAAATTAATATTCGATGGCCAAAATATACTGTTAGTAAATTTTTTTTAGTAGTAAGATATTTTACAATCACACAAAAAAGTGGAGTTTGATCATAAAAACAACAGAAATGTGCCTGATGAAGCTAAAACCTTTCTGATAAGGAAAGATCCCAGCTAGCACATAACATTGCCAAGCCTTTCGGCGATGTTGTTTTAAGGAAACGTAATAACATTACCATACAACGTAAATGCAACGTTCATGAGAAGTTGTTGAGAGAAATCAGAACCTTGCAAAACTTCTATTTGTTACTTACGTATTTAACCTACCTGTAAAATATTGTAAAATGAACCGATTTACACGTAAATCGTGTAAATCGTGTTCATTTTACAATTTATTTCAACCCAAAATTGATGAAACTTGTTTTTGTAGTATTCCCTAGTGGATGGAGAGTATGGTGAGTTTTCTCTCTTTTTTATTATTTTATATATCGTTTTGTTTCCAACACACCTTACACCACATATTCTCCTTTCCACTAGGCGAGCCTGAAGATGAAGTGATGACACTTCGAAACCGGTCGCACTCAATGTTTTGTTAAACAATTAAACATTGGCTTTCCTTGTGAGATATAAAGGACTTTTTCTCACCCTTCACCTTAAAATTCACTAAATACACGTTTACATATGTTTTTTATTTTTATTCTCACTATAAATTGGTTAATATATTAGTTGAAGAAAGGACACATATAATATAAACAAAATAGTTATTTTGTCTAATATTCTACGTTCAGACCATAGATATAGAAACCAGGTTCAGACCTGTTTATTCCTTTCTGCGCATGCTCGCTAATCCCAAAAATAAAAAGATGGCGACTCACTATAATAAATTTTTTTGGTTTATTGAATCTGTGACCTGTTATGATAACAAAACGTAATAAAGTAATCCACGAGAACTACTGTGAATATAGTTATTCGTTTGTCATAAGTCATAACAAAAGCAACAAAACATAAAAAAATGTCACTTGTTACCATCGAGATAGAATAAAGGGGAGACGCTATGACGTTACTAAAAGTGTCCGCACTTTTCAATAAGCATTACATTTTTACGTCATGTGTCAAACTAACGTGACCTAGTCAGTTTGATTACTGTTTTGGTGAGAATAAACGCCATTTTATTTAAATAGCTGCATTTAAATCTTATAAAAAGTTGTTTATTTTAATTTTAAATAATGGTATCATGTGCTATAAGAAGCTGTTGCAGCAGTGACAGCGTTAATAAGAAAAAAACTTCAGGAATTACATTTCATAAGTAAGTCTAAAGCATATTCTAAACAATTATAAGGACCGTATTCTTAATTTTTGTTTCAATGTTTGTGTGTTAATTAATCATAATTTACTTTTCTAATAATATAAGTATATCAATCTTGCTAATTTAGATTCTGATAAAAATTGTAATGATAATTTCACATCAGTAGTGATGCCTATATAAATCATTGGGGCTATAAAGTTAATATTTTATGTTATTCCTGTAGGTAGAGTTAGGGAATAAGTTTTAAATTTTCACAACGCTAAATATACAAATACCTGAATTATAGATTTCCAAAGAACTTTATACTTGAATTACAGATTTCAAAAGAACTTTATACTTGAATTGTAGATTTCCAAAGAACTCTGTAACGCGGGATTCATGGATTGGATTTGTAAATAGAGGTGACTGGAAACCTTCAAAATATAGTGTACTATGCTCTAGACATTTTGAAGAAAACTGTTTCGATAGAAATTCTGTACATTTTGTTCGTCTGAAAGATAATGCGATTCCGTCTTTGCTGAATCCAAGTTTAAATCAGGTAAAAGTTTAGTTCTCTTATCAGATGTGGTCGGTCATATTAAAAGGAACCAAAAGAGGTTAACTCATATGTGCACGCAGTTTAGATCAGCAAAGAAAACTGATATTTCGTGCAATTTTTTATTGAAATAGCAACGCGCTTTCGGCATTCAGCCATCTTAAGTGCTTATCGTCAAGCAAAACACGTCCTTCAATATCGGTTTTCATCGTTATTTCAATAATAAACTATTGAAGAATCCCATCTTGCTAAATCACCATTTTTAATAAGTTGTTAAAAAGTTTATTGTTAATTTGTTTAAATTTTAAAGTTTAAGACCTTCTAATTAACGATTTTCATTAAAGCAAAGTAAACAATAAGCACTGAAGATGGTGTAATACATTGCTGGACATTAAAAAGAATTTTCCAGAAAAATTATATATATTTCTGGTCTCATATTTTTAAGAATTTATTCTATAATTTAGATACAGTCTAGAAAGAAAGTCAGAAAATTGGGCAAAACTAAAAATTACTGATGGTTTTAGGAAGAATCTTCAATCCCGGCGAAGATTCGAATTTTATCTAATGTGTTAATACGACCACCTAATGACATCACACTTCGTCCGAGCACCTCAGCATCCATTGCTAGTACTTCTAAAGATAGATCTCCAGAACATGAAAAATATTCTTCTGAGAAAATATCTTCTAGAGAAAAGAAGATTTTGGCAAAACTTAAACGTACACAAGAAATAAGCAAGATAAGAAAACGAAAGCTGGAGCAAATTAGAAAAAAATGTCGTCGTAAAGAAAAACGAATTGCAGATATAAAAGAAATCATTTCTGCCCTTAAAAAGAAAAAATATATAGAAGATGAATATTTGGACATTCTATCTAGGCTTGACGGACCACAAGAATTATATCTTCGGCAAATTAAAAAAAAAAATAATAAATCCTTACCAAAGCAATACTCTGAGGAGTTGAAGGTATTTTCCCTAACTTTACACTACTACTCACCAGCTGCGTACAACTATGTACGACGTACCTTCAACACATGTCTTCCTCATACCAGAACCATAAGCAGATGGTACCAAAGTTTAAATGGGGAGCCTGGGTTTACCAGTGAGTCATTCAAAGCTCTAAATTTAAAAGTGCGGTCAAGCGAGAAAAAAGTTATTGGCGCTTTAATTATGGACGAAATGGCTATTCGCCAATTAGATGAGTGGGTTTCAAGTCAGGGGAAGAGTTATGGTTTTGTAGACATGGGGACCGGAGTAAAGGAAGAAACCTTAGCTAAAGAGGCTCTTGTATTTTTACTTAATTGTGTAAATGGGAACTGGAAAATACCTTTAGCTTATTTTTTAATAGCTGGAATATCTAGTGAGCAGAAGGCTTGCTTAGTATTAGAATGTTTGAAAAAATGTAATGACGCAGGCGTTTATATAATAAGTCTGACATTCGATGGCTGCCCAGCTAATTTAACCATGGCCAATAGATTAGGTTGCAAATTAGATCATCGCGATCTAAAAACAACATTTACTGATCCGAGTTCTCAACAAGAAGTGGCGGTATTTTTGGATCCTTCACATATGGTCAAACTAGTTAGGAATACCTTAGCAGATAAGTACTCATTTGTGAACAGTGATAATGAACTGATAGAGTGGAGATATTTTATGAAATTGCAAGAGCTACAAGAAGAAGAAAACTTTCATCTTGCAAACAAATTGAGGAAACAACATATAGTATTTAAACAACAAAAAATGAAGGTAAAGCTCGCAACACAGTTGTTTAGTGAAAGTGTAGCAACTTCCTTACTTTTTTGTAAACAGGTTTTAGATATAAAAGAATTTGAGAATGTTAATGCAACTATTGAGTTTGTAAAATTAATTAATAATTTATTTGATGTTCTGAACTCGAGAAATCTCCTTCAATTTGGTTACAAAAAACCTCTATCTACAAAAAATTTTGACAATATTTCAACATTTTTGGATATGGCTGATAAATATATTGACGGCTTAAAAACCCATTGCAATGGGCAATTATTATTAGACAGTGGGAGGCATACGGGATTTTTAGGATTAAAAGTCTGTATCCACAGTACTAAATGTTTATTTAATTCTTTAGTTGTGCAAAACAATTTATTATCTTTCTTACCAATATATAAAATCTCCCAGGATAACTTGGAATTATTTTTTTGTTCGATCCGTTCACATGGGGGTTATAATAACAACCCCACAGTAAGACAATTTGTGTCAGCCTATAAAAAGCTACTCGTCCATGTAGAGTTGTGTGAAAGTTTTCGTGGGAACTGTATACCCTTAGAAGAGATTAGTATTTTAAAGTGCGATGTAGTAAGACAACTTAATATAACATCAACTGAATATTCATTTTCCAACCAAGTACAAGATTATGAAAATGATCCCTTGGAAATTATTAAAGCCATCGAATTAGATCACGGTTATGTACCAGATCCCTGTATTACCCCATTTTCGAAATATGTAATTACTTACATCGCGGGTTACGTTGTTCATTCTATAAATAAAAAAATACATTGTGGACAATGTTCTCAAGCACTAATAAGTGATACAAAAAATATTAATATATATTCATTCATAGATATGAAAAATAAAAACAAATTGAATTACCCATCAGAAGATGTTATCGCTATCTGTATGACATGTGAAAAGCTTTTAAAAATCAGATTAGTTTCTGAAAAACAGATTTCACTTGACATCTTAATTCAGTTAGTACTAAGAGAATATATTTCTTCAAACACATTTTCAAGTCTTGTACAACATGGATTCGATCAGTCAGTTTTTGATAATCACAGAACATTATTAATGAAATGTGTTGCGAGCAGGTACCTAAATGTAAGAATGTGCTATTTATCAAAAAATAAACCAAATAAGAAAATTAGCATAAGACACCATAGTAATAAGATGGTTTTATTTAAAGGACAATAAAACGTTTTAAAAAAATGACTTTTAATTTACCTAGATAAAATCAGTTATTCTAATTAAAAAATATTTGTTGGAGTTAAAAGCAATTTTTTTGAACAATACATTTAATATATATATTTTCTTAACATTAGTTAAACATTTTTATTCCGACAATCTTCAAATATAAAATTACTGACTTCAAATCAAAGTACTACTCTGTCTACGTCGCCATTTTAATTACATTTTTCTGTCAGTCTTAGCATCGCTAAGTGCGTCCATATGTCTTATCGCAAAATAGTGTTTATGTCGTCTCTACTTTATTCTATCTCAATGCTTGTTACTTTTTCTTGTGGTATAGATTTTAAAGAATTTGTTAACTATTTATACGTTTGAATAAGTTTGGTAAGTTCTTTTTTTCTTTTCAATAAAATAAAAACATATTAATTTATTATTATTATTATTATTATTATTATTATTATTACATGTTTCATTGGAAGAATGGAAAAAAAGCACGTCATTTTGTGAAAGTTCCTACAATTTGAAAGACATTGAAGGAGAAGGTGAATTATGGTTTAAAATATGAAATAAAGTGCAGGAAATACCAGACATCACCGAGATTTTGAAAAAGAGCGAAATGTTTTTCCGACCATTAGAAAGGCTCTTCTGATATTGCTATCGCAACCTTGTACCACTAGCACTATCGAGCGTTCGTTTAGCTCTCTTCGTAGAATCAAAACATGGCTAAGGAGCACTATTAGTGAAAATAGATTGAATGGATTAGCTATGTTTAGCATTCATCGTCAGTAGGTTTTTGCAAACGAAAAGCAATTGGTAGAAGATGTAATTAGAAGATTTGCAAGCAATCCACGCAATCTATTGTTAAAAAATTATGTTTTTTTTTTTAATAAATGGTGAATTCATTTTGGTATTATATATTATTTTAACACTATCCTTCCCTTAAAATATTGAATTCAGAAAGCACCCCCCCCCTTTTGTTTTGAGCTGGATACACCCTTGGTGTTATTAAGAACTGTCAACTACAGAATATACTTTGGTGAATAATTAGAGAAAGATAGCAAAGAAGGTAGGGTAAATGATATAGTTATTGGCCCTTTAAAAATAATTATTTGCATTTTAGTGTTAATTTAAAAAAAATCTCAATAATGTATTTAAATTTTTATTCTTAAAAACACCAAAACAATAGGATTTCTAAACGAAAATGAAGCATTTTTCAGTATGAGTATACAATTTATAGAGAAAAATGCAATAAATGGCAAAATTTACCAAAATGACAGTTATTGGCCAGTTTCTTACACTTATTAACTCTACCTTATACAGTCATTGGCCGACTATTAAGGACAACAATTATTCTTATCTAAGGAAACAGTTAAATAAAACAAAATACAAATTTAACGACCTTTTAGACAAATTAAACATGTAAAAATATTGGAATTTGATTTGTGCAGGTTATGTTTTTTAATACAATTCAAGTGATAAGACCTGGTACATGTTTGACATCTAACTCCTAATCGCAGAAAAGTAATATTGTTTGTGCATGAAAAACAAATTCCGGTATTTAAATTATTCCGAACAAAAATACACTCTTCGTCAATTTTTGGATCTACGGCTTTATAAATTTCTTGCAAATCTATCTGTATATTTTTTATTTTCGATTTGGATCTTCCAAAGTTTCTCCAAATTCCAGTTTACTGATGCAACTCTTGTTTTTAGTTCTCCACTTCGTCCTGTTGAATGGGGGTTGTCGATTGTTTAAAAGATCTTACTTGTTCGATACTTTGTTACTCGATACTTATAAATATCAATATATTTAGCATAATATCGAACAGTATCGATGTCCCTACCACCAAGTATCTCACATGATACCGGTATTGATACCTTCGACCGATACTTATAACCCTACTCCACGGCGTACTATAAAGGTGTTTCAACTCCCTGAAAAAAACATACCAAAACCGATCGTACTTCCTAGCCAAAATCCGCTAGGTTCGCTAGTGTCGTTACGGCGGAAAATTGCGGCAATCTTTTTATCTGTCAAAAAAAGTGCAATCAAAAATAGTTCTTCTATGGTGAAAATTCGAGTTTATATGAAATGAAAAATGACAAAACTATCAGAAGGAGTACAGATGAAAAAATTAATGGTCAACAAATAAGTTTATTGTTATTGATGGTTGCTTATAAGTGTTTTTTTTTAAACAAGCTGCACTGATGTGTGAGTTTATACGATCAAAAAAAGTGTTCAAGATTTAATAAATATGCTCCAATTAAGTTACAAGTTGCTGCCAGAGACTTGCTACTAAATAAGTGAAATGGGGGTGTTTATAAAAAACAGCTGATTTTGTTTTGTGTTCAAATATTACCTTTGGCTTTGGCAAAAATAGCAATACAGTGGGTTACTGATTATAAAATGAAGAAGTGGACCTTAACTATGGTACTCATATTGAAGCTTATTATTTTTAAAGTGAGTTTTGTGATTTTCATTGCCCAGATTAAAGATATTCAATAAACATTTAGTTTTATACCTACTATAATCAAATCCATACATAGTGATTGGAATTACAAACATTTCTGTGAAATAGCATTATACCAGAATAATGAAGTCTCACTGAACTGGAGTATATATGTTTCCAAAGATCAGTAAGTACCTATATCAATTATTATTATTTTTATTAATAAGTATCAGTAATAAATACATCTCAAAGAATAACAAGGTTGTAACTGTACTTTTTGGAAAAAATGAGATTGGTAGAATATATTATTTAATTTGTTTTTGTGACCAATATGTTCATCGTTAATTATCAATGTTGTGTTATCGAAGCACTAAAGTTATTCACATGGTTCTATCTGCATGTACATAGAACTTATACAGTTTTTAGCAAGTGTCATTATAGTAGTCAGATCTTCGTTATTCCCTAATCCCTAGCAAATGTAGTCTCCATCCTCCACAATTATATTAAGATTAAAGGCCAGGTTTTTACCTCTGAATAAAGTTGAAAGTAACTACTTGCTGATTAGGCTATAGATTATACTTACACCTAACTTTACTCAGAGATTAAAAAATCTGCCATTAGAAGAACAGTGAGTTTTAGAGCATAAACCTTATTAAATATAATGGGTGTTTTTTATTAAACTTTTTGTTTTTAAACAGTTTTGGTTGAAAATTATAAAAAAAATGATATAGGATACCTGGAAAGATTTATAATATAAAACAACATTTAAAAATTCTGAATTAACAAAAGTATGTATTTTCTGTTCCAAGCGTTGTCTCTGTTACCTAAACTAAATACTAGAAATAAAGTTTTAACTGGCAGTTACTACTATGCTCTATCAAATATTCTAAAAAATGCTGCAATGCTAGATGAAATCTTTAATTAGGCATCAAATTTGTAAAATGTTAGAGATAGTATGTAGGTATATAGGGAAAATAAAAAATATAATTATAATGAAGAGTAAGAACTTTTAAATTTTAATATAACTAGAACAAAATATTCAGTAATTAAAAATTTTGATAGGAATTAAAAATTATGCTCGAGTATAAATGTTGTGCTTGTTTTTAAGTGGTTTCGATTTACTTTAGGTTTGTTCCAACAATGCTCAGAAATGAGTTACTGACATCAGGATTCTGCACAGTAGTTTATCGATACCGCAAAATTGTGTACTACCCAGTGGTTTGTTTCTGATCATTGTTGGAACAGACCTTTTATTCAATACATAATTGAACAAGTTAAATGTGTATTTGGAATTTTTTTAATTTTACAAATCTCAAGCTTGAATATGGATTTTCAAATTATGCACTTTTTGTAGTTTTTAATAATGCTTATTTTTTTTAGTTTCTTGTTCATTTAATAAAGATGCTTTTTTGTATATGGGGTGATAATTTTTAAGCAGAGGCGTGCAGCACCCACAAGATCACTGCCAGAATTAAAGCAAATGGGCAATCTAGAAATATGGAGTAGGTTCCCTGCACGTAAGATTTTCAAGAACTTGTAAATACAATGTTTTAATGAATTATTGCCGTTATCAAAGTTAAAGGAGATGAAACACTCATGAAAATTTGTAAATATTTAACCCTTTCAGTGTATTTGTCCCTCCAGAGGGACACTGTCTTAATTAACCCTGAAGTATACATCTGTTAATTTTGGTAGAAATTTTTTCTTTTTGGTTTATTTACTTTATTTGCATTACTTTTAAGGATTAATATTATAAAAAAATTATTTTCATAGTAAATTTTTGTTTTTGTAATGTCCCTGAACAGGGACGTTATGTCTTGGAGTAATAAAAAATACCATGAAAATTTTTTAATTTACTTAAAATAAACAAAGAAAACATACAATCTAGGTACTACAATGGTATTTTTTTTAATGAAAGTGGAAGTGAAAGGGTTAAAAAAATAAAATTAATTTATCAGATTTATGTATGATTTGTTCTTGTAGTGACAGAATTTGAGAAGTGTGCTAATTGAAACGGGACAGGGCTCATATAGTTTTATTTAAAAAGTAAACCTTGTCATTAATTAAATATAAATGATTATTATATTACATTATTGAAATATATAATGTAAAACAAATTGTTGTAATGTTTTTCTGAAATCGGAAGTGTTATCAGGTTTGTTACTGTCTGCTGCTAACTGTGATGTGTACAAGCGAACATAATAAACCTACTTATTGACTACATTAATATGAAAAACTCATAATAAATCTGGAAACTATACATTTGAAATTTTTTTACTTATTTTTTCATTACTGCTATTATCTAATAGAACAATTCCTATGCTTTTATTTAATATTTAATTTTCCACAAATAAATATAAAAAAATAATTAGTAAAATTATAAAATGAGTTCCAATTAAATAATGAACTTTATTATTAATTTAAATTGTTAATATAAGAAATGAATAAATTAAGTAAGTAAAAGTGTAATAATGGGAAATGTTTAAATTGTATTTATTTCTAATTTTAAATAATTTTGTGTGTATTGTTAATTTTCTTTCTAATGTAAAATTAATAAATTAATAATTTTAACAAAAATTTAATGAGATGTTTTATTCGAATACAATAAGAAGAACACTGCTGTCATAATGATTACTTCGAATTTCAAATACATAGTATATATAACTTATCAATAAATAAATATTAAGTTGTTAGATATAAAAAAATATTTCCTATATTCCTAAAAGATTAACACTTCACCCCCAGTGGATAACTTCGGTAAGTGTATCAGCAATACTTTCCACATTCTTGTCTCCTTTGAGAAGTAGTCCCATCATAAGTAATAAAAGCAGGAACAGCATTTTTTAGGTAGTTTTTTTTTATATTTGCGCTGCACATTAAATAATGGTAATCTTATAATTGAAGGGTCTGGAAATGCACCATTCTTGTTCTGGCTAGTTCTGATAGTTGGAATCGTAACATATAGTTGCAAAGTTATATTTAATTATTTGAAATAACTTTTACTTTTTATCATGTATTTACCAATTTTTACATCGATTAAAAATTAAAAAAAATCTGTAGATTTTCAAGTAATACGATCGTTATTTTTAACTTCAAATTTGTGTCAAATTCTAGACTTCAGAGTGGTGTGAATATGCGGATTTCTAGACTCCTCAACTACAAGATAACCTTAAATAATTATTAGGTACATCAGAAAAAACATTGTTTAAATTATTAACCAGTGTATGTACAAATTATTCAATACACAAATTACCAACATCTACGACCCCGAACTACATTTATTTACTTAAAGGGATTATTAACTCCTATAAAAATACGAAAAATACAGAATTGAAAAATCTTAAATATTTCTTACAGCTCAAATTTTTATTAATTTAAAATCAGCACTTCTATAAAAACCTAGTAAATACATTTAAAGAACTGGAACAAAACACATTTGGGGATGATTATTATTAAACAAATGTATATTTGAACACTTAAAAATAAAAAGGCTACAAGTAAAATAAATTTATCATAGTATCTATTTGATTCTTATAACCAGATACAACTTTCTAGCATTATAATCAGGCTAAAAGGAATAAGTCAAAGATTTTATTTATTCGCAGGGTTAGAAAAATATCAAAAGAAATAGGTACCTTGTGTATATGAAATTTATATCATGAACACATTATAATAGGGTCCAAGTCATAACATTATTAGTACCAAGGAGACAGGATAAATAATACGAAATATTTATATAATAAAACTTTATACTAATAATTATTTTTATTACAAAAAAGACAAAGTTGAATAACCTATTTACATAACCTACAATCATTTAAAACGTAGACATTAAACATATTTACTTGAAAAATAACGTTTCCTAGTAGATTTCTTAGCACTTTTTCACGGATAACATAATTTGCATTAAAATGTTTTTCACAAATGGAACTTTTGGGTTTAATGTTTATTTTCATACCACCAATAATTTGCACCATATTCTGTATAACTATTTTTTGGCATTATAAAACTGCTATTAATATTTTGAAGACTCTCTCCCATAATCACAATTAAAAACAGCACAACGATCCACCATGATTTATATATTTTAAGATTTTAAAAAATATTTATCTGTCGACACTTTTTAAATTGCAGCTCCTACTTTTATCTTTTATTTACTTTCTCGCCGGATAGATACTAGCGAACCTAGCGGATTTTGGCTAGGAAGTACGATCGGTTTTATCGCCGTTTTCATTTGTTTTTAAATAGGAGTTGATGCACCTTATAGTCCACCGTGCCCTACTCCCAACTATAAAAATACAAAAACAGAGAAGTCATATACCGCCGTCCTAGCAAGAAAGGTCCTATTTGAAAATTTGTTGTTTCTAAATAATCGAGTTTTTAACTATTTTTAGCAGACATATTTATTATCTTTTAAACCTTTTTTATGTAACTTTTTAACATTTTAATACCTTTGATGCAAATAAGACATTCCGTTTCGGTATCAAGGTAAATAAAATGTAGACAAATACAAATAAATAAAAAAAACTGCCAATTTTACAGATAGAACCTTTCTTGCTAGGAAGGCAGTATAGAAGTGGTCATGTAGTTCACTAAAGATAAATAACATTTAAATTTGTTACGTTTCAGTAAATTAAGTGTTTGAGATATTTCTTAAGTTGGAACCATATGGAAAACATTTTTATTATTGATTTTAGGAAAAAAATTTATTCTTGATAAAAAGTCCTTCATAACCCAAAACTTAAAATACAGTCATCAGATATCAAATTTTTCAAGCCGTATACAAGATTTGTCAAAAAATATGAATTTTGCTCAAGAGTAAAGTACGTTTATTTTTTTACAAAATCGAAAATTTTTATTAAGAAATTTGCTAAATTCTTCACAAACATCAACAAAAGGAAATCGTATCATGTTTATAGTAGCTAACGTAATTTATAACGTTTTCAGATATTTACAATCAATGTGTAGAGTGTAGAGTTCATAAAAAATAAGAAAATCTGTTTTTTCAGATAGATCGGTGTAATTGCATATTTGAATGTAATATTCAATTCTAATCAACTTTTCTTAATGAAAATTTTCGATTTTGTCAAAAATAAACGTACTTTACTCTTGAGCAAAATTCATATTTTTTGACAAACCTCGTATACGGCTTGAAAACTTTGATATGTGATGACTGTATTTTAGGTTTTGGGTTATGCAGGACTTTTTATCAAGAATAACTTTTTTTCCTAAAATCAATAATAAAAATGTTTTCTATATGGTTCCAACTTAAGTATATCCTTTATACCTACTTTTGTCCAATTATTCAGTGTTTTATAGCGACCTTATGGTATCACACATGTGTAATTGTGTTACCTTGTGATTTACCTATATTATTAATACTTACCTCTACTTGTTTGATATTGGTACTTGATTTCAAAAGCTTTTTAATAATAAATTTATAAAATTTTTATTTGGTTTTATTCAGATTTTACTATATCCTCAATACGCTATTTTACATATAGTGTATCTAAGGATTTACATAACTAAGTATATTTGTAAAACGTTATAACATCTATAAAACGTTTTAGAGCAACTTTCGGGGTAAGTACCGTAACAGTGCTAGTGTGATGTTTTCCGAACTTCATTTTGTAACCTCTATTAGATGTGCTATAAAATTCATGCCGTTGCGGACATTCGGCGGTTGCATGGATATTAGGGTTACATTAAAAGTACACTGCATGTGAGCTTAAAGAGCCTAAAATTGCAGCTTATTAACGTAGATGGAATGTTTTTATGCTAGCTGGGATAAACCTAAAATAATGACGAGACAGAGAAGATCCATAGATGCTTTTCCTATTGTCAAAAATTATTTTTGTTACACACTGTATATGTAGATCATTGCCTAATTTGTTTCCCAAAGAATTAAATCAATTGCAAAATTTAGAATAATTATTAGAAAATATCTCATATCAGCTGAAACATATTATGTGAGTAACCTAAATAAATAGAACACTTTTCTAAATTTTTGTTGTTACTTCTAAGTTTAATCATGTTAAATCGTTTTAATATAAACTTTATTGTATTTTCCATATGTGTGCATCTATCCTGACATGCATAACACAATTTAAATCCCTGTCTCCATATTTTTATTACAAATAAAAATAAAATGTTTCTAACTTACCTGTATCGACCAAAATATATGTCTGCACAGAATGCTCCAACCATTGGAATAATATAACATACCATAATAAATATATGGTAGATAACAGTAGCAGCATTTTCAGAAAATAAGAGAATGTTTCTTAAATATAAAGACAGAATTGCTAAAAAAAAAAAAAAAATATGTTTGTTCTATTATAACATTAAGGCAATAAAAAACATTTTAATGAAAATATTATCTTCCGAAAATATTTAATTTTAAAATCACTTCAAAATGTGTCTAACTTATGAAAACACTGGTAGAGAAAGATTTTATAAATTTACTTACTTCTTAAGCCACAAAATGAAAATCTTTCACAAAATTCCGTGGCAATAATACAAAATACTGCTGTAGGGTAAGTTGAATCGTGTTCCATAATCTTAGGGAAATATAGGAAGATACTTTACCTCAATTGATAAATAAATGACAAAAAAGTCATGAATGTCAAAATCAATCAAAATGCATTCATCGTCATCATCACAGAACATAAATACCTACATATTTCTTTGGCTTTCAAAAAATATGAATGGCCCTAAAGTTATTTTGAAAGGGTTAATAATAAAAATTTGTACACCTGGGGCCCTATTCTCGAATGTCTATTAAAAATGTCGCATTCGTCATAATGTCTACTATTAATGTCTATCAAAATGTCGAACGACTGACACTATCTGTATTCTCAAAGACAAATAGACATTTTAAAATCGGTGACATATTTCTCGAATGGTAACATCTGACAACATTGGATAGAAACATACAATACGAGAATATTACAGCAGAGAATTACTTAACGGATCTCTAATACAAAATAATACTGAAAATATATACCAAATATATATGTTTTTGATAAATACTAACTAGTAAGTAGAGAAGATATAATATAATCTTTTTAACTGAAATTTCATAAGGGATTAGATAAAAAATTGGAAGTACAATTTGGTAAGAAATTAAATAGTAAGAAGAAGAAATATATTAATATATTATAATTTAAGCATTACATAAAATGTCTGAGGAATCGAATTTTGCCTTGATTGAACAACGCCAATGTAGTGCCACATCCACTGAAGGCATGCAGAAATAACATACTTTTTGCTACAGCATCGCTATATTGTAAACTCTGAGGCGAATAGAACACATCATCCTTTTTCCCTCTACCCGGCTGCATATTTGTATGTAACGGACGCAGAATACAATCTGTTAAAATTCGGAAATTGCCGAAGAGTAATTCGTATGTAGCAGACGTATTCCAACTAAAACTAGTAACGCGTCTGTTACATACACAACGATTAAATCAAAAATCATGCCTTCAGATACCTAACCGATTAAAAAGAATAAGAAAGACACAATGATGCTTAGTAAAATTTACTAATTTATTTACATCTCTTAGTAAATTATTTATGATGGTAGTGAGATTTTAAAAAACTTAATGGCTAATTTATTAATATTACTACTAACAACAAATTAAAAAAAAAAAAAAACAGAAAAACCTTATTTTTGGAATTTATTATCACCAAGCCCTACGTTTTTTTCTACACACATTTTTAATGAATGTGCTGCTTTTTTTTCCACTGTGTCTAAAAGATTTTCTTTCAGAAAAGATATTTTTTCCTTCCATTTTTCTTCTTGCTACTGACGTTGGTTGAATAGGAATTTTATTTCCTTTGCGGCGAGTTGCTATGGTAGAAGTCCTATTTTTTGAAGAAACGCCTTAATATTTGAATGCAGTAATGCAGTAGCCAATCTCAGGTTTAAGAACGATAACCCTGCATATTTTACATGGCAACATCGCATTTTTTGTGATAAATCAATATCTGAGGGATTTTTTTGCGTTGAAATATATTTAAAAATGAATTTGAAACATATATGTCAAAACGTCATAAATTTGAGATTGCGCCAGAACGTACCGTTTAGTAAAAAAGTCATGTCAAATCTATAACACTTCTCAGTTTATTATTTTTCTATGGTTTGTTACTCCTCCTGTTATTTGTTTCTCTACTTCCCTTAAGTAATTAGCAGCATACTTTGGATCTGTAAGGGTAATTTATAATCACTCTTAAAATATTTAATAACTATTTATTGTCAGAAGCTATATTAGTTATAATACATACCTTTCAAACTTTCTACAGTTTCACTATCTACAACGATCTTATAACGGCCCAAATTTACTTGAAACATTCTCAATTCTCAATTTTAATTTTGGAAAAACAAAACAGAATGACAAATGTGACAGATTTATAAATTGCGCTAACAATTATCCCCACTTTTACCATGAATAACATTTTAAAACTAACTTTCCCGTGGTTTTAAAACTGACAGCTAAAATTTCAAATCATTTGAAAAATGACGTCATCGTTTCAACGCAAGAATGGATGAATTCAAAACTGCTACGAATATGATTTGAATACACATACGCAAGAAAATCCCTCTGTTCTCAGTTTAATTAATGATGTGTCTATCAATAATTATTACTTTGTACGAGTCTGATGAATTTTTAAGTCCTCGCTGCCCTTATGGCTAAACCTTTCACTATACGCTTTAAATATACTTATCAACCAAAAAAATAATATAAATTACAGTTTAAAACCCAAGGAACACACCTTTAATACACGAAAAAATATAAAATAATCTCCATGCTCCTCAAAAAAACGTTACCAAAAAGAGTCCTCGGCAGGCTTTTGGCTTTTATACATATCAGAGCGTTAAGCGCCCAAAAACATAACTCAGAAATTTTGTTTACATACCTCTACATCTTCTTTTGTTTTAATTCTTAATTTGAAGGTGGATTTATTAATTACCTTCCAATCATACAGCTTCGGAAACCAAATCTCACTTATTTCATTCATATTATTTTCTTTAGACAGATATAAATAAAAACGTGTTTGGTTAAATTGGCACGAACGACCACAAAATACGAATTGACAAATAGAGCAGTGCTTTGTTTTGCGCTATAATAATTAATCACGCGTATGTAGAAGACGTGTTAGCAGTTTTGGTTGTACTACGTCTGTTACATACAAATTGCAATCACGCGAATGTAGCAGACGTGTTAGCAGTTTTGGTTGTACTAAGTCTGTTACATACAAATTGCAGTTCGTCATTTCACGATTTTATGTTGCGTCTGCTACTTACAAATATGCTACCCGGCTTGCGCAAATAAAGATTAGGGATCTCTCTGGCTTAAGCAGACAACAACACAAGAAAATGTACATCTTCACCAATAACGAATACGGAGGAAAAAGAGGGAGCAAGTTCGATGGTAGTCTGCACAATTAATGAATCCGCGTCTTCAATGGCCTGCTTAACATTGTAATTATGTGCTTCCAACTTTGTTTGCAGCAATGCGATGAGGCTGTTCGGTAAAAATTGTTCTTGCGATACAGTTGGAATCATGGATTCATCGAAGAGTATGCGAGAAGTAATGCTGCTTCAAGCGGCGGTTTCTATCAGCAGATTTCGTACTTGTTTCTGTCCCACTTTCGGGAAATCCATCAAAAGCAACAACTGTATTCGTCCCATAATGCCTTTAATATAGTTAATGTAATTCACACAAATCATTGCAAATGAATTGTGATGGCCCCACACAACACGATGGAGCAAAAAGCCACTGTCAATAACGTGTATAATAGTTGTGTCAACTTTTATTACTGGTGTAACAGGCACATAAGCTTGGTACAGTGAAGATGTTGCCACCTTGCGCATACCTTCCTCAGTAAACATTGAAAGCGGAAAAGGCGCAAGTTCGTACTGTAGGTATTCTTTCAGTTTATCGTCAATGCAAGGTCAACAATAGTAGGGAAATATTTACTGTAGATTCTGATAATTACAAAATCTTTATATCGGAGTATGTAGGGACGCGCTTCAAAACATCATAGCATTTATTATATATGATATGTATCAAATCGTGCATCTGCAGACTCAGAAATCATTACTCTTTAAAAAAAAATTACATAATTGTTTCATAGCTATGTTCGTCTTAATCCGCGCTGAAATTCTCATTTTGTTGAACATTGCAAATCAACCCCCTACTTTGGCGCGTCGTAGAGCGGGAACTATTGATCGCAGACAAAAAATGTCAAAATTATGCACGATTTTGTCCTGTACATATTTCATATGAACTTTTTTCGATAGCACTTATCACAAGACCGCTATTTCTCAAAAAGCGTCACGACGCAGAGTTTTCATCCCTCCACCCTTCGAGCGGCAACCCGCCGAGGTCGCAAACTTAGGTGTAGTATCAGGGGACCCATCTCTACCACCCCACCAAATTTTATTTCTTTCCGACCTTTTGCCCACCGCTTGGACCATATTCATTTTTCTTAGAAATAAATATAAACTGTCACTGTCACGACCACATACTTTGATTACTATTTTGAACCCTGTGACACAGTTTACAGCTAAAGAATCAGATCACTCACTCTGCGTCGGCACTTTGGATCTCAATGTTTCAGTTTATACACTGTGCAACTCAGATAATACAATATATGACAACCGCCTATAATAAAACAGTAGTCTTCTGCGTATCCTGAATTTGTATCCCTGGAGTGGATGTTATTTTGGAATGTTCAACTGGTCCGAGTAAGCTAACTGATTCTTTAGCAATAAACTGTGACTTCAAAAATAATATTCATTGACACTGACAGCAGCAAGCAAAATATCAGGTGCGTTTTAATCATCCGCTTCTGCTTCCGGAATTGTCGGTTTAGTCGTTTTAACCTGTCAGATTAAAACAAGAAAACTGACAATTCCGAAGCAGAAGCGGATTATTAAAACGCACCTACTAAAAATATTGCGCCAAGATGTAGGCAACACGTAATAAGGGTTCAAAATGGCGGAGTTTTCTATCTCCTTTTAAAAGGCACTCAGAAAGCTGCGCAGTGCGACCATTCTCCGTATAGTAAAAGAAAATCAAAGTATGTGGTCACGACACTCAAAATATTATATTTAAAAAGGCGTGCGACATTACAGTGTCGACTGGTTAAATACCACTCGACTTTATGTCTAACAACAAATGTCGAATTCGCCATTCAATACGTTTCTGCGTTCTTATTCGATATTTCATCAATGTCGTGTGTGACATTTAGAAATAGACATTCGAGATTAGGGCCCCTCTGGGGTCCTATTCTCGAATGTCTATTAAAAATGTCGCATTCGTCATAATGTCTACTACTAATGTTTATCAAAATGTCGATCGACTGACACTATCCATATTCTCAAAGTAAAATCGACAATTTGTAATCGGTGACATATTTGGCGAATAGTAACATCTGGCAACATTGGATAGAAACATACAAGACGAGTATATTACAGCACACAATTACTTGAAGGATCCCTTAGTTATACAAAGTAATACTGCAAATATATCCCAAATATATGTCTTTTTGATAAATACTAATTAGAAAGTAGAGTAAATATAATCTTTTAACTAAAATTTCATAAGGAATTAAATAGAAAATTGGAAGTACAATTTGGTAAGAGATTAAATAGTAAAAAGAAGCAATATATTATTATCACAGTATAATATAATCTAAACATTACATAAAATGTCTGTGATATAATCTTTTTACCTGCAATTTGAAAAAATAGAACTATATAAATTTCTTAATGACAGGTATTACATCTCTTTCATGGACCGATTCCTTGAAGAGCAAAAAAGGCCCTTTTAGCACATTGATGCTTTTTCCAAAGGTTATTTCGCATTTCTATTCTCAAGGGCCCACAGACTGATGCCCACTGACTTAGGCATACTGAATGAGGCCCAGTGATTGAGGCCCGATGCCTAAACAAGAATCCACTGCCCGAACGAGGCCCGCTTCCTGAAAGAGCTCAGCTTGAATGAAGGTCTACCGGTCTTTTGCCGGTAGACCTTAGGTGAAATTATAAATAATCATTTCATATATTTTTAAGAACAATTTGTACAATACTTATTTTCATTTCTCTTAAAAATAAATATAAACTGTCACTGTCACGACCCTCATGACATTATATTTAAAAAGGCATGCGACATTTCAATGTCGACTGGTTGAATACACTCGACTTTATGTCTAACAACAAATGTCGAATTCGACATTCCAGAATACGTTTTTGCGTTCTTGTTCGACATATCATCAATGTCGCGTGTGACATTTAAAAATAGACATTCGAGAATATGGCCCCTGACTCACATACTTTGATTTTCTTTTACTATACGGAGAATGGTCGCACACTGCGCAGCTTTCTGAGTGCCTTTTAAAAGGAGATAGAAAACTCCGCCATTTTGAACCCTTATTACGTGTTGCCTACATCTTGGCGCAATATTTTTAACTCCGAGCAATTACTAATAGAGGGAGCGTGAAAACGAGTTTGTAGGCGATTGTTGTGTTAGCAACATCTGTAGAGGAAGTGAGGAAGCGGGCACAAGGGGGAAGGTAAACATCCTTCTTGTTCAGTGGCGTATCATTTATCTATAAAAACACACATTGTCCAAACGTTTTAATTGTAAAAAAAAACTAAAAAATTTGCTAATTTTACTATATTTAAAAATAATACCGTCTTATATGTGTCTAATGCAGGAAATAAAACAAAATCACTGTAACGGTCTAATTTTTTCAATTGAAGAATAAAACCTTAAAATCAATTTTATTATAAATAAATACAGTAACGACTAGTTTCGGCCTTACAGAAACATCTTCAGGCCTGTATACAATAATCTTTAATTATTATAATAGGTTGGTCACTTACGAATAACATTAAATAGTATAAACCACAAAAATGGATCCATATTGTAGCGTTACAGCATTATAGAATTTAAGCTGTGAAAATAAAAGAGCAGTGCAAACGTAACTAAAAATAAGAAAACTGAGTACGGAATCTACAAGAGATGAGAATGAGCAATTACGAATGCATTTAAATTGCTCGGGATAACAAATAAAGCTGATAATGTAGTGGTATAGTCCCCGTCAAAGAAGGTCTAGATATGTTAAAGAGGACGGCGTTTTCTCTGTAAATCTGGAGAATGTAAGGATGAAGGGAAGACGAATCTTGCTGGCTCAGGTGTAGATGAAAGCTCCAGTAAATATCGTCACTTTCGTCTAATTTTTTATTCTCTCTCACCGTCACCGTTTCGGCTTTATCTGCGAAATTCATTTTTAAAAGGAAATAAAAGTAATCATTCATACAAGCATATAATAAAACAATATGAATTCATTATATTTAATAAGCTAATAAACGTCTGTTTCAATGAAAAAAAAAAAACATATATGGGAATATAAGAAATATATAAATAGATAAGATTAATATCAAAATTAATTTAAAGATATAACAGATAATGAAATGAAATAAATTAATACAAATACAAATGGAAAGTTAATAACATACCTTCTAAAAGTAACACATATTAAGTAAATATATGTTTAAAGAGTTTATTCCTGAACATAACTAATCTAACGTTTTTTCCTCTTTTTAATATTATGAGGGTTTTTGTAGTTGAAATGAAAATTATAATTTATTTTGGTTCTAATAAAAATTTAAACATAGGTTATCAAAGAGTAAAATACATAATAAAACTTCATAATCTTAAATCGTTATCAAAAATTATTAATGGTAAAACTTCAAACAATAATTAGATTCTTAAACAAATTTCTAGTTTTTTGCCTTCATCGGTTGTCTCTGCCACTTTTCTTTTAGTAGTTTCGAGGAGAATTTTCCTATGGAAACTAGTAGAACCATCAATTGATTGGTAAAATTTTGATATTTTGAGTCTGGTAAGTCTTGTTAAATTTTCTTCTTAGGAAGCTGTAACCTAATGGAGAACAAAAATTTAATGTTAGATCAAAAGCTCTTAATTGAGAATTATATTTGCAAAGGCCGTTTTAATAATATATTCAAAAGTTCTTGGAATCGTTGTTAACAGAAACCTGCAAAAAATATATCATTTTATTCCTAAAATATAAGATATCACACAATGCACATTCATATAATATCATTGTGCTAGAAAAATACTAGGTAGGTACTGAGACAATTTAAAAAAAGTATTTCGAGAAACTAAACTTTTAATGTCATCATTTTACTTAACTTTTTTATTGCTAAATTATTAATAATGTCGTTTTGTGTAGTTCGTTGTGATTTGTATAATATATATTATAAAAACCTATCGTCAAAGTTAATGTGCCAAGTTTTTTTAATAATTATGTCCTTGTTATAGTAAAAACACATTTTTAAAGTTTTCTGGATTTATGCTTTAAATTATTGTACAATTGAACTGACTAAGTGTTTAAGTAAAGGTATATCTCTTTTTTGTTATAACAGTCTGTGTATATTGTTCTAACTTTTAAGATAATCAGAGAAAACAGTAAGACATCTTAATATATCCTATTTCACCAACAAAAATGTAGAATAATTAATCTCATATCAAACGAAAAAAGTCATTTTAGGATGTCCTAATAGGTTTTAACTTAAAAACTAAATAAAATGTATATTGCAACTGTGTTTAAATAAATGAATATTTTTATACCTGACTATAGTACCAGACAAACATTTTTTTAGATCATAATGATCTGCATAACTCAAAATAGTCAAAATCCACATTATTTAAGTTGTTCTAGTATTGTTTTAGCATAACGATGTAAACTCTAATAATAAATATTCACATTTTTTTGGGACGTTTTTTAAGGAAATTAAAAAACATGAATAATGTGATATTCTTGTTTAGTATTGTACTATATAATATAGTTCATTAGGCAGTGATTTAGAAGCAAATTATGTTCTATTTATAGAATAAAAAATCACTCATAATATCTAAATATTTATACCTATTTATATTTTGGACAGGAAGACTATTTTATGTTTATGGCTCTCAATAGTTTTCTTAAGAATTTTAAAACCTTCCTTAGCTCTTTTGGGATATTCCATGCATATCTTAGAAGTTCATTTTGTTTAAACCTAAAACAAATTAAGTACAAAAAATGAAAATTTAAACAATACACAAAATTTGTCTTTTAGATTATTTAAAAAAAAATGTCAACAAAAAAATGGCTAAGTATGCCTTTTTCCTTAAACATTCTTTTTGAAATAAACTTACTTGCTGTTTTAGTATTTTAGTAGCAGATGAATATAGTGTAGAAGTAGTGGTAGGATTGATTATTATACTTCTTTCGTCGAAATTGCATTTTTCTTTAATATTTTCCTCCCCTGAGGTCTATAATAAAAATGTTCATTAACATAAAAAGTTATTCAGGTGGTCACTTGTTGAATTCCTATATTTTGGAACCATGTATTTCTTTCTCATATCAAGAAAAGGAAACCTAAAAAAATAACAATAAACTTTACAAAGATGTGATATTAAAATAATAAGTAATTAACCTTTACTATAATCATTATGAGACAGACGGATGAAGACGAACTTAGCTGGAGTTTACTTGCTCTTAATTTTAATTTTTCGATAAGCAAATAAGAAAGTTTAATTGCAAATTAAAGGTGATTGCCTAATGCACCGCCTCTGATAATTAGGTTGTGTCTGTACTTACTTATGACTTTATCTTGAAGAAGCATTTTCAACAGGCCTTTTACACATAACGCATGTTTTTACCATATTATTAGAGATAATAAATCTTAAATATACATTTACAACCCTTACAACGTTATAAATAATAATATTTTCCGTAAAATACAAATAAGAAATTGACATGTGTCAGAAAGTGTCAGAACTGGCGCTCACAGAACACTTCTGGCGCTGTCAAACTTGGCAACGCTGATTAAATAAGCCAATTACAGAAGAGGTATTTTCCCCCTCGGGGGGAGTAGATGTTGCTAACAAAATTTAGCGCGGGGAAGGGGGGAAGACTCCCTCTAGTAGTAATTGCTCGGAGATTTTTAATAGGTGCGTTTTAATCATCCGCTTCTGCTTCGGAATTGTCGGTTTTCTTGTTTTAATCTGACAGGTTAGAACGACTGAACCGACAATTCCGGGAGCAGAAGCGGATGATTAAAACGCACCTGATATTTTGCTTGCTGCTGTCAGTGTCAGTGAATATTATTTTTGGAGTCATAGTATATTGCTAAATAATCAGTTAGCTCACTCGGACCAGTTGAAAGTTCCAAAATAACATCCACTCCAGGGATACAAATTCAGGATACGCAGAAGACTGCTGTTTTATTATAGGCGGTTGTCATATATTGTATTATCTGAGCTGCGCAGTGTATAAACTGGAACATTGAGATAAAAAGTGCAGACGCAGAGTGAGCGATCTGATTCTTTAGCTATAAACTGTGTCATAGGGTTCAAAATGGCCGCGCCCTATGTTGGGCGTGTCGGACCTCTCTCTTGCCCCGTATAGTAATCAAAGTATGTGCCCTGACTCGAAAAAATTGTTAAGAAAAGAAAAAAAAGAAAAACGGAAGAGAAAAAAGAAAAAATAGAAAAAAAACATAAAAAATAAAAAAAAAACAAAAAAAAACAACAATAAACAAAACATTTAGTTATTAAGGTAGAGCAACTTTAATATAATTTGTAAAATAATAAAGTTTGTGTTATATTTTTATTTGTTCACCTGACAATTGACTGGCCTGTTGGTTTATATCCAGTGCCACTAACTTAGTAAAAAAAAAAATAATAATAATAATAATAATAAAGGTCTCCGAGCAATTACTACTAGAGGGAGCGTGAAACGATTTTGTAGGCGAATGTTGTGTTCGCAACATCTGTAGAGGAAGTGAGGAAGCGGGCACAAGGAGGAAAGTAAATTCATCTCTTGTTCAGTGGCATATCATTTCTCTGTAAGAATACACATTGTCCAAAAATTGGCCAAATAAGTAATTTTTTCCAGTGGCGTGTCGTACAATTCTAAATATTAACTTTTATTAAATTCTAATTTACTTTTGCTTTCTATTTAATTGCAGCAATGTTTATTTGTTGTATTATTTTAGATTTCCTGTAGATCCAGCAAAAAAATCTTCAGATAACGAAAATTGCAAGTTGGATGCCTACGCTACGTTTCTGTTAATTTTGCCGACACTGGGCGGAGTTGTGACTGAGCTGTCATTATTTGTGACTGAACTGTCATTATTAATTGATTTTCAACGACATCAACATTTTACAGCAAAGGTTGTCAATTTGACCAGTGTCAGATAAAAACCAAATTTTGCTTTTTAATTATAAACTAATTTATTAGCTTATAGTTTTACATATTTTCAAGCCCAACAAAAGTTTTTGCACAGTAAATACTTCGTTAAAGCAGTCTAACGTAAAAGCTTTATCTTACCCCAATATGGGGGAAGATTCCCCAGGAAGTAGTAATCCACAACAAACACTACATGCCATTATTAAATCTAAGCTTACTACAAAACAAAATGAATTACTGAACTCTTTACATCAGCTATCACCAGCACAAAATAAGTCTTTATTAGATCTTGAGAAGGAACTGTATAAAACCCTAGAAGAGTTTAAGGATAATGAAGAAGTGTCCAGAGAAATAATACAATTGAAAAATAAAGTTACTGCTTGTAAATCTAAAATAGTCACTTATTCGCAATCAGATTTTGGCCCTTTTACAGTAATAGTAGAACAAAAAGTTAATGGAGAAAACATACCGAGTCTACATCCTATGGACTTGGGAAAAAGATTCCATGCCCTAGGAATATCTAATGTTAAAAGTATTAAAAAGAAAGGCAAACACAGAGTTGAAGTAAGTTTTAATCTTCCACATGAAGCTAATAAAATACTTTGTAACTAAACACTCTTACGTGAAGGTTATAAAATATATATTCCTCAAAGGTTCTTAACGGTCAAAGGCATTATTAGAGATGTAGGCTATTCCATTACAAGTGAAGATATTTTACAAAATGCTGGCAACAAATACAATATTATAGAAGCCCGTAGACTAAACAGGAGAATAGTCACTCAAGAAGGAATTCAGTATCTACCTTCATCTACTTTTTTACTAACTTTTAAAGGAAAAAGAAGACCTGAAGAAATTGAAATTTACACGTACCATACTAAGGTGTTTGCTTATGTTCCTCCTGTTACGCAATGTAGAAACTGTTTGAGATTTGGTCATGCCCAAATTCAATGTAGAAGTAAAAAGCGTTGTAACTGCTGCAGTGAAAGTCATGAAAATTGTGATAAAGAACCTGTATGTATTTTTTGCGATCAGAATCACAAAGCTACAGATAAAAATTGCCCTGAGTTTTCCCGCCAGAAGAATATTAACGAATTAATGTCCTTTCAGGATTTGTCATATTATGAGGCATCACAATTATCTCCTCCCATTATATCCAGAAATATCAACAAATATAATTTTCAACGTACCCCTCAGTCTTTTCCACCGTTAAATGCCACTCTCTCTGAATCATCCTCTTCAGCAAGACGGTCTTATGCAAAAGTTACTATGACACCAAAAAGGAAAAAGGTAAACGTGATTGAAAAAACAGGCTATGATATATTAGCACATAAAGGAGCTCTGCTTCCTCAACCGACCAGATTAGTATCTCAATCATCAGTATATCAATATACTCAAGAAAAGGTCACACCAAACACAAAATTAGACTCTCAACCCTCAGTATATCAATGTACTCAAGGTAAAATAACACCAGATAATCTATCTCCCCCGCATTCTTCTCTAAAAAGTTCCTGGATTGATATCCATTTAGACGCATCTGACAATAACAATCCTAATGATTCCGAGAGCATGTTAATTGATGATAATCCAAATACTCCTTTCTCTTCTTCATTTCCAAAAATTTAAATATAAGACAAATTCGAACTGCTGCACATTTAGCAATTTATATCGTAATAAGTATTTAAAATAATTTAAGTAACCCATTCTAATTATTATTTAAAGTAATTTTAATGGACTTAAAAATTCTTCATTGGAATATTCGTAGTTTTTATACGAACAAAGATACACTGGTAAACTTAATTCGAGACTTTAAGTTGGACATAGTGTGCTTAAATGAAACATTTCTAAAGTATAATCAAATATCTTTTATTCGAGGTTTTGACTGTATAAGACACGACAGGTATGATGGGTACGGGGGAGTAGCCATGCTTATTCATAATAATATTCCGTTTAATCGAATAATCCTAACAAATATATTATTACCTGACTCTTGGCAAATTGTAGTAATAGAATTACCTCCTTTAATTCTTATTAGTATTTACATAACCCCTGACACAGTTTTATCTAGGAACATTCTTGATAATGTGTTCACTTTCATTAGGGCAAAATCACATAAACAAATTGTTTTAATAGGGGATCTTAATACTCAACATACGGCTTGGGGCTCTGGTTATTGTAACAGGAATGGTTTAACTCTTGAAAAGTTTCTAGATGACTACGGACTTGTCATACTCAATGATGACACTCCCACTAGAATTACTCGTCCAGATGAAAGAGCTAGTGCTCCCGACGTATGTATCTGTCCTCCGGAACTGGCTACTAAATCAAATTGGCAAGTAATATATGATTCTGGGACCAGTGACCACCTTCCTTGCCTTGCACACTTTAGTAATGGAGATAAAGGAAAAATAGACCATAGTAGAACAACTCTTGGGCGATTTAATACTAAAAGAGCTAATTGGCCACTATTTACATCAATCATAGAAGCTGAATTTAATACTATAGACAGAACATACGATGAATTTTCTAAAATCATAATTTCGGCTGCAAAGAGGACAATTCCATTAAAAAAATGTAAAAAGGTTGGTAAACCTCGAAATGTTTGGTGGGATGATGCTTGTACAGTAGCAATTCAAGCACGCAAGGAGGCCCTTCGACAATACAAAGAAAATGCAACGATTGAGAACTTCGTGGAATTTAAAAAAATTCGAGCAAGGACAAGAAGAATACTAAGAGAACAAAAAATGCAAAATTTTCAGGAATTTTGCTCTAGCTTATCTCCGAATAAAAAGGTATCAGAAATATGGAATGTGGTAAAAGCTTTTTCTGATTCACAAAAACAATATCGTCGATGTCCACCTCTCAATTCTAACATTGGCCCTTTATTATTACAAAAGCTTACTGGAGGATTTACAATATATTTTTTTTAATTGTCAAAATAATTTTTATAATATTTATACATTTTTAGATAGTTAAGATATTCCAAAAAAATTTATAATACCTGTTACACTTTTTGATGTATTGTTTAAACTTCTGTCTTTTGGTAATGTTAAAAAAATATCAAAATTTATACAAATGTCTAAAATTAAGCTGTAAAATATTGTAATTATCTACCTGTTGTTACCAAATGGCTGTATCATCTTAGCTATGTAGGCCAATAAATTATATATATAAAAAAAAAAACTGTCATTATTTCAAATCGAATTCGGAAACTTGTATTCTCACTCGAAATAGACCAAAA
This sequence comes from Psylliodes chrysocephalus, assembly GCA_927349885.1. Lineage (NCBI taxonomy): Eukaryota > Metazoa > Arthropoda > Insecta > Coleoptera > Chrysomelidae > Psylliodes > Psylliodes chrysocephalus. The sequence goes on along the minus strand of OV651824.1, from coordinate 29,802,743 downwards.
GAAACAGATTAATAAGTTACCATTGGCTTTAAAAATACTTTTTTCACGTTGACGTATGGCATTTCTCATGAAAATTTTGAGAGAAATGGGTTCTCTCAAGTTTGAAAATAGCTCCCGAAAATACAAGAGTATCTTTATGGACAATTTATAAAAAAGAGAAACAACAAGTTGGATTTTGGTATATTTTTATTAAAACTTATAAAATCTATATTTCCAGTCACGTTACAACATTTACGTTAATATTTTAATACATTTTAACCATATAAAGCTCATGTTTATATATTTTAGATTAATACATTTATAAGATATCGTAGGTTTGATACAAAATTAGATAATGTGCGTTGAAAATGAATATTTCATACAAAAATAAATTTATTAACAATTATTAATATTCCGAAAGAATACACACATTTCATTAGTCTTTATGTATGATACTTAAACTTTAATGATAATAAATATTTATTTTATTTTTATAGTGTTCTCATATTTCAACCTCTTCGGAACTGTTTACGGACGCCAATGGTTTTAGTAATGAAAATACTAATGATTTTGAAATAAATCAATTTTTTGGACCATTTTTTTAATGAGTTTGAAATTTGAGAACTTTTTTTATTAGGTACGTGGAATGGTTTATATTAGCTTATATAATAACATTTATATTTATTAAATATAGAGATACAGTTAAAGGATTTTACTCACCAATACAACTCTTTAAAATTTAAAAATTAAAACTCTAGGAACGTCTAATAAATATTTTTGATTTTGGATGGAATAAAATCAGTAAGTTTTAGGTATAGTACGAGCAACAGATATAGTGTGACTTTAAAGCTTTAAAGCCAGCCGGCAACATACAAAAAAAAAACTAAAGAGACTGATACATCATTTTTAAATTAATAGAGGAGCATTCAAGAGATTGAGTATACTTATTTTATTTTTACTTCCCTCGATAAAAGGGAAGTATTGTAATTGTAATGTATTGTAAATTTAGATTTTCACGTTTTCTGGTCCCTAGAATAAGAAAAACATGTTTCCCCATTCCGTCGATCCGCCATCTCCCTAATAACACCGATCTGCCAGAAACATCCCATTTAGATTCCATGTATGTTTCTATGTTTCTGACATAAATGGTACGTCACTAAGGTGTCTCTAAAGAAACGTTTCTGGAATGATTTCTCATGAACGTTTTCATTTTAATTATTTTCAAATATCAATAAATTATAAAATTACTGCAATCATCAGAAATCTACAATCATATTAAACTCCAATTTTAAATTTGAACATTTTGAATAATATTTTTATTTCCAAAAGGAGTGCAAAGCAAATACGACAGAGAAGAATATACCCTTCCTTCTGGCTCAGCAGGAGAGTTCGGTTAATCCTCCGCGAGCTAAAAAATACACTATTGAAGGAAGTCTTCGTGTTGAAATCTATTTTTTTGCATTTAAAGTGTAGCACTAAGCTACAGTACTTATGAAAATATCGTTTCATTTGTACAAATTGGAACGATATTTTTGATGAAAAGAAATAAACCTCATATTTGATATGCTCGCGGAGTATTTGAATGCCATCGAATTAACTGGGCCTAACGAGAATAAGGCCCTTCTAGATCCACCTAGACCACATTAATACATTGGAAAGAACAGATTTGGAGCACTCATAAAAAGATTTCGAAGACAGACCCACTCAAGTTTTTTTTTTTTTTAAGAAAGAAATTAAAGACGAAAAGGATGCCTTTCTTCCTGCAGGAAGAAAAGAACAACATCACCAGCTGCAGAACAGCACCACTACGGATCTTAGAACACCGGCCTAACACCAGGCCCTGCTTGCTTCCAGAGAGACCGCCCAGCCGACGGCGTGGGGGTTGAGAAGGAAAGTTCCGTAATATTTCTTTAACTTACATATCACCATAGAGAGAGAGAGAGAGAGAGAGAGAGAGAGAGAGAGAGAGAGCGCTTGTATCTTAGAATAAATGGAATAAAATACTATTTATTTAATTTTTTTATATTATTTACCTATTGAACCACAATTGTTGTGCACATTATTTAATTTTTCAGGTTCACCGAAGGTAATGTTGGTATTTTCTGCCTCTAAAATACCTGGCGTCCTTATTTCTTGTTGCCGTCCTTTTCGTACTAGTTACTAGTAGCAAAATTCCTCTGTGAATCCGAAGCAGTGAGAACCCACTACTTTTGAGCTAGTTGTGAGCTTACAGTTCAATTTTCTTTTTTGTCAGTTAAAATTAAAATAGTTCTTTGTTAAATTTCTTCCTCTTAAAATTTCTATATATTTTCTTTTCTTCCCTTTTTTTTGTTTCTTCAATTTTTAATGTTAATTTGTTTTTCAAAAAAAAATCAATTTCCTTCTTTTTTTATTATTACGTTATAAAATCTTGTATAAAACAAAACTTATAGAGTTCGATATTGCAAACAACTTTTAGTTTAACAAATTTCTTAAAAATCAGAATTTTTCACATTTTGTCAAATTTCTCGATTACGGACCATTTTAGGAAAATTTTGTATGGAACAAGACTTTTATGGAATGTATCTGTAATTTATGTTTGGAGAAGAGAATTCTTTAAATAAAAGTTACTTCTAATATTATTATTTATAATTTTTATTCTATACAAAATTTTCCTTAAATTGTCCGTATTAAAGAAAATTGACAAAATGTCAAAAATTCAAATTTTTATACAAATTGTTTGAATAAAAATTGTTTCTGATATAATTTTCTATAAACCTTGTTATATACAAAATTTTTCCTAAAGTAATTTATGATCTGTTATTTTTGATCACATACCAATTTTATCAGAAACTGTTTATCCTGTATATATCTGACCGGAAGTATAACCGGTTTTGAGCCAAGAGGATGCCTTACCTGTATACAAAATTTGAAGTTTTTGTCTTAAGTCGTTTTTGAGATATTGCGTCAACAGACAGACGACGGCAGACGGACGGAATGGGGAAAACATGTTTTTCTTAATCTAGGGACCCCAACAATGTGAAAATTTAAATTTTCACGATTACAATACTTCCCTTTAATCGAGGGAAGTAAAAATAAAATAAGTATACTCAATCTCTTGAATGCTCCTCTACTATTTTTTAAAAGTTATGTATCAATCTCCTTAGTTTTTTTACATCTTGTCGGCTGGCTTTAAAGCTTTAAAGTGGCACTATATCTCTTGCTCGTACTATACATTTAAAAGTTTTAGACAAACGACGTGTTAAACAAATTAAAAATCTGAAATAAGTTCAATTCTACCACACACCAGTCATCAGTTCAGTAGTTGTTTATCATTTTTTGTATATACAAAAGATTCCTTTAATATTTACAATTTAAAGACTTTGAGCTTGACGTCACGATATAACATTGTTACTGTCATAAGAAAATGTGGGTTATACATTTCGTTTAAATTTGACCCCAATTTTTCTTGCATATAAATCTCAACAGAAACTTTTAAAAACACCAGAAACCTATTTTTTTTTTTTTTTTTTAAGAATATATTTAAAAGGTTGAATGCCAGTAATATAATATCTAAATGCATAAAATTATTTTTATAATAATTTTGGTTAAATTAATAAAACATATTATCTACATTATGTTTATTAAATTTATCTGTTTTATACTTAAATTTGATAACGACGGATGACATTTAAGTAAAAAAGTTGAACCTCAATTTACTTAGTGTTGGTAGTTTTTACTGTTTTACAGCGTAGATAACCTTAAAACATGTTATTTCTACCTTTTCTGGCACGTCTAGCCTAATACCGAAAGCTTTAGCTTCACATACTTTGATTTTCTTTTACTATACGGAGAATGGTCGCACTGCGCAGCTTTATGAGTGCCTTTTAAAAGGAGATAGAAAACTCCGCCATTTTGAACTCTTATTACGTGTTGCCTACATCTTGGCGCAATCTGCTTCGGAATTGTCGGTTTTCTTGTTTTAATCTGACAGGTTAAAACACATACTTTGATTACTATACGGGGAAAGAGAGAGGTTCGACACGCCCAACATAGGGAGCGGCCATTTTGATTCCTCTGACACAGTTTATAGCTAAAGAATCAGATCGCTCACTCTGCGTCGGCACTTTTAATTTTAATGTTCCAGTTTATACACTGCGCAACTCAGATAATACAATATATGACAACCGCCTATAATAAAACAGCAGTCCTCTGTGTATCCTGAATTTGTATCCCTGGAGTGGATGATGCTATTTTGGAACTTTCAACTGGTCCGAGTGAGGTAACTGATTCTTTAGCAATAAACTGTGACTCCAAAAATAATATTCACTGACACTGACAGCAGCAAGCAAAATATCAGGTGCGTTTTAATCATCCGCTTCTGCTTCCGGAATTGTCGGTTCAGTCGTTTTAACCTGTCAGATTAAAACAAGAAAACCGACAATTCCGAAGCAGAAGCGGATGATTAAAACGCACCTATTAAAAATATTGCGCCCAGATGTAGGCAACACGTAATAAGGGTTCAAAATGGCAAAGTTTTCTATCTCCTTTTAAAAGGCACTCAGAAAGCTGCGCAGTGCGACCATTCTCCGTATAGTAAAAGAAAATCAAAGTATGTGGGTTAAAACGGCTAAACCGACAATTCCGGCAGCAGAAGCGGATGATTAAAACGCACCTGATATTTTGCTTGCTGCTGTCAGTGTCAGTGAATATTATTTTTGAAGTCACAGTTTATTGCTAAAGAATCAGTTAGCTCACTCGGACCATTTGAAAGTTCCAAAATAAAATCCACTCCAGGGATACAAATTCAGGATACGCAGAAGACTGCTGTTTTATTACAGGCGGTTGTCATATATTGTATTATCCGAGTTGCACAGTCTATAAACTGAAACATTGAGATCAAAAGTGCCGACGCAGAGTGAGCGATCTGATTCTTTAGCTGCAAACTGTGTCACAGGAATCAAAATGGCCGCACCCTATGCTGGGCGTGTCGGACCTCTCTCTTGCCCCGTATAGTAATCAAAGTATGTGGGCGTGTCGGACCTCTTTCTTGCCCCGTAAAATAATCAAAGTATGTGTTTAGCTTATACTTAACTGTCATCTGTCAATTCCGTCATGCGTACTTGCTTGTTTTTTTGTTTAGGAATGGTCAGGCTTCATTTATTTAAGGCGATTCTTTATAGGCTTACCACAACATTCCAGAACATACTTATGTAACCAGAGCTATTCTTTATAAGGTTTGGTAACTCTGCTTTCGTTACATGTTACCAAAGCATATGTAGCTAAATTTAACGGGGCATTTATTTATAAGCTTACTAGAACATACTATAATAAAAAATAACAAAATCTAATTTAACATGTTCAGAAATCTTGGTTTTATGCACAACGTGAATAAATATCAATTTAATAAAAGGCAAATATTTCTATGACAGTAGTAACATTGGTTGTCTAATTTGTGACATCACACTAATCGAGTTTATTGGTATAAAGAGTTGTATGATGAGTTAACGTCCTATATATTATTAACTTATATTTTCCATTTAGAATAATGCTTATTCCGCGTAGAAGCAGAAATATATAAATATTATTCAATAAATAGCTCCAAACTTATATAGTAATCATGAAAATTATAAAAATTTTCATTCAAATGTCAACAATAATTATTAATTATTGGCCGTGTTCACCATCGTAAAATGTGTTTAAGAATTATAGAATCTATTTTAGAGTCGGTTGAACTAACGCTGAACAATCGTTTTGTCTTCTTGTTTTCTTAACTTAAATTTTAAATTTTATTTGATTTCCTTTAATAAGTGAATAAGTAATAATAATTTTAAACAAAATCTGGAAGAAATGTAAATAAATAAACACATAAATAAACCTTACAAAATGCTGACAAACATAGAAATTCAAGGTCAATTTTATGATTATCCATCATGAATTAAAAAGCAGTGAAGCGTTAGACGTTTGACGTTTGACGACGATAAACACAGCCACTAACAATAATTTTATTATTATTAGGCATTTCTAACAAAATGGTTGCTCGTGGGTAATGACCACGGTTCGTAGACTAAAACGGTGGCCTCATCACGGTTGCTAAAGACGCAGTGACGTCATGGAATAAAAAATTTAGTTGACAGAAAATATTCTACTTGGGTTCGTACATTAGTCTCTAAAAAAATCTATTTTATTGTTATTTAGTGGTGTTTATGTTTTTATTTTTGAACTATGTTGTAGTTTTAGAGTACATTTAATAACAGTAGTTTTTTTTTGAGACAAGTCTTTAATTTCAGTTTAAGCTCCGGCTCCTTCCAAGCTTGCCAAAATTTCAAAATATTTTAGGAGTGTGATTCAAATTCAGCTAGAAAACCGTACCTATTTAAAATAAACCATTCACACAATAATATTTCTCTTTATATTTCAAATAAAAAGTAATTCATTTCATTCACTGTTGGGTTCTAATTAACAGTGCTGTTCCTAAAGTAGCGCTGGGAAACAGTAACAAAACCTACACAGAACACGAGGCTAATGACCTTAGCAGTCGATGCCGATGACACCCAATTAAAAAAAAATTATTACTTGATTTTTCCTTCTTGTCTTTCAAGAAATAAAACTACCGATATTATAAAAACTCTAACACTAAAACAAAGTTTAAAAATAAAAATATAAACACCACTTAATAACAATAAAATATTACATTTTCTAAAAAACTAATGTACGACCCCAAGTAAAATATTTTCTGTCAACTCACTTTTTCATTCGGTGACGTCACGACGTTTGACGACGGTGGACACAGCCACTAATAATTTTGTTATCGGCAAATTTGAAAGTGTCAGTTATTGACAGTTGACAATTGACAGCCATTAACACATGTTGTTAAAAATAACGTTTGTGCCCTATAATGTAAAATAAGCATTACTCTGACTGTTTGGTGACTACTAGAGCACTTTGAAGGAATTATCCAAAATATGGATGGCTTTTAATTCAAATTTGTTAAATCAATTAACCTATATTTATAGATATCATATATTGTTTTTTTATTTATTCTGATTAGATAGATTAATTTTTTTAATGTCTAAGCAGTAAGGCAATATGGAAAGTAGGCAAGCAGTTGTGTACTCTATCTACCCCTGTTTAACAAACTTTCATACCAATCAGAAACATGTTGACAACTTGACATGTGTATGATTAAGTAAAAAGTTTGGAGCATAAATATTGTATACTTTTACACAGATAAAAACTAAAATGCACATTGAACACATAAGTACACACTTGATATATTTATAATTGTTTTTTATATTTATACATACTACGATATTAGGTTATATAGAAAAATGTTGCTTTTGAAATATATATACCCAAGTCAGTAAATAAAAATAGGAAAATATTATGCTAATACTTTAAACAATTATATTTATTATTTCACCCTGTAAGCATAGTTAGTTCTTAATCTGATATTCATTAGAAAAATATATAATTTCTCGAATATTCATATATAAAATTATTTCTAGTTTTCGTAACTTAATCTTTATATTAAATCTTGAATATATTAGTCTTGCCAAAATTGTTTTTGAACAAATTATCGTTGATATAATAGAAAAGTTCAATCAGACTTACTTTTTGTTCCCATAAATAGTCTTAGTCAGTGGCGTAGCGTATTAGGGGCCGGGAAAGGGGGATTGGAATAGACAACGCGACGCCCCCCCCCCCCCCCACCGATGTTTGGGTGCCCCAAAAAAGCTTCGTCCCCTCCGTTCTTTGGCTTACGCTACGCTACTGGTCTTATTGTACAAAAATTCTGGCAAATAAAAAATATTAAGCACTGTTTAATATATCATAGAGTGTGCTAATACTGATTACTATTTATTGAAAATTATAGAATAACTTGTATTTTTAAGCAAAAAGAACAATATTTGCGCTTCAAAAAATGTACCTTTATCAAATTCTGGTTTCTTTCATTAGAGAATTGAAAGATCAAACGAACTTACCTGAAGTGAAGTTAGATCTCAATTATATAAAACGCCTTGTTCGAAATGATCATAGGTAGTACCCTCTTTTCCCCGATCTGTGGCAACGTATTTTAAAGTCTAAATACTCTCAAAAGTTTTTAATAGTTCCAAAAGAACAACTGGTCGTGCCAGTCCTTCCCACCTCTGCTTCCGTTCCGTCGTACTCAGATACACTCTTACGTTATTCTTTTAATTGTGTTTGAATCTTGTAGAGATGATCTTGGGTATAGGTGTGTGGGAGCATTCGACCATCTCGAACAAGGCGTTTCATATAATTGAGATCGAACTTCACTTCTGGTAAGTTTGCTTGATCTTTTAATTATATTCCACGCCTTGTTCTCAATGATCATAGGTAGATGTTAAAAGAAAAGATGAAATACAAATACCGAGAATATTTGTATTCTATACCCAATGATTGAACCATTATTCAAACTGTTTTGGTACATGCTAAGTATCCTACTACCCTACTAGTATTATTTTATTGCAATAAAAATAATTCCCACGAATTAAAGTACAAAGTAACCTATAACTCAAAATAGATACATACAACGACCATTATAAAATCGGAATTGCAAAGGCAAAATTATGTTGATAATGAATTATAACATTCATAAAAAGTATTTTATAGAAATTTTTAAATATTACCTACCTATTGGTTTTTTTTTGACTATCTGATGTATATTTCTGTCAGGTAACTCCTAATTTATTAGCAGCATAATATGTAGAGGCATCACGTCGTGTAAAATGCTAATTATATACTGTGGCACCTACTCCATTTTGTGGACTTAATTTATCTCAACGGCTAATTATATTGGGACATTATAGGACAATGTGACTTTTTATATTGTACCCCCGCAAAAAAAGTGACACAACTCAAAATTCTTCAAATTTTATTTTATGCGCCCATTATATTCCAATTACATTAATCTTTAATCAGGAAAACTGTGACAAGTTTTTTTTTTCCTGGGCTCGTCTGACTATGTGTCTCCGAATAACACTGAAGCCTATTGGCTTATTGTGTTTTACCCCATGTTAGTTCATAGCACCCACTCTATCACCTTTGTACCTTGTACAAGTTTGTACAGATCCTTGGGTGAGTGGGTTCTATACGTTGTTGGATCAACCTGGGGTTGTCCAAAAAGAGCCTGTCTTTTGCGATCTAGAGCTTCGCATTCGCACAGTATCTGTTTGGCCATTTCTGGTTTCTTGTGACATAGTCGGCACATGAGTTCCCCATTGTACATGCCAATTTTGTTCAAGTGTCCCTTTACTGGGGCGTGCCCAGTCATGAACCCTGTTATCACTTTCAACTGGTTCCTATTCATTAAGAGTAGTTCTCCAGTTCTTTTGGGACATGGTCTGCCTATGAAGGCTTTTCCATGTGCCTGTTTTGGGGTGCTTCCCCAATAGTTGATATGTTGTTCCCGAATCCAGTCATTTATAAAACCCCGGACTGTACTTTTTGGTACTCCTGGGTTTGTGTCTGGTTCCGGTGTTTCTTCTGACCCTCTTTTTGCAAGTTCGTCAGCCTTTTCGTTGCCTTCGATCCCTTTGTGACCTGGCACCCAAAATAGTTTTACTCTATTTCGGTCTGCCAGTGTTCTTAGTTCTTCGATGCATTCCCATACCAGCCTCGACGTAACTTTCTGACTCGATATGGCCTTAAGTGCCGCTTGGCTGTCTGACATTATTTGAATATGCTGATTTTCGACAGCTCTTTCATTGTTCGTTTTTGCACATTGCAAAATTGCGTATACCTCGGCCTGAAATACCGAGGAATGTATTCCTATAGCATAGCTATGGTTAGTATCAGGGTTTTTGGAGAATACTCCTGCCCCAGTGCCTTCCGCAGTCTTAGACCCGTCTGTATACCAGGTTTGTTCCTGTCGTTGGGCATTGGGCTCCCTTATGGTGATCTCCGCTCTTTCCTGTATTAAAACCTCAAAGGGAGTATTAAAAGAGTACCTCTTGGTTATGTGGTCTGATCTCATGTCTAGCACGTCTCCTGTCACTAACCTTGAGATACTCATGTGACCTGGCCTAATGTCAAGATTTCCCAGTGTATTCCCTAATCTGTAAGCACCTAATCTTGCCTCCCCTTGTATCACATAGTGAAGAGGTGGGAGTCCTATTAGTGCTTCCATTGCAGCAGGGGGGGTTGTTTTCATTGCCCCCGTTATTCCGAGGCAGGCAAGTCTTTGTACCTTGCTTAGCCTCGTTATTGCTTTCCTTTGCTGTGTCTTTGGCCACCACACCAAAGCTGCGTATGTTATTATGGGCCTCACCACCATGTTATAAAGCCAGTATACCATGTCTGGTTTTAACCCCCATTTTTTTCCAAAGGATCGCCTTGCCATCATTAATGAGGTTTCCGCTCTCCTTGTGATTCTTTCTAGATGCTGGTTCCAGGTAAGTCTCGAGTGACAAGTTAATTTTATATAATTCTCGAGAGAGGTCGTTAATATCGTTTTGTGCTTTACCGCCAATTGCCTTTTTTGAATCAAGAACAGCGACACATTTCAGTTGTGTCTCGACCGCCGAGGAATGAGTTTGTTCCTCTGCTTACGAAAACCGACATATCTTGAGTTGTAACGTTTTTCGTGTTATATCCTGTTTAAATTGAATGTAAAAATAGACATATTTTGGTTTGTGACATTTTTCTTGTTGTATCCTGTGTAAATTGAAAGTGACAAATAAACATATTTTGGTTAAGGACACTTTTCTTGTTCCAAGTAAGTTATTATCTATTTATTTTGCAATATGTCACTTTTCCTGTTATGACAAATTTAAATTGCAATTCTGACAGGAGTGCTCATAACAAACTAATAATTATTTAGGCTGTAAATACAAAATAGTAGATAATGTAAGGTATTATTATGTATAAGTTACATTCAATATTTTTTGTACAATTGCTTTTTATTTATAATTATTATAAAAATACAAATAATGTTAAGAATAATAATTATTTTAAAACATTTATATAATTTTAAGATTATCAACCATTTAATAGTACTAGTACTACAAAATGTACTTTATAGTACTACACTACTTCTATAAAGAGCTACTTTATGGTCGTAAAACTGTACAATAAAATACATTTTATATATCAATTGTACATAAATATAGTTTGTTTAAATGTTTTATGTGGCAGTAATAGAAAATGACAATGGATTCGTCTTCTCGGACTTCAAGAATTTTACGCTTGTGCTTGGCGGATGAAAATAACACCGATGCCTTAGAAACGCCTGTTGTTAGTATGCTGGATAGTAATGAAAATTTTGATGTTCAAATACCCAATTATTTTGAAGCCGAAAATAGTGAATCTGCTAAATCCTCATCTCTACCAGATAATTCACAACAGTATACTATGGAAATTAATGAGAACACAGAAACAAAATTAGCCCGAAGAAAAGTAAAAAATGGTGCAGTACCTGAAGTTTCTGCTCATGAGAAAGAATGCAGAATCCGTATCAGATAAAAGCGGTGTTGAATTAAACCTGAGCAATGATTCAATAGCCGATCCTTACTTTTCTTTTGCCGAGTCAACCTTAAGTGATGGGTCATCATCAGAAATATGGGAAACGAATACCAATACGTTTCTAAATCATCAAAAATATTCAGTCAGGTAAATTCTAGCACCATGTACAGACAATTGCAAACTTTCATGCCCAACCAAGATTTCAGAAGATCAAAGGAAAAAAAATTTAACAAGTACTGGTCACTTGGCAATTTAGAACTGCAACGGTCTTTTATTGCTGGGAACATTGAAAGTGTACAGCCCAATTATCGCACAGAAAATCACAGGAAATTGAATAACGCGTTCTACTTCCAGATAGAGTCGAAAAAAGAGAGAGTTTGCAAACTATTTAAAAAAAAAGGTTAGGAATCAATGACAGACCAATAAGAAAAGTTCTGCAAAAAAATAAAAATGGATTTCTTGAATCAGAGAAGAGAGGAAAACACACTAATCTTTTCACAGTGGAACCTGTCATAAAATAATCAGTTAGAAACCACATCAACTCCATATCGCGTATGGAAAGCCATTACCTTCATGCCAATACTTTCACAGAGTAAATAAATGGTGGTAAAAGTTTAGTTGACTTACATAAACTATGTAAAAGAACAGGCCAAAAAACCAACCAGCTGCAAATCTTATGATGTACTCATGTATTTTTAATAAGGAGTTTAATATTTAATTTTTTTTTCTCCCAAAAAAGATTTATGCAATTTGTGCGAATCTTATAACATCGCACCAGATGTACCAAGTACAAAGGAAAAGTACGAGAAACATCAAGAAGAAAAAAAATTGAGTCGTAAATCTAAAGAACGGGATAAAAAATGTGTTGGTGATAGTTTTTGTCTTGGCAACATTTGACCTCCAAGCGGTCATGCCGTGTCCTAAAGGAAATTTGTCAATATTCTACTACAAATCGAAAATAAACTCTTACAGTTTTACAATTTGCGAAGTTGATAAGATGCTGTAGAATGTTTTTTTTTGCACGAGGGCGAAGGACATCGTGGCGCTAATGAGATAGGCTCTTATATATTGAAGTATTTGGAGAAAAAAGCTTCCGAAATGAATAATGATAATTTGGAATTCACCTTCTACTCTGACAATTATTGCGGGCAGAACCAGAATCGGTATATCATTGCAATATCCTTGCACGCTGTTAAAACACTGAAAATAAAAGCTATAAAACACAAATTTTTGATCTGCGACCATACTCAAAATGAAGGTGATGCCGCCCATTGTGTAAATGAGAAGGAGATAAAAAAATCGCTTAAGAGTGGTCCAATTGTCATTCCGCAACAATATGTCACAATAATACGAACAGCCAAGAAACGAGGAAATCCATATCAGGTGAACGAAATGATGTCTTCGACTTAAAGCATTTGATTAGATTAGATTTAGATTTAATTAGGACTATGGGCCATGTGGCCTCCCCCATCTCGACCTTTTTAGATCTATTGTGAATATTCTTTAATCATTGTTTAGAGTACCTTGTCTAATTCGGTCTTTTGCAGTAGACTCCATAGACTGGGAAGTAGTTCTCCGGTATAGCTAGTTGCACTTGGTTTTTCTTCTCCAAGTGTAAGGAATCTGTCTTGCTACACCTTCGCAGTAGCACAATACGTATTCTGCCGTTTCCTCCTCTTCTTGACAGAATCGTCACTAGGCATCTTCTGTCAGACCGATATTGAACATATGTTTGTTAAGTCTACAATGCCCTGTTAATAGACCTACTAGTACTCTAGTATTTTTCCTATTAAGGCTTAGTAGATAATAATAATAATAATAATAATAATAATAATAATAATAATAATAATAATAATTAATAATAATAATAATAATAATAATAATAATAATAATAATAATAATAATAATAATAATAATAATAATAATAATAATAATAATAATAATAATAATAATAATAATAATAATAATAATAATAATAATAATAATAATAATAATAATAATAATAATAATAATAATAATAATAATAATAATAATAATAATAATAATAATAATAATAATAATAATAATAATAATAATAATAATAATAATAATAATAATAATAATAATAATAATAATAATAATAATAATAATAATAATAATAATAATAATAATAATAATAATACATACTCTCCCTAATTCACCCCCTTACGAGTGAATTTCAACCCCTGAAGTCGACTGAACGACTTGTGTAGGGGAAGGGACGGCTATTATTATTATTTGCCGTGGCGCTCCGGGGCGACTTAAAGATGATTGATGGTGCCATTTGACTTACAGGTGAGGAAAACCCGGAAAACCTCACCCACCATCATCGAGACGGTAATGTATGGCGAATTTTTTTAATCTGCATGTCATATCAACAGAAATTGAATTTCTATTAATACGCCACACATCAAATCCTAAACCGAACCATGCAATTTAATTAAAAATCCACATGGTCTGGTCTGGGATTCGAAACCCAGCAGTCTCAGACTCATAAACTTGCCTATAAATAAATATAAGCGCGATAGACCGCTACACCACCGTCCCGGTGAGTTTAGGCGATGGTCTTTTTAAGAACTTTTTGGCCTGCCTATGTCCTGGTGAGTGTTTTCACCACTCCTGAGATTTTTTAAACATCCACTGCTTTGTGCATGTTCTGAGCATTTGAGTAACATGACAGGTAATAACTACGCTAAAGATGCCACTGGCAACTCTATAAAAATTACTGATTTCAAAGTTCTAAGGTTTGAGAAGTCTAGACCAGAATAATTTCTTTTTAAACTATCATACAAGGACCTAGAATATGGAGAAATTGAAGTTCGAAAGAAAAAACCCTAATCTTCTTTTGTTTTGAAGAAAGTTTACTCCAGAAAAATAGCGATGGAAGGAAGAAAGAGTGACGACTGTTTGGAACTGATCCGTTCAAATCACATCTCGCAAAGTTATATCGATATTTTTAATTCACTGTTTTCTTGAGCTCATTTTAAACTTGTTGACTATTTAAGTTGAATTCTTGTTTAAATTTTATACTGTGTTTCAAGCAAAATTATTATTTTTCATTTGTGATGATACTTGTAGTTGTATTAGTTATAAAATAATAAAGCTAAATAAAGTAAAACAAGTCTTTAGTTACTGTATTAAGTACTGTCATATATTAAAAGAAATCAAGTAGCAATACAAGAAAAACGACACAAGTCAGATTAGAGGGTAGTTTAGGGGTTCTGGATGCTCTGAAGTCTAAATTGTAATTTTAAATCCAGAAAACAACACAAAAAACAAGTTCATGTGTGTTCCAAGAGTTAATTTTGATTTAACACTGCAATCTGTATCTAATGATCATTTTTAAAGTTTTTATTTTTACTCTTCTAAACAATTTAATGTTTTTGACTTGTGTCACTGTTCTTGCGGGAGTGCGATATGTTTGGAAAATAGCCATTTATTACCTCAGAAAGTTTTTAGTCGTCCTTTCTAAATAGCATCCCAAAACTTTATGTACACTTAAAATATGGTTTTTGAATCAATGCTAAAGTATTCTAAAAGATTAAATGTAATAGTTATGTGGCCAAATTCCACCGATTTACAGTTAAGTCATCCATAATTAAACATTTCATTAATTTTAAAACTCCTTTTATAGTAAGGTATATTCCTCCGTCCGTATTTTAACGAGGGTTTACTAGGAAGAAATAAAGTAGATCTTTCAAAATTTCTCTACGACTATAAGCTCAATCGATTTTTATGATGGCGTTTCATGCTGTAGTTTTCAAGCTATACCTTTCAAGCATATACCCTTATTCTATACTCCATATATATGGGTGAGCAATATATTCTAATGGTTCCAACCTGTAAAAGGTAGATCTATTACAATATTCTAGGAGCACTTAGGGTTGTGACTTCAATGGCTTCCTATAAAATTTAAAAATTAAATTAATGCCTAAATGAGAATTTTAAATTGAAAATATTAAAAAGAAACTTCCCCTTCTCTTCTTTCTCTTCTTTATCCCAGCCCAACTGCCTTTTAATCCTGTCCCTTCTATAAGTCCTGGTCTATTATCTCTTACTGTAACTCCTTTTAAAACTCCTGCCGTAACTGCTTCTTTGTCTATATCTCCTGTTATACTACCAGGGGGTCAAAATAAAATTTTCCCATGGGAATTCAGTTTTCGTATTCTCGGCATAAGCGGTGGAATATTTTCCAATGAGAAGTATGGGAAAATATTCCCCTGCTTACGAGCATTGGAAATTGTGTTTTCCAATGGGAATTGTACTAGAGTTTGCGCATTAAAGTCGAAAATTTGACGAAAGATCACGCGAAAGTCTAAGACATAACCAAAGATTATTGGATACTGTATAAACTGATTTTCCTAAATCATTTAGAAATTGTGGGAGCTGCTAAGGGACTGGCAAATAACACAAATTGAGTGTAGTAAATTTAATAAGACTTTTTCGAAAATGTTATTATTTTCGTTAATGAAAGAATTTCTTAGTTTCTCAAAACTTTCGTTGCTCTTCCATACAAAAGCTACCTTTTCTTTTTTCAACATGAGAAAAGAAAAACTAAGAATAACTCGACAAGTTTTAATTATTATACGTAATCGAATATTTTCACTTATTCTCGATCATGATAGCGATTGCTCGGCACGGCACCTGCTCCAGCGCGGAGGCTCGGCAGGTAATCGGATACCCAAAAACCACAACAAATACAAATATTGCCAACTGTAAATTTT
Source organism: Psylliodes chrysocephalus (assembly GCA_927349885.1). Taxonomy (NCBI): domain Eukaryota; kingdom Metazoa; phylum Arthropoda; class Insecta; order Coleoptera; family Chrysomelidae; genus Psylliodes; species Psylliodes chrysocephalus. Next base: position 29,786,559 of record OV651824.1, on the reverse strand, counting down.
AAAATATCTTTAATGTTATTGGTTGTTTCGAAATATTCGTGAACTTAATATCAGACATACGTGAAACTACTATTTCCATGGGAATGTCTATTCCGACACGTTCGAGAATTGCATAACCTATTACCATGGGAATATAAGTAGTGGAATATTTTCTCATGGGAAAATTTTCCAATGATCTCGAGAATCGAGCCCCTGGTCTCCTCTAACTCCTGCCTTGCCTCCTGCGTCTCGTTTCCGTTTAATACATTTTTTTATATAAAATTCTTTCTTTACCTTTTTTTTATATTTTATATCCTTTATATTGTTGCACTGGTTTTTGATATCTGAATTTATTTTAACTCAACTTTTACAATAACTATACAACTGATAACATTAACGTATGTCTATCATAAAACTAACTGCCTGACGTCAAGATCACCGAGTTGTATAGCTTACTTTCACCTTCTCGAACCTTCTCGAACTATCTACATTTTTCTTGACGTTGAATAACATTTCTCGAATATTCCCCTTCTTCTTTTACTCATACCTTTACTTATGACGACTGCAAAACACTGCAGGGTGTGGCGTAACATTGCTCACTCCTCTCTAGTTATTCGCCCTATATAACTTGATTACTGGGACCTGGTTGGAACTAACGGGGAGGAGCTGCACGCTAACTTTCCAATGTGAACTAACTTGTATTTACTTTCCACTGACAGCTGTATGCGGTAGATCAGGTCGCTGATTTTCCTTAAAGACGGCGTAAAGGCCTTCCCAGTTCCGTTGCGATTTCTGACAAAGTCCTCCTTGGTGCTTGGAATTGCACAGCCAAACCTGCTCGCCTTTCTCAAGATGTGTCTCTGTGGTATGTCTGTCGATTCTAACTTTTGCTTTATCGCTGTTGGCTTTCAGTCGTTCCCAAACGAATCCGTAAACCTTTGTCCTGTCATTGCATACATCACATTTTTTACACCAATCAGCTACATCCCGTCGGTAATCAACCCAATAAAATATTTCCTGAACTCGTGCTAGTGTCCTCTTAGAACTAAAATGTTCTCCCGAACGGCTGCAAAGAAGCTCCTCCAATACAATTCTGACTTCCGGTGCTATCGTGAAGATACAGGGAATCCCACTGAGTCCGGTACCCTTTAATAGCTCCACTGCATTTGCCAAGTAGAACTCTCTTTTTGAGCCATCCCCAAACAACCTTTAAATCATTGTCTTTCTTCTGTCCCTTTCTCAGGCTTTCAAGGGTGATATTTTCATCGTCGCCCTCTGGCTTGATAGTGGTTGCTCGAAGAGTAACTTTATCAACCGGTTCTTCTCGTTCTTTGAACCTTTTACTGTACCGTTCTATATATGGTTGCCCGGAGAGAATGTCTGCATTGTTATGGAGACGACCTCGACCATGCTCTACTTCCTGGTTATTGCTAGAAAGCCGGCTCGGTGTGGGTGATTGGCTTCTTCGGGACGCTGTGACTATTTCTTGTTGGATTTCGTGACCAGCTTCGGAAGATTGATCTTTGTGACTTTACGGCCTTATTCCCTGATTCTCGATTTATAGAACGAGCCCTGCTTCTACAGATTCTTTGAAGGTGCCCGATTCTTCCACAATTGAAGAATCGTTTGCTTCTATTTTGGTTGTTTCGTTGCATATTTTGCAGGATTTTTATGATTTTTGAGGGAGTAGGCTATGGGATAGCATTATTATTGGCCTCTTTACTTCCCTGGAATTTAATTTTTCTCACTCTTGTTCGAGAAGATCTGGAATGGAGTTTTACCGCTTCATTTTAGTGGGCTGCAATCAGTTTCTCCCTCGGCGTCTTGTGATGTTGTAGACGAAGGGCTTGCTGCATTTCCGCATCTTGTAGTCCATCAATGAATGTCTGTATTCCAATTTGTTCTTGGAAAGCTTTAGGTGCCTGTGGATAGGCCAGATGAATCAATCTTCTTGTGTCGGCCTCTAATTCCTGTAGACGTAAAAGTGTATCTAAGTACGATCCAATGGGAACAGAGGTGGGAAGAACTGGCACGACCAGCTGTTATTTTAGAACTTTCTAAATACTTTTGAGAGTATTTAGACTTTAAAATACGTGGCCACAGAGCAGGGAAAGATGGGTAATACCTATGATCATTGAGAAACAAGGCGTGAAATATAATTCAAAGTACTTATTGTAATATTTTTTGTTTTAATAAATATAGTGTTATTTAAAAAGTAACTGATGGCCACATTTGTTGACATTATGAAAAAATAAAAAATCCTTGAATCCGTAAATCCTGGGTATCACAGGATTGCATTTATACAGTGAAACTTCTATTTTTTTAATATATGTCTGACGAGGATACTATAATATAATATATAAGCGTTACATAAAACATTTTTTTTACAAAATTTATTAGAACAACTTGTTGAAATTAATTAATAAATATTAGGTAATTGTAGGTACAAAAAGCAACATTTTTCCAACATTTATATTTACGATTAAGTGTAAGAAAAACACAATCACATCAACCATCAATCCATTTTATAATTCCAAAATGGTCCCTTATCACATTTATTTTCTTAAAAGTTTGATGACTAGGTATTCTTCGTTCAACGAGATCACAGTTGGGAAGAAGGCAACATTTAATTCTCAAATTACAATAATTTTGTTACGAATTGTTTTCTTTTACCAATTATTTAAATTAGTTTGCGAAAAACGAAAAAAAAAAAAAATATTTCAACATCTTGATGTTGAAATTTTATACTGATATTTGGAATGATATTCTGAGAATTGCAAAAACTTATTAAGATGAATGTGTTTTATAGTTTCTGCAATCCTTCATATATTTTTTAATTTATACATTTTGCAATTCTAGCTATACATTTAATAACAACACTACTATATGACATAAACTTTTGGTTATTCAAAATTAAAATGTGCAATATCTATAAAAGAATAATACATTACAGTAAAAGAAATTGAGGGTTTATTAATATTTGTATAGATTTGAAACATTTTTATCGAAGTAATTCAAAAGATTTTCACATTTAATTAGTTTTATAAGTTTGAAAAATTATAGCAGTATCTTGAGTCTTTATTCGATTGTACTTAAGCCATTTGTAACGTTTATATAAAAATAACAATAACAATAATATGAATATTTGTGCAAAAAGGACCATGCATTTGGACGGATATCAAGCATCAAGCGCATGCTTAGGATTTCTAGGAAACATTTTAGTGGACATTTAACAATTACCAAATAAAAACGAATTAAATAAATAATGATATGGTGTGATGCAGAAGTGTGGAATAAATGAGGCAAAATAACGTTAGTTCAAAGTATGACGATAAAAAAGTTACCGATTTCTATCACATAACTTCATTTTTTATTCTTTACTGTAAACAGGGTTGCAAAAAATGTTGATAAGCTTTTTGTGAAATATGAAGTAAAATAGTGTGTTGTACTTTTCATAAGAAAGTAAAACTATGGTAGAATTTTTATGATAAATGATTTTGGTCGAATCTAATGAATTTTATATATGTTGTCTATGGGCACAACATAATTCGTCTATAAGTAAAGAGGTATAGGAAGTTGAATACTCATAATTTACAAAAATACTTGTTGCATGTTATTTTGCTGATATTTATAAATATTAAAAGTTACGGTTTGATCTTCAAGATATTTGCTACTACAAAAATATAATACCAACTTTTTTGGAAACCACTATACAGGGTGAGTAGTTTTTTAAATTTGTTGAAATATGATTTAGTATGATTACTTTTATGCGAACACAGCCTTAGTTATTTTAGTTATATTTAGTTTTTGTTGATTGGTACTACTGTATGTCAGAATATTGACTGATGTCAAAATAAGTGTAAGACCAGGGGCTGGTAACTCAAATGGAAAAAAACATGAGGACGGTAATTTAGTACCACTCCAATTAACGGGATGGCGCTCGTATCGAAATGTCATGTCAGTTGTCAGCTTGTCAACAAAACTTCATACTTGGAAAAATTAAAATGGCTGTCGCATTTGATTCAAAATTTGATTCAATGCCATTGACATCAAACAAGAAAACACCCCAAAATCTTCAAAGGTCCAAACGTGTGTAAGTTTAATTTAAGCTCGAAAGTTAAATTTATTTATCACAGTGCTCAGATGATGAATAAGAATTTGATAACTATAGGTGCTGTACAAATAAATCAATAAAACAATATCGGATGAAGAAATGTTCCTCAACTTAACTAGTCGACTCAATAAGCATATGGCAAATTGTATCCACCCTCAAATTCGCCTTGATTGTAAGACACCAAAAGGATGATGCTTCAGTTTTTTCAAACTTATTGCCACAAGTTGCAAAACTTTTATATTGGTCTTGAGCACTTAAATATGTCGAGTTTGTTACAGAAAACCTATTTCCATGTTTAAATAGACAAATTATATGATGCGGCGTTAATTTACTGTAATAAAAAAAATAAAATAAATTGCATTTTATTTCAAGTTTGAAATTAATGCAAAAATATAATGAAGAAAATCGAACAAAACAAATAAATTGGCAAAATATTTGACTAGTTTCAAATCACAAAACAGTCAATATGGTTAATTATAAGTTTAGTAGTTAATGTAATTAAAATTAATTGTGCACTTTCCTTTCTTTCCCTAACCCTATCCCTAAAGTGCCCATTGACAGTTCCTTTAGGATACGACCATCACATCAATCGGTAAGTTTAATTTGTGGACTTATTTAGCCCATAAGGCAATAATTCAAAACAGCCACGTTGGTGCGATTTGCCTACCCATCGGCTCCAGAAAACATGATGGAATGTTTGGCAGCCCAAACAATTGTTGATGGACTCCGTGACCACGAGATGTCTTGTTCGCCGCTTTAGAGTATGAGACAGTTACGCATGCTTCTGGTGGATACAGTAAAGTGAGGACTGTGAAAGAGGAAAAAGTGAAAGATAAAGTTGACCAATTGGTTAACACGATGAAGAGCCTTATTGATAAACAGATGAAGACGAAGAATATCAGGTATTGGAATTGCGGTGAACTGGGTCCCAATAATTGAAGACAACACAAGGCAGGAAAACTGGAGCGGGTCGTACTAGAGGGGGCAGCTTCGACCCGAAACCGTTTCAAAGACCCTCTCATACTGATAGCTTCTTTGAAATGTCGCGATGATAGTGTATATGTAGATGACGAAGAAAATAGTAAAAAGTATACACAGTTGATGGATACTGGAGCAACTGGGACTATTATATGACCAACAACCTTAAAAAACCGTAAGAGGCTTCTACGAACAAGATTGCGACTGCAGACTCACCGGTGAAAGTGCCAACATCCATAAGAAAATCCAGGTTCAATTAGGAATTGGTACAGAAAATTTCATTCAAACTGTTATTGTCGCTGATATCGAAGAAGATGTTATTCTTAGAATGGCTGTAATTAACTTACATTGTTTCCAGTTAGACTTTACCAACAGAGTGATCAAAATTGGTATTCCTACTTCCATATGAAGACAGTATCGTGTCAGTTGCTGTACAGGATGATACGGTGGTACCTGGTAGAAGTGAAACCATTATAGTAGCACGGCTTCAGGAAACTATGAAAAAAGGAACACCTCTAATGATGGAATCCTGGAACCACGGTGAAGAGGTTGGACGAGAAATTCTGATCGAAAGGGTTGGTCACGACTGCTAAAGACATTCCAGTTCATCTTATAAACGCTAATGATCACCTAATTACCATCAAGAAAGAGACTAGAATCGGAACTTGTATACCAGTAACTTCCATAATTCGTCAGACAACAACTTCTGATAATTCCAACGACAAATTCGAGCAAACGATTGCAGTTACTGGTCAATCTCTGAATCAGTTAGAGCAAAAGAAAAAAAAAGGGATTTTTTTGACGATATCGAGTAACTTTTGTACCAAAAGGAGGAAAAACAGGAATAACTTCTGCTGTAAAACACAAAATTGACGCTGGTGGCGTCAGTCCGATTGTAAATAAGTATTTATAGTGTGAAGAGTTATAGTGTTTTCATAACAGTTAATTATTTTAAAGCTGATCAGCAAAATCAATAAATAAAGTAATTCAAAGTTATGACCTAATTGTCAAGTAATAAAACTCATTATTGTCCCTATATTGGGGAAAAACTGGTGCGTTAAATAGTCTTGTTTTAGATTTTATAAAAATTACATTTAAAAAATAAATTACCTATTACAAAAAAACCCAAGTTACCAACATTAATTGGAACAACAGCCCTCTACATTCCTAATGGGGAACCAAGAAGCTAGGCTTGTGTGAAAGACACATACTAAGAGAAAATTAAAGTATGTGGTGGAAGAAGAATGATAACAGAACCAATGTTACCAAAATGAATTATGTTTAACAGTTAGGAGACATTAAAATGAAATAAAGGGAATAAGGTGAATATAAAAAATATAATTGAAAACTATTTTGAAATATTTAAATTTAAAAGGTACATACTGTCAGACAAAAATACAATCACTATCGGTTGTCATCGGTTTTCAACTAATTAAATATTATAGAATCCACCTTGTTATATCACCGTGTTTAATAATTTGTTCAAAATTTTAAATAAAAATGTTTAAAATTTAATGTTCTCAACCTTGTATTAAACCATTTCTTCATTCACTCCATTAACTCTTTTAACTCCAAACAACTCTAATATTATTCCGATTAGTGATAGTTCAACACGCTTAAATATCAATTAAAAGCACCCTATAAAAACTCTGATCTTGTCCCGCTCCACCCCTGACTATTAGGCATTCTGACGACCTATCAAACTGCTGACAAGTGGGAACTGACATTTTAGATGTGGCAACCTTGGTGGCCAGTTGACCTACAGGGTTGCCATAATTTTGTGACGTCATAGCGTGTCAAAACCCACTTGTCTAATTCGAACTCACCTTTTGGAGCAGGCATTGATTACAGATGTTAAATGTCATATGTCGGATGTCCAATAAAAACTAGTTATATTGCTGGTATGGACCAAGTAACTCCAGGTGTGATTCGGGTAAGAGTTGAGCTAAATAGGAGTTTCAATAAATTAATTTAAAATGAGCCTAAAAGAGGGAGGTTGTCAATTCGTCCAAATATTTTTTTTTATGTATGTTCAGGGATAATTATTTACCGCTTTGTCCGATTTCTATGATTCTTTTTTTGGATATATTTGGTCAAGATCTGATGGTGGGATCTATGAGAAAATCAGCAAACTTAATTTGTTATGGTATCTGCACGATTTTAGAGTCGGTTTTTGAAAAATTTACTTTTATAACTTGTTAAATATGTAGTTTTTATAAATTAAAAAAATTACTCACTGTTTGATTATTAATGAAAGTTAGTGGACTGTAAACACCTTTTATTTTAAATTTAAACAACAACAACAACAACAACAACAACTAATAAACTTACTATGAACTAAAGATAACAAAATAGGTAATTAAATTGTAATTTGTGATTTTTTATACAACTGTACTGTATGACTGTCTTTTTGCGAGTGACACAAACTAACGATACATTTATACCAGTGACGTAGATAGTTTATAACTTAACACTTACCCAATGCAGTTGTTTTTCAAAAAGAATAGATTTATCTTTTGATAGTCACAAATATCTGAAACCGTAATTTTTAACATTTAAGAATATCAGCAAATTAACACTTACGTCTTAAAGTATTTTTGAAAATTATGGTAATTCACAAGTTCAACACCCTGCATCTAAAAAACTAGTCGTAGGAGAACTTTGTACCCATGAACACTTGTAATTAGGAGGTCAAAAACTGCAACACATATAAAAAAACAGCAGATTCGTACGAAAGTCATTTGCAATAAGGAGTTCCTTTGCACGAGCAGTGGCGTAGCCACGGGGGGTTTAGGGGTCAGAACCCCCTCCCCATGGAGGGCCTTCGCTCACCGTTTCCGCTATCTTATTGGCGCTGATCGTTATTAACTGTTAAAAAATTTTTAGCTACGCCACTGTGCACGAGCATGTTATAAGTTGAAGATCACAATGTAACTAAATAGTAATGGCGCCAAGAGGTGGTAATAATATGAATTTAAGATGATCCAACTTTACATTTTTATGTGTTGTTACAAGTAAATATGAAAAGAATTATATGTAGAGAGCATAAACGAAGGTTCTCTCCATTGTTGAACATTAATCTGGAATTGAAACCTATAAAATTCAAAATGTTACAACGGTTATAAAACCCTGTAATAAATTACTATTCTGCCGTAAACTTGATTGATCGATAATGTTCAAACACACTTCGGTGTTATTATACAATATGGCGTAGATAAAATCGTTGTATAGATATTTTTAGTATGATGAAAATCTACTACAAAATTAATTTCATCGATTTATTATTTTTAATTTTTGTTCACCTAAATAGTCTGTCATAAAGAGAAAAATTAGGGTCGATGAAATAGAAGTAAAGAAAAAAAGGACTGAGGAAATGAAGGTGATAAAAATATTGTGGAAATGAACCATAGAGGAGTGATGAAATGAAAGTAAGAGAATAGTAAACGAATGAGGAAACAGAGGTATTAAAAAAAGGACTACTAAAACGAAAGTAATGTGAAAGAAACTTTTTAACTGGATGTAAGAGATAAAAGGATTGTAAAAATTGAGGTAAGAAAAAAATTATTAAAAAAATGAAGGGAAGGAAACTGAATAAATGTATGTATCATAAATTATTCAGAAAATGAAGGTAATATAAATGTACATGAATAAGGAAGTAGAGGCAAGAAAAAACGACTAATAAAATAATGGTTAGAGGAAAAAATAGAGACAAAAGAAAGGTAAGGAAAAATGAAAAGTAGGGAAGCATGAAAAAGTGGTTAAGCGTATTTCTTATGTTTTAATAAAAACGTGCAAGCTTTGGTGCAAAATTTTAAATACAAAAATAAATTTAGTGTCGTATTTTTTACAATTAGTCAGTCTTTGCAGTTATCAAAATTCCAATAATTTAATTAAAGCTTTGAAAAGGCAAAAAAAAACCCGCATATAGCTGTTATGACATGTAAAGACTCAAGATACTATTAAACAAAACTGTATAGACCTAATATAGACATACAAGATGAGTCACTAGGAATGCCATATGTCCATCAAAAAGTATGTACCCCTTCTTTATTAATAGGATAGAAGGGATTTGGCTAAAATATAATTAAAAGAATTTTTTTCCAAATCCACAAATACGTGAAGAAAGGGCTTTGACACTTTTTAAGTAATTTGATATTCCTTTTAAAGGACTCTATAATATACAGGGTTGCGCACCCCATATGTATCGGTCTCTGTAGGGAAAACGGTTTAACATTAAAATGTTTTCTTAACAGATTTATGCAGGGCCATTCACTACAACTTAGATATAATTTGAATTATACATCCAAAAATGAGAATTTATATCAAAATTGTTTTTGTTTGTTTAATGAAACATACTTTATTTTGAGTCCAAGGAAGTAGTTTCTGTAATGTTTCATATACCTATCTCTTTTCGTTTTTAAAGGTTTCTTAATTTATTGTAACGTTTAAATTTGGCCTTATAGCGTTTTTTTCATAAAAATAGGAATAAGCTAGTTTTTATCCGTGTTCAGTAATTATTTAATGGGTCCTTCTATACTCGCATTTAAACCACTGTGCTTTTGGATCGATATGCGAACCACTGATTTTGTCCTCACCGTCGAAAGCGATTCAGGGCTCCGTCTGCGACACTCTGGGTGAGCATCTGGCTGCCCTGTATTCAAGATGTCGGTCTAGCGTTTCCGCCCTGACGTTAATTGTGGGTATATGATCAGTTTGGGGTAGATAGGACCTCTATTTGAGTTTAGTTAGGCTAATTATTTGGTTTTAGAGGTTTGTTTGGTTATTTTAGCCCTTTCTGTCAAGAATTTATTTCGTAATAGAGGGCGCTGATGGGACACCTATTTGTCACTAAGGTATGTTGGTATTACTGGTTTGGGAGATGTCAATATTAGAAGTACCGTCTTGCTGGAAATTTCAAGATTGATATTCCACACGTGGGTTTTGTTTGAAAGGTACTGTTTCGAAATTTATTGGAAGTCGTTTCAATCCATTTGGGATATTGCGAAGCAACGTTTTTGTTTTAGGTTTACAACAGTGTGGATTGGTAGTATTTTTTTGGTGACCACATGTTGTAGGAGCTCTTAGGAGGATATTTAACCACGTGTTGAATCTCATTGGTAAGTTTTCTTCTACGCAGTACTTAAGTTATGACGTATTATTTCTTTTTGTAAGACCTTCGTTCTTTTATTTCAGTGCCCACATATATATGTAGTCTTTCTGAATAAGCACGTCAAAGAAATTGGTGATTTGGTGAATTCGTCTCCCTCTTTTTAGCTGTGAAAGGGGTAAATATGCTTTGATTTTAGCTAGAATGCTTACTTAGACCTAACCCTAGGTTATATTTCTTTTCGCTGTATATATTTTCAGTATATGGGATTGACTATTAACGGGTGGTATTTTGAAGTCTAAGGGTGTAATTTGCCTATTTAAATGTAATTGTTGGGTAGAACTCGCTTCACGAGCCGTCTATCCTGTTACTTTGTAAATCTGAAGATTACCTACATAAATTGATAAGCCGAACTTTAATTAATTAGTAAACGTTCTATTTCTAGACCTCGCTTCACGAGAAGGCTATGTAGGTACCTGGTTATTTAATTTTAACTTCTTTATTAACCAATGATAAATAGTTATTTCTGTGTTTTATCTTACACGTTTTCTTTAGGGTTCTTGTGACGGGCTATCAATTCTTGCGAAAGCCAACACTTCTTGGTACGGGCCAGTAGTCCTTGTGAAGGGCCAACACTTCTTGTGACGGGCTATCAATGCATAGCTTGAATAGCAAAGCCTAGTATGTTGTTATCTAAAACACATCAACTGTCATTTGCAAAGATATTATAGAGAGTTGAAGTGTTTCCAGTACGTTAACGTAATCGTGAACGTCAACGCAGAAAAATAGAAGATATTCAAAAAACAGCTATCATCACACCTTTTGGCTTATTTGAGTATCTTAAAATGCCGTTTGGACTAAGGAATGCTGCTCAAACCTGTCAAAGACTTATTCATCAGGTCACAAGAGATCTAAATTTCTGTTTTTCATACCTAGATGATTTTTTGGTAGCCTCAATAGATGAAAACGAACACATGGAACATATACGATTAATATTTCAACGCCTTCAAAATCATGGAATAATTATTAACCCTAACAAATGTGAATTTGGGAAAATGTCAAAAGAATTTCTGGGCTACCTACTTACTGATCCAGCCAACCCAACAAAAAGTAGAAACTATTATGAAATATCAAAACCAAAGGACACAACAGCACTTGGAAGGTTTTTAGGGATGATAAATTATTATAGAATCTCAATTCCACACATCGCCATGCTACAAGCTCCCCTGAACGAATTTCAAAAAGGAAGCCCGAAAAGAAAACAGCTTCTGCAATGGAATCCCGAACGAACAGAAGTTTGTGAAAAATTTAAAAAATCCGTAGTTGAAGTGGCTGTATTAGCTCATCCATTAGCAGACCTACCGGTGACGTTAACAGTTGATGCATCAGATGACGCAATTGGTGCAGTGGTAAACCAACATGAAAAACTCAGTTTAGACCTTTAGGTTTTTTCTCGAAGAAGTAATCAAAAAATACAGCATGTATGACAGGGAGTTGCTCGTCATATATAAAGGTATCAAATACTTTTAGTACCTATATGCTAGAAGGTGATGACTACCATTTTTACTGACCACAAGCTAATAACATACGCGTGAAATAAAAATCCTGAAAAGTCTACACCTAGGCAGAGTAGATACCTCGACTTTATAAGTCAATTTTCTACAGATATTCGATATTTATCGTTCGATAAGAATCAAGTTGCAGACGCCCCAAGTTAGAGTCACGGCCATCAAATTGGGACAGACAGAGTTACAAGACTGGTCAGAGGCACAAGAATCCGACGAATAGCTTAAAAAATTATTAATAGGGAATACTTCTTTAAAATTAAAAAAAAAAATATGCTTCCAGATAATGACTGCGAAATTTATTGTTACACATCCCTAAATTACATCCGTCCATATGTCCCAGAGAAATTAAAGAGAATGATTTTCAACAAATTGCATGCTATATCTCACCCAGGAAGTAGAGCCACTATTAAACTGATCAAAGATAGGTATATATGGTCAAAGATTGATTGTACAAAAACATGTGTTCCTTGTCAGAAATCAAAAATAACAAGGCATGTTCGAAGCCCATTAACATCATTTGAGATACTAGAAGCAAGTATACTAAGTGGCCAGAAGTGCTTCCACTTTCGGATATATCAGCAGAAAATGTGGTGAAAGCCTTTTATAATGGTTGGATATCAACATTTGGAGTTTTACTCAGAATTACTACCGACCAAGGAAGACAGTTTGAATCTCATTTGATGCAATAATTTTCAAAAATTTTAGGAATTTACCGCTTTAGGACAACCCCATATCATCCTAGTTTAAATGAGCTGATAGAAAGGGTCCATCGAACACTAAAAAAATGTCTTGCGGACGAAAAATAGACAATTAATCTACCCATCATTCTACTAGGTCTACGAACAATGCTAAAGGAAGATTTAGGAACATCCTGCGCGGAATTGAGAATACCGGGAGAATTAATAATTCCACAAACAAGACCTAAAACCAGTTATGTTTTTTTAAATAAATTACAAGAAGGATTATATAATATGTGTCCGAAGGCATCATACCACAAGCAAGAAAAACCATTTATTTATAAGGAGCTTCAAGACATTGGTCAGGTTTTTTTAAGAGTTGACAGAATTAAAAAAATTACTGCAACCACCTTACCAAGGTTCATTTAAAGTCATTACAAGACATGATACATATTTTACTTTGATGATCAATGGAAATGAAAAGAATATATCTCTAGATAGAATCAAATAGGTTTCTAGAGATTAATGAAGAGCAAAGAAATAAAGTTGCACCGAAGAGACCACAAGAAAAGAAAACAAAAGAGGGAGACACGCGTAATAAACAAGATGGATACACATCAAGATATGGCAGAAAAGTAAAATTCAGATTAAATTGATTTTCGTTTTCTTATATTATCACTAAGGGGGGAAAAATGTAGGGTATAAGATTCTTACTTATCATGTAAGGTTTGATATGTGAGATGATATTGGAAATAATAATAAAGTCATGATTTAATTGTCAGAGTTGTTAAACATTTAATCGCTTCTAAAAAGCTCATAAGTTTACTATACGTCCATTCCTGCAACTCACCACACACTATTCTTAAAATTTCAAGGTTGCAGAATGACCAGGTCATCTGCATATGCTTTTGTGTAGTGACTGTCATTATTGAGGTGGCTGATAAGGGTGCCGAGGACCATATTCCACAGATGATAGCACCCTTCCCTGTGGACATCCCCTCGCAACCAAGCCCCTTATATTCACATTTTCTACACTTATGATTACTGCTCACTTTGAGAGCATGTTATGTATCCACCCACTAACTATCTGTGAAACATTACTGTTGGTTATTGAGTGTATTATCTTGAGAAAGCTCGTCTTATCAAAAGCACCTTTCCATATCTATGAAAACATACAAGGCGGACTCTTTATCGTCCAGGGATTTCTCTATCTGGCCAGCAACAAGGTGAAGGGCTAAATTAGTAGAATTGCCTTGAGTATATGTATGTTTATTTGGGTGTAGTCGTGTTGTTTTAATCAGCACATGTTTTGTACCTTTCGCGTAACCTTTCCAATGTCTTCTTGGAAAACGATGTCAGGCTATAATTGGTCGTTATGTTTTTAGGACAGTGTAATTCATCCTTCTAGATTTGGGTATAAACACTACTTTTACCTCTTTCCATTTTTGGGGATATACCTCAGAGCCAAGGTGGGGGGTTTGTCCAGACCTCACTGAAGTAAAACTGGATAGAAACCATCAGGTCCTGGTGATTTAAATGAAGAGAAGCTAGATATTCCTTATCTAATTTTGTCATCTTCACAATGTGTTTGGTAGGTGGGTTGTATTCTTTCTCTGTCCAGTCGGCCACGTCTGTGATGACAGAGTCAGGGAAGCGTGTTGATCTTTGATGCCATCTTCGAGATTTGCAGTTTTTATACCATCCTCTTTGATTAACGCACCAATACTGCTTTTAGAAAAATCGCTGCCTGCGGGAAATCTTCGATTTCTTCGTATATCAATGTATCTCTCTGTGTTTTTCTAACGATTTTTTTGTAAATGTTTTAGTCCTCTTTTGAGTTTTGTGGTTCTTACCTTATTAAAGCATTTCCTAGCCATCTTCCTGAGGTGATCTTAATCTCTTCAGCAATAATTTAGAAGCTAATGAACAGTTTTCATAACACTCACCAAGAACAAGCAGCATATCAATTCTCTTTGCTTTAGAATAAGTTTTCATTTGTCAAATTCGATTTTTCGTACGTTTGATATCTAACTTACCAAATAGAAATGTCAAACACGTATTTGACATTTAAATTCAATGGTCACTTTGACTTTGACACAAAAGAGTATTAACAAAAATAAGGTATGTAAAAAATAAAAAACAGCTATTTACTGAAAACAAAACGTTGAATTTAGGTATAGAGAAATTTTATAAAGAATGTAAGATAATTTAAATGTCCATCAGTTTAAGTTATTAAATACAGGATGTGCCATTTGAAATAAGAATATTATTCAACTCCATATGTGAGTCGAATTCAATTAAAATAAATGATGTAATGAAAAAAATATGCATTTAATTCGATAGCCTAATATCTTTACTACGCATATCGCAGGTGATTGTTTATTAAGAATCTTTTAAAAATTTCTAAAACGAAAAGAAATAGGTAAGCTTTACTTTATTTTTCCGTGGAATCAAAAAACACCATCAAATAAATTTTAAAATAAATTCTAATTTTGGATCACCCTGTATAATCTATATTATTTTTAATTGTAGTATTAATAGCCCTGTATATCACTGTTAAAAAAAATTAAATGTTAATCGTTTTTCCCTACAGAAACCGAGACGTATAGAATACGCCGCCCTGTGTATACTTCTTGATAAAGCCCAAATTTTAATTATTAATAATTCCATTTATTTATCTAAATTTGTTTATAGCAATGGAAGGAATGTTTCGATCGAATATTATCATATATTATCATTATTCATCGGTAACTTTTTGATAATATTAATGACGGAATGATTTATTTATTTATTCATTTATTTATTTATTCTTGAAAAATATGAGTAATAGATACCAAATGTTTTTGACTAATTTTCTTATAATTGGAATGCAAAATTATTTCATGCAAAAATTTAGGTAATCTGCAAAAATTAGACAAAAACTTTTATTCTCTGTGTTTTTCTTATCAAAAAATAATTTAGATTTTAAACAGGGTATAAATAAAAATATTTTAGGTATCTATTACTAAAATCAGATAATTATGAAAAAGCAAATTGAGAAAAAAAAAATATTGACGAAGAAGCGTGATTTTTTTTTAAATAAATGAATAATCAAACTATAAATTATTTTAAACATTTACTTTTCTTAATTTCATTTTTTTTTTTGATCATCCAAATGTTCGTTTAAAAAAGGGTTATTATTAATTTAAAATATATGTAACTATAAAAACTAATTTAAAATTAAAAAAAAAATAACTTATCACAAACAATCACAATCACAAAAGATCTTGCACTAATCTTATGCAAAATGGCTTTCCGTGACATTTTTTTGAAATTCAGATATGTTTGGTGATACGAACCGTTTGGATAATTCAGGGTGTTGAATATGAACTTTTTGATATTGGTCATGTTATTTGGCCCCAAAAAATTAAGACAATTAACAATAAACGCATTACAAATTAAATTAGGCGATGCTCTTCTTCAATTCACGAATGAAGGAAAAAAACCTAGGTCTCTGGTTAGATTCTGATCTTCGTTTTAGTAAACATACCTCCACCATATCTCAAAGTTCGTTCAACGTCTTGAGACAGTTGTACCCTAACCGAGACCTGCTTTCCACACAACTCTAACTTAAACTTTGTGAATCTCTCATTTTTTCCAAACTCAGTTATTGTGATTCTATCTACGGTCCAGCCCTACTCCAATCCGATTCCGCTCGTTTACAAAAAATTCAGAATAGCTGTCTACGTTTCGCCTATGGAATTCGAAAATTTGATCATATCTCGAATAAAATGAAAGAATCAGGTTGGTTGACTTTCAATAACTATCGCCTTTTGCATTTATTAACCCAAGTTCACAAAGTTTTACTCATACAGAAACCTGATTATTTAGTTAACAAATTAAAGACATTTTCCAATATTAATGAATTTTCTACGCGGAATCGAATGACCTTGGTGGTACCGAATCATAACACGGCTCTATTTAAAAGATGTTTTTCGTATGTTGCATGTAAAGAGTACAATAAACTTACAAATGAATTTAAATCATATAACTTGCTTAATTTCAAGAAACGCCTAAAAGAATCTTTGTTCAATAAGCAATGGTCATAAAAAAAATATATTATATAATGCAACGAATTTGGTTTTGAAAATCTGTTTATTTTTTATACTTTTTTCTCTCTATTATATTATATTATTATATTTCAATGTTATTTACAGGTTAAGTTGTAAATCAGCACAAGCTGAACTTCACCTTTTCATCTACCTTATATATGTATATATTGATATGGGGCGTGTGTATATGTGTATGTGGATAAATTTTATATTATTATTAATTTATACACAACCCCAATCATTAATTTACTATCGCAAATAACAGAATGTTTTACGAATTATTTTTCATTTTATAATTGCCCGGCGCCACTGTGTATGTGATGGAAAAATATAATTTATTATTTATAAATTTAATTAGTTAAAAAAATAATAATAATAATAATAATAATATTTATTGACCTTTGAAGCCATATCTACAAAATATGAATAAGGTAAGTAAGGTAAGTAAAATATATTATTAAATTTGAATTTACCTTTTGTCTTGAGTTTATTGACTATATTTTTTTTTAATCTACCCCAATAGAATTTACCCTTCATTTAATTATCTATTTAAAAAAATTAAACACAGAATTAACAAAAAAAAAACATTTAAACACATTTTTATTGTAAACCAATAACTATTGAAAGAGATATCAAAAAGGAGCTTAACATAAAAATTCCTAATTATTAAATACCTACCACCATCTATCATTCATAAAACACACTCATTCAAAAAATTACTAGATAAATTAAAAAGATTACTACGTAAATAATTTGCAAGCTTTTGGTCTGGTTCTGAAGAGGGCGCGAAAAGGCAAAGTTTGTTTGCTCTGCGCTAATGTTCGTTGGGTTGCAAATTATTTAAATTTATAGTAAACGTAAACATTGACGCTGGCCGCTAACAGATATTTTTTTCTTACAATTAATGGGAAACAAAGAAAAGAAATTAAAATAAATGGTAAGTGATTGTTTAGTTTTTAGTTTAAGCAGTTTAATAATTGTCTTATACCTTTTAATTGTTTTCGGTAGAGTTCATGACCGTGAAAGTTTTTCCTCCTTGATTCTTTATTTTAGGTTATGTTGATCTATCTGGGGGTTTATGTGTGAGCGGCCTCCTTGGATGGGATGTAAGTCACTGAACGTCGCCAGGAGCTGCTACGTCACTCATCGGTTGCCATGGTTTTATTTTCTTAGACTTACATACACAGGTATTTTTTTTTTACTTTTCGATTTAAAACTCGCGTTTCACTTTGTTTAGATTAAATTTTATTTCAGACGTCTAATTACAACTTATTCTTACTTTCAAGGTTGATTCTGTGTGTATATTTGTTAAAATAGATAAAAAAAATTCAAAATGGTTCAGGACAAAGAAAAAGAAACGTAGTTTCCCTTTGGAAATTCAATTCACCACCCCTTTTGTTTTTTCAACAAAACCCCTTGGTAACCAAAGTTAGATTCAAATCTTTAATCAATTTATCTATTGAACTAACAAACGTCATCCTACAAGAGTCAAGCCATCAAATTTCCGGGGTTAGCCTTTGGATGGTGAGTTTGCCATTCACTAATTACTAACCAAAAATAACTAATTTCTCCCACAAACTATTATGGTGGTGACACGCCAAAATTCATATGCCTGTTGCATCTTCCACGCAGCAATACAGCCAACCTTTAGCCATTTAAGCTCCATCCCCTCATTAATGGAGCGAACAATACTACTGCAGTTACTGCAGTAAACTCCCAACAAATCTCATCAGCCATTCTTCTAGATATTCAAAAAGCCTTTGATCAAGTCTGGCATCCTGGACTAGTCAAAAAGATCATGAAGATAGGTCTCTCCCAGTATTTCCAAACTCATTCAGTCCTGTCGCACTGAGAGAACAATCACGGTCAAAGTAGGCAACACCCTGTCAGAATCATTCACCCCTCTTGCTGGGGTATCACAGGGTTCCGTCCTGACCCCTCTCCCATGCCTCATATACACCTGTGACATCCCACCTTAAAATCGCCTATCTTTAAAATGCCTTCTGTATGCCGACGATACTGCTGTTCTCTGTAGTCAAAAATTTTGACCAACTAAGTATTCTGGAACGCTGGTGTAGCAGGAGTGTCTTACTTAATCCACTAAAAATACAATTTTTCATCTTTAAACGTCCAAACTCAAAAAAGAGCCACCCAAATTTCCCAACACGTCAATGTAAATTTCCTAGGAGTCAGACTTACTCAGCAGACGGAAATGGACTATCTGTGAGTACGATTCTCTTGTACATTCAATTGGTCCTCTGATATACAACGCTATATTGACAAGATGCGAGAGCCAACCAGTCTTCTTGGGGCCTTGTGTGGACGAATTGGACGATGCAACCTAAACACTTTAATTCACACCCACAATTATTTTATCCGCTCCGTTTCCGATTACCTTACGGCGTACTTCCATCACATCTTACCTACAAATTCACCACACTCGAGATACGTATACTCCGACCATGCCAATATCTTCCCTTTCGCTTTCCCAGGGGAGAAGTTTTCGCAAACATCTCCAGCACCTCCATTCTCACACGTTTCCAAACCTAAAGGAATCAATATGTTTCTCGCATTCTGAAAGGCACAAACACACACTGCAAGGACACTTTGCAAACCCCTAGGCGCCCACGCCGCCTCCCACTATTTCTAAAATCGAAAAGAAAACTCCCACAACCAAATTTAAGATTACTTTCAGATTCCCAAGACCCCCCATTCTCCGCTGGACTAAGCTCCACTATCTAATAGATAAAACCCAATCAGTTAATACTAGCCCTATCATTATTGTACAGTATCATGATTTAGGTTTTCATGGTTTTCCTAAATCATATTTCCCACCTTATACTATGGACTTGTCGATATATGAGGTTGGAAATAGCAAAATTGCCGACATTATTTTGGGAACACAAGCTGCCACACAGTTACCACGCGCCAACATTTATGAAATATAGAGCTAGGTTACTATTGTGATCAGAGCAAACCACCCTGAAAAGGAGGATAACTCCTATTATAGCAGGGTATTAGGCAAAACAAAATGTCTTAGAAAATATAATAAAACTCATGAAACAGTCACTATTAAACTAAAACTCCAGATTCATTATTATTTGAAATCCAATCTAATTCACTGGCTTTAAAAATTTGGTTTTATTTCAAGTTCAGTATTCAGTACCTATCCTAAACCGATGCCCTTTTGAACCGACGCTTTTTCTACCCTACCTCCCATCGATGCTCCTACGTCATGACGTTCTACATTTCTATGATCTACGTCCCGGCGTTCGACGTCCCGATGATCTATTTCCCGAGTGTTATTACGTACCGACGCTCAACATCCCGCCGCCCTACTTCCTTACCTTTTTTGTCACGGCGTTGGAACCTGTCGTTTTAATTTTTTATTACCTTTTTAAAAGACTTCTGATAAATAAAATTCACCGGCCGATCATGTACATTTCGACAATTGTTTATGCTTCTGATACCTGAGTGGCTATACCCGCTATACCTTATCTGAAATGCCGACCTGAGTATAGTACAATGCCGACGTAAAGTCTTACGTCCGACAAAATGTTTGTCTTAATCAAGACATATTACCCAACAAACAAACTGCCGGGATATTGCTGGCCTTTTGCTGTAATTGAAGGGAAAATGAATGGGACGACTAAAAGATAAAAGCCTACTTTTGCCATTTCGATAGTGGCCCAGCATTATGTTGCTTGATTATGGCCTTATGAAGGGTAAGTAACTGTATTGGGTAAAAGCGTAGTAAAAGTCAAAAAGCTTTTAACTGCCGCAGACAGTCTAGGAGAGCTCCGTCGGCGTTCATAGATGGAGACACCGATGATCGCTTGTTACATACTCAACCAGTGGACATGTACTATGAGGCCAGTCTCCCATTGCTGGTATTCACTATTCAGTATTCATTGTAATTTTTTACTTTTAGAATATTTTAAGAATAATTTTTTTGAAGAAGACATTTTTCTGTATTATTATGTTATATAGCTGGATCAAATAAAATGTCTACAATATTCTATATTGAAATGCCTTCTGTTTTTGTAAAAAAATTATAGTTCAAACGGTACTACTGGTCAAAGAGGCACTATCGAATATCCTGTCTGGGCATGACACATGGCCTTAATTCAGCAGTCAGTATTATTATGGCAAAAGGCCAGCAATTTCCCATT
This sequence comes from Psylliodes chrysocephalus, assembly GCA_927349885.1. Taxonomy (NCBI): domain Eukaryota; kingdom Metazoa; phylum Arthropoda; class Insecta; order Coleoptera; family Chrysomelidae; genus Psylliodes; species Psylliodes chrysocephalus. The sequence goes on along the minus strand of OV651824.1, from coordinate 29,765,873 downwards.
AACTTCCCATCAATATGCCATAATTGCCAATATATTTATTTCTAGACATTAAAAGGAAAATGGAGGCATATTAACTGAATTTAATGGCTAAGTGACTTCGGCCCAACTGTCGACCGTAGTGACCTATATATGTCGGCTTTTTAATTATAAAAGTTAAATTGCCATCATTACAATTGGTGGGTAAAAGTTATTGGGCCTTTTATTGTCCTGCACAAAATGTTTGATGGGTATAATTTAACATTCTGCATTCAATCAAAAGACAGTTTGGTAACAATAAGTATCACATATCAAAAAGAATGTTGTTGGACATTGATAATTGCAAAAAACCTAGTCTTCTTTAATTGGACACAATACAAGAGAGTTACAATGAATTTGAGTACAATATCGAAAAGTTCACATTCAACACTCTGTATTATATAAATGATATGGAGTTGCAGCAATGGTAACTTTTGATCAGGAGGTAGATATCTACAACATATCTAAATTTTAAAAGAATCTCACGAAAAACCATTTCTAGAAAAGAGGGGTCCTTTGAAACATTTTTTAATATAATTAATTTCCGTTTATTTTTAAATCAAGGGTAACTATAAAAATTTGACATATTTCACTGTGTATATTACGTGACCAAACAACTATGTTAGGAATATAATCATTATTCAATTGAATCCAAAAAGTTTGACCCATCTAGGGAGAAACAACTATGTTAGGAATATAATCATTATTCAATTGAATCCAAAAAGTTTGACCCATCTAGGGAGAAACAACTTTGTTCCGATTTAAACAGAAACTGAATATCTATTTTAATGTCTTATTGATAGATAAAAGTGTTATAAACGATGTGGATACCACCGTTGGCATCGTTTAAAACATAAATTACCAGCGATTTTAAACGAACACTCTGTATAAAATAATTCTGACATAAATTAAGTAAGTACATCGATAAGCACCATTTAAGATAGCCTATCGGCTATCGATATTTCAATTTTATAAAAAAAAGCACAACACACTCAGCTCATCTACTACACTTACGCGCATAGCAGACGTCGCGCGACGTTTCTCAACGCTCGTCGACCATCTTCAGTTTACTAAGTACAGATTTAAATCCATACTCCTCTGTTAGAAGAGCACGATTCGTCTCATCATAATTCGTAGACTTCTCTGCCGTTGGTCCTCGATGACATCCTTTTGCTTTGGTTCTCTCTGCCACGCTGCGGACTGCAGTACATGTTGTATCCGGGAATGATGTGGACCCTGACGTCGCCCGATGGCCGGATGCCTTCCGGGCGTTGTCTTCTCGAGAAGGATACTGTCGTTTTGCAGCAGCAGTAGTGGAAGAGGTTGACGTAGGCGCCGCGAAAGTGCTGGTTCGACATGCCGTAGAGGATGCTGTCGATAGAAACGGTAGAACATTAGTTTTAATTTAATCTTTCTTCCAAATTTTGTAAATGTGAAAATGTAATCCCCAAATCCCTTTATGAAATTAAGAAATGTATCCATACATTCCCAAAGTGATAACAAACTATAGACAAATTTAAATAAAAAAAAAATAGTTTATTGGCCAAATATCGAACCTGGAACCTCAGAATATAGCTCTCGGCGCCTCTACCAATAGGACTACCGAGGCACATAGCTACGAAAGTCGAATTTGTGAATATGATTTGAATAGATATAGACCTAAATTAATTTAATTCATTTAATATAGAGGGTTTTTAACTTATTATTAGTTTTTTCTATCAAAACAAAGAAATTAAATACAGTGTTTGTACTAGAAAGTCTAACACTAACTAACTATTTTCATCTTCGCAGATTTTTAGTAACTTTTATTATTTATGTAGTAATTTAGTAGCTTTATTTTATTTTCCAAGCAACATTGTCAAGTTTAATAAATAAAATTTATAATGTTTTCTAATAAAACGAATAAAAAAATTATTTTAAACCAGAATTATTCTTTTTTTATCAATAAAATGAAAGGAGAAACATTAAATATTTATGTCGTTATGTATGAAAACTCTCTTTGTTTCGATAAGATCGGCATCCTTGCCTCCACAAGACGAGTGTACGTCCAAGAACCCCCTGTTCTTCCAAAATTTCAATTATTATCATTACCCCCTAATGATAATAATTAAAATTTTGGAAATTAATAAATTAATAAAGATTTTAATCAAATTAATATGTGTGACTCTTAAAACCCTAACAACTCAGGTAAATTTAAATACCCAAGTGTACCTATTTATATTTGGGTATAGTACAAGCAAGAAATATAATGTGACTTTAAAGCTTTAAAGCCAGCCGGCAATATTCAAAAAAACTAAGGCGACTGATACATCATCTTTAAATTAGTAGAGGAGCTTTCAAGAAATTGAGTATACTTATTTTATTTTTATTTCCCTCGATAAAAGGAAAGTATTGTAATCGTGAAAATTTAGATTTTTACGTTTTCGGATCCATAGATTACAAAAATCATGTTTTCCCCATTCTGTCGGTCTGTCTGACGTCTGTCTGTTGGCGAGATAGCTCAAAAACGTCTTAAGAAAAAAACTTCAAATTTTGTATGCAAGTAAGGCTTCCTCTTGGCTCAAAACCGATTACACTTCCAGTCAGATATATATAGGGTGAGCAAATAAAAACAAATATTTATTTTTAAAAGTCGACTAAAATTGGTCTCTGTTAAAATTGGTAGGTATCTGATCAAAGATAACAGATCATAAATTACTTTTTAAATATTGGCTTCCCTGTTTTTACAATTTATACAGGGTGTTTTTAAATGGTATGCTAATATTGTAGGGTGTGATTCCACAGGTCATTTTATAAAGAAAAGTTTATATGAACATATGTCCGCAACGGCTTCTATTTTTTGCTAGAAGGAGTTGAAAATTTGTTTTTTTAAAAAGATATTTTTTAATTTCTCTGAACATAGTTTAGATATAATTTTCAATTTTAGCATGTGTTAGTAGGATATAAAACCACATATTTTAGTTAGAAAATTTATTTAATTGCTTTACCAGTGGCGTCTCTGCAAACATGTCATCTGATATTTTCTACAAAAAAAGTAGTATGCCACCGAAATACCAAAATAAGGGAGAAATCTTAATCCAGTATGTCCATGATATTTGGCAATACTATTTATAGCGTATATTTTTTTAAATTGTTTCGTCTATAAAACTTTAAGAAGTTCTTCTTTCTTATAGCTGTCTTGAAAATACAAATCATTATCCATTAGAAAATTTTGTATATCTGCTTTCACCATCGTGTAGAATGTACTCCTAAACAATCTGCGTCTTGACTAACTCGTCGGCAGTTAAAACAATTCTTACTGAATTCAGTGCAGGTGGCCAGGAATACAACCGGCAGGAGAGAACTAGGTTTGTGAATCAATTGTCGCGGTCTTTTTACAACACAATGCGCTTTTCAGAGACAGAGGAAGAGTTTTATGTAAATAAAACCGACATTGTTAGGAAACTTTCCAAGCCATTGCAAGGTAGTTTTGCAAGATTTAAGGACTTTGTTAGTTTTTCTACAGATTTAAGCGATTTAACGTTGCATTAGTTTAATTATTTATTAAATTTTTAGAATTTCCCCAAAGAATTTGTTTGAATTTTGTTTATTTTTTTCAATATGGCCAATTATGTATTTAAGTTTTTTGTTAAAATGCATGTTTTTATATCTATTGTGGTTGATTATTATTTATCCGCTTCTGGATTTTTGCCCCACTAAATGGGGCAGAGATACCGTTTGGCCATAGGTTTATATTCCTGAATTCTTTTAAAACAAGTATTTCATCTTAATTTCATATATAAAGGTACATGCATGAACATACCAAACATATCGACACATTTCAAGTACATTATAGAAATGAAAAGGGTCTAAAATATGAGAAATACTAAAAGTGCGGATTTTTGCCCCTAACTACAGGAATACTATTGCTAAATACCATGGACATACTGTATTGAGATTTTCCCCGTATTTTGGAATGTATTAATAGAATATAAAATCACATACTTTAGACGAAAAAGTTATTCTATTGCTTCAACAGTGGCGTTTATCTTATCGTTTATCAATTAAATTAAATATTCTTCATTTTACAGTATTGACGATTAATTTTAATTATTTTAATCCAAAATCTAGCGGCTGGCGAGAAAAATACAGGATGCCGTATTGATGTAGAATTGACCAGTCAAATAAGTAAAAATATCAACATGGAAAAATCTCGGTAGCGTACTTAGATTAAAGAGACCGAAGATGTAACATTGCACACTGCGCATGTTGTCTATTTTAAGCCAAAGTAACCCACCAATTGAAAATCATTGTTGCACGACGCCACCCGAATTGCACCGATTTCCATTCAGCGATCACCTCCACCTGAGTTTAATCACCATTGACAGCTGTTTTTTGATTTATTTGTTGGTATTTTAGCAATTTAAAGTGTTCTAGTTATTCAATTTCAAGTTCAAAATGTCACGATGTATCTTGAAAAATTGTATGTACTTATAATACAAGTACTACTGTTATGAATATATTCGTTTTCAGCGGTAAATATTTATTAACGTTTTGACATAAAGCGCCATGATTCTCTGGGCTGAATACTTCAGATCCGCATTAAGGGGTTTCAATAAATATTAAGCATCAGAAATCAGATTTCATATTACTTACATAAATTTACAAAAGGGTAAAATTTTGAACATTTAATTTAAATAAATAGTAAATAGGCATTATTGCTAACGAAATTTTGTATTTAAAAAGTAGTTTTATAAGAATGTTTTCTAAAGGTAGTTTTTAGCCCTTTTTGGTAGATAAATAAGAGGTAAAGAATCATAGTTGCTAGCTAAATTTTATTTTTATAAGGTATTTTTATAAGGTATTTTTATAAGGTATTTTTATAAGGTATTTTTATAAGGTATTTTTATAAGAATATTAGATGAAATACAGGATGACCTACTTAAAATTTCAAGGTTCATCTTATTTGCGGTCAAATCGAAAGTGACATTGAATTTTAAGTCTTAAAACAAAGTAATCTAGTATAAGCAAAAAAAAATACTAAAGTTACAGGAGTTAGGTCCGATTCCACCGTTGTGTTAAACGGAGATTAAAATGACAGTGTTAATGTAAAAATGTCATTTTAAACTTCGTTTAACACAACGGTGGAATCGACCCTTAGTCACGTTAATAAAATGTTACATTACAAACCCCTAAACAACTCGAACATAATTTTCGTTTACTAAAAAAAATCCAAAATTTAGCAATATTTATTTATTATACAATCTAATGCGATTTCAAAGATAACTGGATCAAAAAATCCGAATCTCTAAATTTTGGAGCTAAATGCTCAGATAAAAGCAAGCGACCGATAGGGGTTACAAAAATAATCGATTTATCGATAATTCTGATATTTTTTAATGAAAATCGATTTATTCGCTGTTTTTAATAAATTATTTTCGTTTTTTTTAAGATAATGTATTAATCGATTTTAAAGGAAATACAAAAAAAGTAGATTTATTCAAAATAATCGATTTATCGTTTAATCGGTTTTTTAATTATTTGATTATTTTCGATTTTTCAAAGATATTATATGAAAATAATCGATTATTTTACCTAATCGATATTTTGGTTATTTTTTAAAATTATCGATTTATTGGATAATCAGCTTTTTAATAATCAATTATTTTCGATAATCGAATAATCAATTTCAAATAAAAGGAAATATGAAAAAAGGATTATTAGAAAATAATAGATAATTCGTTTTATTTTTTGGAAAATCGATTTATCATAGAATCGGCTTCTTAATTAATTGGTTATTTTCGATTAGGCGATTATTTTGGAATTATTGATTATTTTTGGTATTTCAAAGATAATCGAATTATCGATTTTAAAGGAAATACAATAAAAATAGATTATTGATAATAATCGATTGATCGAAAATTATCGATTATTTAAAATAATCGATCATTCTGTTTTTTTTTGAAAATCGATTTGTCAGTTAATCGACTTTTTAATTAATCGATTATTTTTGAAATACAATAAAATAGATTATTGGTAATAATCGATTTATCATAGAATCGGCTTCTTAATTAATTGATTATTTTCGATTAGGCAATTATTTTGGAATTATCGATTATTTTCGGTATTTCAAAGATAATCAAATTAACGATTTTAAAGGAAATACAATAAAAATAGATTATTGATAATAATCGATTGATCGAAAATAATTAATTATTTAAAATAATCGATTATTCTGTTTTTTTTTAAATCGAATTATCAGTTAATCGACTTTTTAATTAATCGATTATTTTCGATTTTTCAAAGATTATCGAATAATCTGTTTCCATGGACAAAAAAAAAATGGTTTATTTGAAAATAATCGATTATTTAAAATAAACGATAATTCTATTTATATTATATTTTGTAAACACTGATCTATCGGTTAATTGGCTTTTTAATTAATCGATTATTTTTGATTTTTTAAAGATAATCAAGTAGTCGATTTTAAAGGAAATGACAAAAATATATTGTTTGAAAATAATCTATTGATCGAAAATAATCGATTATTTTCAATGATCGATAATATATCGCTACCCTAGAACGACAGGGTTCTATGTGGCACAAGGTTAATTTCGATCAACAGCTGTTGAAAGTTTAAACCTTCTACACATTATGGTACAACAACCTCCTAAAAGTACAGTTTTCAAATAAAAAATATATATAACCTATAAATTCTTGTATTTATTTACCAAGACCCTGTATTAGGATGATTCTTCTAAAATTACAATTTAATTGTTACACATAGAACTTTATACAAATTATCTAGGGTAATAATAAAGAGAACAAGGTTCTATCTGAGCAGTTAGAACCTTGTTAGCAAATTATCACTTTAATTATTGTTTTAGATTTGAAAAAAATGGCTTACATGCGCAAAAATAATAATAAAATTGACTTATTATTATTGTTGTCGTTGTCATAATTGATGGTAGAAGAAATGAAATAAGTAATAAAGTGTTTTTGTAAATTGAAGTCATAATAAGCATATTAATCTTTTTTATCTATAAAATATGGAAAAAGGTTTTGGTACAGTGGTATTCGAATCCAAACGTTATGCGAATTTTGACTGTAAAATTTAAACCAAATATTTGGGAATTAAAAAAAAATATCTTAACATGAACACAAAACATAAGCTTTAATATTTACTTAAAGGTAAACAAAGAATATTCTGAAAAAACAACATTAAAAAAAAATATTTGTTTGACGAAAATTTTTAATAACCCTTTTATTATTGTTTTGTTTTTTTATTCGGTAAATTTTTGCCTTTCTGCTTTTGGCTGTTACCCTTTCCAGTCTTTAGAGTTATTAACTTTTTTTTCTTTTCATTTTTTGCCTTTTTTGTTGTCTCTGCAATAGAGGTTTCTTTTCCTGAGCTAGTACTTTCTTTTTGTTTTGAAATTGCTTCCATGATATTACGAAATTCTTCTTCATCTAAAAAAATATTCCAGGTAACTAAGCAACTGTTACATTGATTACGTGCAAAAAACTAGCAAACTAATTACGTATGTAGTTATTTTAGGCATACTATGTTTACACTACAGAACTAGCTAAACTAACTTTTCCCTAAAACAGTATTCTTTTAACCGACCCTCCAACTTTAATTATAACGAAAACTCTTGTAGTGTAAGCTTAAAAACGGGACACGTAATACATTGTTCTTTAAGTTTGATCAAAATTGTAACTTACTTATGTCCAGACATACTTTGTAGTACTCAATATCCTGTTGGGACATATAAATAAACATTGATATCAAATGATCCTTCTTCTCTGCTTTTATACCAGTTTCCCCTTTCCGAGGTTGAATTGTACGGCAAACTAAATCATTCTGGCTTAATTTATTGAGATCATTACTTGGGACTTCTGGTCTTCTAGATAATTTTTTTTCGGCTGGTGCTATTGATACTTCTTTGAATTCAGTGCTAAAACCAAGGCTAAATTCTACATGAAACCTTGACTGAGTAAAACGTAGAATTTGAACTTTGGAAAAAGGGATGTTTTTATATTCCAATTTTTTGCTGAGGTCGTGATAGTTCTTATAATCTGCTTGTCTCATTTGCATTATAATAAATGGTTTTTTTCGATTAACACTTTTGAGTAATCTAATCAAAGCAATTGGTGAAAAAAATTCATTTATCTTTAAATGTCTTTCGATGGCGCTATGTGCGTTATCCACTTCTTGACATGCTGAGTGACCAGCTATAGAAAACTTCATAGTTATGGATTCAATATGGGGGTGTCGTTGCATAAAATCTGATATGGCAAAGGACATAACTGAATTTCTATTTTGTGGGACGCAGGAGTCGCTCCATGTAATAAGGTTGGTGATGTCATTTTCTTCAAAAACCCTTTCTAATATTCGTATTAGTGCGGAAGCTATATCATTTCCTGTACGGCCAGCGGTTTTTTCGGTCCATATTGCACAATACGTGGTTTTGGTTGTCGTCAAATATGCTGTAAGATTGTATATATTTAACTTGCATTTGTAAAACAAAGGTCCAATTTCAGTTCTGGGGCACGTGATCACGTTTTCCATGTCAAAAATAAGAACTGGAGTGCCTGAGTCTTTGTCAGCCTTTTTTTGTTCCCTCATATTCTTCTTTTCATTAAGATGTTTCTTGTATTCTTCTGTAATTTCTTTATCCGGTTCTTCTTTCTTTATATTTTTATATATTTCGCAGTATCCACATCTGTCACTTTTCGGTATGTGAAAATCAATATTAAAATTTGTACAGAAAACATAGCGGTAAAATGACGCTTTCACTGGATCCCTTGACTCTTCTTCACACTTAATCACATAAAGATCATACATTTTGGTTATATTTAGGTTTGCATCTATGTACCTTTTAGCAGTTCTGTATCTACAGTAATGAGACTCAATAGAGGGAAAGCTGTTAATGTGATCTTTTACTGTATTTATTTGTTCTTCTGAGATACGATTGTGATTACCCCCTTTCCCTCTCTTGTCTCTCTGTGGTACACCAGTAACTTTATCCTTTTTTAGGTGTACATTGTAGATAGGTTTTTGAGATATATTTAAAGAAGTGAGATAAAAAGTTTTGCATACTTCGATCTGTTGATTATTTATAAAAAACATATATTTAAAAGTGTAAGTTCGGCGTGAGCTATTATCTTTGGTTGTACTGCGATTCTTTAATAATCTTTTTGTTGTTCTGGCAATAAAATCGTATTTACCGTTTTGATCTAGACCATAAAAACTTTTAAAAGTTTCATGTCTTTCCTTTTCAGAAATATATCTGGCACATTTAAACTTACAAGTAGTTTTACAGTCTTTAATTGTTTTTACTTCCTTTTTTGGTACATTTTTTTTTCTTTTGCTAATGTATTCCTCACCGGCTTGATACCTTGCCTTTGCAATATTTTGTTTCCATTTATAACCAGATTGTTTTTTTTTTCTAGTCTTCTTAATATTGTTAACCGCTTCGTTTTCTCGAGCCTCCTGAGAATCCAAGTCCACTTGAGCAGTATTTAGAATAATTTGAAAGTTGTTTAAATTGTCCGACAGTGTATTTTTATTTTCCGCAGTGATCGCGCTATCATTTCTTTCTTCAATTTCCGATTCTTCTAAATTATCATGATCTGATTGGCTATGTGAATTCTCAGCTAACACTTCGATAGGCACGTCTTCTTCAGAAGTAACAATATTATTTAATTTTTCAAATATGTGTACATTTTCATCTAAATATTGAATGTCAACGTCATTAATTTCCATAATTTGAACATTATTATTAGCGAGAGGAATTATATCACCTACTTGGAGGTTTTTTTTGCTTAGGTCATCAATGACACTTAATCTGTTAGTAATATTGGTTGGCGTTTCTTCTTTCCAAAAATCATCACCCTTAAAGATATCTTTAATATCTTGATCACTTAGTGTATCAGGTTTTTGGGCCATATTTAAAGCTGAACTGTAAAAAAAAATAAAATTCACTTACTTTATAAAAAAATAAAGAAGTGTTGTAAAAGTAATTAAAAATCCGACCAATTTTTTAATCTCAACGCCTTATATTTATTCCAATCATATTAATATAATTTCAAAAAAAAAATAGATCACAATTAAAACTCGTAAGTATATTAAATATGACCGAAAGTAAAAAAAAGAGCACACACACAAGGGCACACTGTACAAGAACAAAATTTTTAATTCTTTACTACTAAAATACCATGTACTTTGTGGCCAGCCCCACTATAGCGGATTTATTTATACAGATCTTAATTTTTTTTTAATATATTTAATATTTTACCATATCGAAATTCGCAATTAATTTAAATTATCAGGTAAAACATATCACATTGTTAATATAATAATAATAACAACAATATTAATAATCATAATGAGATAAGGGTGCCCGCGCATCTAAAATAGAATCCTGCATGAGGTAGCAGTCCCAGCATTTTTTTTTATGAATACAATTAATAATTAAAATGTTTAATAATTCTAACATTACTTACCAGCTCTTATTCCACACTTCCTCCTAGAATTATTATAGTAATAAATAAAAAGTGGTGTGTTTTCTAAAGCCACAAAACTGAAAATAAACTAGGCACTACTATTTTTAAGGTTAAAATCTTTTTGTCGTCTACTAACTTATTTGTACACAGTTCTATCTACACAAAACTTTTTGGAACAAAGTTGTAACTGAAATGTTTATGTCAGTTATTAGCGACAAAGTTCTATCTGCAACAGTTAGAACCTTGTGTTATAAATTATACCATTATTGCCATGCAGATACAACTTTGTCCCTTGAGTATTTAGACTACTGGTCAATAGATGGCATTTAAATGCACTTTTTTAGGTAAAACTCATTACATAGAACCATATCACACCAAAATCTCGATTTTGGCAAAATTGACACTTAGAACCCTGTCGTTCTAAGGTAGCGATATTTCGATAATCACTCATCCCTAGCGACCAAATTACTTTTAATAGATTTAAATTTTAAAATGTTATCTGGTTTCAGACATATGCATTTCTAGAGTTTTATGTGACTCATCCTTTATAATAATTAATATTCTTAAAGAAAGAAGCCTTAATATACTTTTTTCTGAGGTTACAATACAAAACAGCATTTTCTCATTTTGACTAATTTTTAATAATATGTAATAGCCGTAGAAAAAATATAATGTTCAACTCATAAGGGTAGATTTGCAGTATTAGCCTGTGCACATGCTATTTTTATAATACTCGTAGACAATGAGTAACATTTTTTGCTCAATTAACAATATATTCTATTTCAACATTTTATTGTAATCTCTTGCAGAAAAGTCCGTAGTAAATAAACGCTAACGAAATATTCTATAAAAGGTCTTCTCTTTACATAAAATGTCGTGGCATCTGTTTGATATTAAAAAATCACGTTAATTTTATTTCATAATACAAAATTCGATTAAACACTTTTTAAATAAACCTAATAGTTCATTATGATGCTAAAAAACAAAGTCCGGTCCCTGTCACAGAGTTCGGGTCGCCGCGTGTCGCCGCCCAGTTCCCCCACTTCGTTAACCCTTCTTTAGAAATTGGCAACATTTGCGCAGGTTTAAAACCGGTGTATGTTATATCTCTGGTCTCTTTTATCTAAGGTAGCGTACTACTTTTTTTGTAGAAAATATCAGATGACATGTTTGCAGAGACGCCACTGGTAGAGCAATAAAATAAATTTTTTAACCAAAATATGTGGTTTTATATTCTATTAACACATGCCAAAATTGAAAATTATATCTAAACTATTTTCAGAGATATTAAAAAATATTTCTATAAGAAACAAATTTTCAACTCCCTGTAGCAAAAAATTGAAGCTGTTGCAGACATATGTTTACATGAATTTTTCTTCATAAAATGACCTGAGGAATCACACCCTACAATATTAGCATACCATTTAAAAACACCCTGTATAAATTGTAAAAACTGGGAAGCCATTTTGAATTTTTAAAAAGTTATTTATGATCTGTTATCTTTGATCAGATACCTACCAATTTTATCAGAAACCAATTTTAGTCGAAATTTGCTGACTTTTAAAAATACATGTTTTTTTTTAACTGCTCACCCTGTATATATCTGACCGGAAGTATAACCGGTTTTGAGCCAAGAAGAAGCCTTACCTGCATACAAAATTTTTCTCTTAAGACGTTTTTGAGCTATCTCGCCAACAGACATACGTCAGACAGACTGACGGAATGGGAAAAACATGTTTTCCGCCTACCTCTATCCAAAGTATACATTTCCTGACCTCATTGCAGGGATGTTTACTGCCCTTCGCTTCGCGTCGGGCAGTAAACTTCATCCTGCGGGAGGAAAAGTGGCACTTTCCTCTCTAGTAATACAAATAGCTATTTTCCTAATCTGCAATATTACATTGACACGTTGCGCGCCATTTTGCAATATGCGTCGTTACCTTTTCGATAAATGTTAATTTCAAAACACTTATAAAGAGATTTTTACTAGCTCAGTGAAAAATATCAAACGTTACTTACCTTAAAAATTAAAAGAAATAAATGAGCACATTGACCATATTTTTCTCAGTCGTGAATTCGGCTTTTCCAATAGACACTTATAGGGTAATAATTTTTCTAGGAAATATTGGGCACCAATAATTCTCTTTTTTTTTATTTAAAAGCTAGTGAGAACTCTAGCTTTATCAATAAAAAGAAGTTAATAGAAACTTATACAGAATTTAGCTTGAGTAAAAGAGAATTGTTGTAACCTTTAAAAAATAAGATTTAACATATATACTTATAAAAATTAACGATTTTATTTAGATAAAAAAGACACCGTTCAGAAACAAGTCATCTACAGTTTATCAGGTATCAATTTTGATTCCGTTATAGATAAATTTAGTCACTAGTAATTACCACTTTTGCCTTTTTGCTGGCAACTTCTTTTGGAGGTAGTTGAAATTTCTGCACATCTGGAACCCAAGCCTTTGTCGGTTACTCGAACATGAATAGCATGCATTTTTTGTCTTTGTTCTCGTTCTTCCTTGTAACTGTGAGTTGTAACTGTCGCTTTTACCAGTTAAATCAGCTCGATCAATTTTACAGCGTTTAGTATACAGCGTGTAGGTTATAGCGTGTGTGTTACAGCTGCATTCATTAGTTTTTACTTTTACAGCCAAAACACCACCAGATATAAAGAGAAGGTAGTAATAAAATGAAATTTAAAAATCTAATGCGAGATCGTTTGGTTAGCTGTATTCCCACTTCAAGAAATTTCCCTTTCTTTGGAATATTGTGTGTGGCGGTAATTGAATTTAATCGAAAACTATTTATACAGGATGACACATATTTAAAATAACATTTTTAATTGGATTTCTAAAATGTTACAAATCTATGGGCCCTAAAATGTTACAAATCCATGGACCCTAAAACGTAAAAATCTAAATTTTCGCGTTTACAATACTTCCCTTTTATCGAGGGAAGTAAAAATAAAATAAGTATAGTCAATCTCTTGAATGCTCCTCTACTAATTTAGTTTTCTTTGTATGTTTCCGACTGGCTTTAAACACACACTATATCTCTTGCTTATACTATACCTACTATTGTAAATAAATATGATTCGCAGTCGTGAAAAAACGAAATGACAATTTCTATTACCTGTTAACGCACGACTTGCTGATGGCCAACCAGGCTAAATTATAGAAGAGACTATCGGGAATCCTTCTTACTGTTCCAACTGCGAGGACTACTCCGAACGGCAGCCAAAATACGATAAATACGATGAAACTGTACAAGTTTGAGTGCATCAACGTGTAATCCCAAGTGAAGGTTATCGGCGCTCTTTGACTTGGTCTTCCTTTTAACCTACAAAAAACCCTAAATGCAACTCAATAAAACCATCAAATTTTAGAAAAATCTTTTAAATATTCTCCAAAAACTAATATTTAAGTATTGGATTAATTTATTGTTATATTATTTAATTGTTTTTAGTAAAATAGTATATTATGCAACGATCATGTAATGATGGTTATTAATACACGAGCATTAACCGGGATACGAAACGAGCCAAAGGCGAGTTTTGTATGGTTTATGCGAGTGTTTTAATAACCATTACATGAGAGTTGCATACGCTATTTTTTCTACACCCGATAAATAATCAAGACCTATAAATATTCTATTTATATTGGTATTGAACACAATAACAGTAATTACTCGTATTTCTATAAAAAATTCTACAAAATTGTAATTAATGGTATTACCTTGGGTACTGGTATTACCACAGATTTTTGGGGCAAAATATTTTGTACTGCATTTTCTCCTTTCTCCTATATGTGTGGAGGAGTGTTCTATATCGCTGATATCAGACATTTTAATATTATAATTATCGAAGTTTAGCTATCTACGAAAATTTAATACGTTTTGACAACTAAAACAATTACATAGGAATTTAGGACAAACGTCAAACATCATGCTTGATTGAAAAATTGTAGGTTTCTATTGATTAAAAATCTGTATCATAATGAAAAATCTGTATCATAATGGGTATCATTATGAAACGGATTATGGGCATATAAGTGCATTATTATAATACGGGTGTAGAAAAAATTATTTTCTATAAATTCGTTTTCTATTTTTTTCATTTTTTCACCATATACAGGGTGTAAAAGGTCTTTACAAAAACATACCACATATTCCTTAGACCAAAATAAGTCGATTTAAGTAAAATTACCTTAGTACAAAGTTGCTTCGTTTGGGCTCCAGAGGGCCTTGAAGTTACAATTTTTAAATCGTTTTTCCCATATAAATTTAAAACGGCATATGCGATTTTGTTGAAATTTGGTATATTGGTAGAGTTTTATGTGGCAAAAAAAAGGGTATTAAAATTTTGTCCGATAATAATACATAGGCGTAGAACTTGATTTTTTAAATAATTGCACCTTTAAAAATTCTACGCCAATGGAAGAAAAGGAGTTTGGGTATGAAATTTAGATTGCGCGACTCATTTACTTTAAAAAATGTACTCTTGATAAGACTCCATTACTCTCATGGTTTTCGCTAAATTTCTCTTTTAATAATTTAGAGTGTTACGTTTCACAAAAATATTTATTTACAACATAATCAAAATAGAGATTTTACAAAAATTGTTCAAAATGTTCACCATTTTCACGCATACAAAAATTTATACGTCGAAGAAAATTAAAATGTATTTTTTCCATAACTTCTTCATCACCTAAGATTGTTTATTGCATCTTGAATACGTTGCCAGAGCTGTTCCTCATTTTCTACAGGTTCCCTGTAAACTGTGGATTTCAGATGTCCCCATAAAAAGTAATCCATCGGTGTTAGGTCTGGGGAACGTGGTGGCCAGTTTACAGGTGCGTCATTACCTCTGCCTATCCATTTGTGTGGATATTGTTCATTCAAGTGGTTTCTAACGGTTAAAGAAAAATGTGGTGGAGCTCCATCTTGTATAAACCACATATCTCTCCGAAGTTGGAGAGGTTAATCTTCTAACAATTCTGGCAACGTATTTTGTAGAAAATCCAAATAATTTTCTCCAGTTAATCTTCGTGGAAGTATGACAGGACCAACAATGAAATTACCAATTATTCCAGCCCACACATTAATTTTGAATTCGTGCTGAAAATGGTTTACCTTTATTGCATGCGGATTTTCAACGGCATAAACATGTTCATTATGGGTATTAGTTATACCTCTTCTTGTAAAACCCGCTTCATCGGTAAAAAGAACCTTCTTGACAAAGTTTGGATCTCTTTCTCTTTGCATATTAACAAATCGACAAAAACCCAAACGAATTTAGGGATCATGGACTATTAATTCTTGTACTGGCTTCTTATGGTATGGATATAGCAATTGTTCTCTAAGCACTTTATGAACGACATCTTTACTTACTCGTAGTTCCCTTCCAATTCGTCTGGTGCTTAATTCTGGATCTTCTTCAACACATTCTAAAATGTCTTCTTCAACTTCAGGAATCCTTACAAAACGTTCTCTTCCATTATCAACAGTGTTGGGAGCAAAGGAACCAGTCTCCCGAAGACGTCTCTCAACAGCAGCAAAAGTTGGGTGGCTAGGTACACGACGATTTGGAAACCTCTCAGAGTACACCTTGACACTCTCTCGAGCATTTCCTTCACAAAATCCTAATGTCAGTAACATATCGGTATATTCTGCATTGGTATATTGTACAGCCATATTAATAAACCACGCATTTGTTTTTTTAATTATTGTGTCAGATAGAACACTTTCAATCGTTAACAAGAGATTAGGTGTTAAAACTTGACAATATTTTTATTTAGATGAAACTATGGAAACCAACAATAAATGTTTTTGTATACATATTGCAGGCAAATAATTAATATTCCTCAAAAAATCGTACATGGCAAGAATCGAGTATTTTTGTTAAAAGTCTCGATTAGAGGTGTTGAAGAAGATATGAAAAAAGTACATTTTTATGATTTTCATCGTATAAAATTTTGTCCGATAATAATACATAGGCGTAGAACTTGATTTTTTAAATAATTGCACCTTTAAAAATTTTACGCCAATGGCAAAAAAGGGGGTTGAGTATGAAATTTAGATTGGGTACTCATTTACTACAAAAAAGTACCCTTGATAACACTCGATTTACTCTCATGGTTTTGACAAAGTTTGTATTTTAATAATTATTGTTTATGTTCTAAAATTACTAAAATGCAAATTTCGTCAAAACCATGAGAGTAATCGAGTCTTATCAAAAGTACCTTTTTTAAAGTAAATGAGTTGCGCAATCTAAATTTCATACTCAAACTCCTTTTCTTCCATTGGCGTAGAATTTTTAAAGGTGCAATTATTTAAAAAATCAAGTTCTACGCCTATGTATTATTATCGGACAAAATTTTAATACCATTTTTTTTACCACATAAAACTCTACCAATTTACCAAATTTCAGCAAAATCGCATATGCCGTTTTAAATTTATATGGGAAAAACGATTTAAAAATTGTAACTTCAAGGCCCTCTGGAGCCCAAACGAAGCAACTTTGTACTAAAGTAATTTTACTTAAATCGACTTATTTTGGTCTAAGAAATATGTGGTATGTTTTTGTAAAGACCTTTTACAGACACCCTGTATAGTGAGATGTAGGGGAGCCAGCCCAACAGTGAGACAGGTCCTACAGTGAGACACTGTCCTTCCCCCACTTATCACGCGACCGATTAGGTTTTCCATTGCTGAGCAGAAACCTAATTTAGCAACAAGTAATCTCCGACAGTGTTGAACACGCGGCTGGCGTTTAAATTAATTTAATTTCCACGTGCGTAAGTAAATATTTTCAAGTTTTGTCAGTTCGTGTTTTCGGAAGTAAAAGAAAGTATTTTGGTGATCTGCCGAGGTTAAAGGTAAGTGATTTTTATGTAGATTACAAGAGTGGGATGATTTTGTCTCTATAAATTTTATTGTATAAGTGAGGTTACAAAGTGGCTGCCGACTACATGTGCCCAACAGTGAGACAACCAACAGTGAGACAGTGTCTCACTGTTGGGCACTGTCTCACTGTTGGGCAAATGTGATCAAATATTTTTTTTGCAGGCTAAGTATGGATCCAAAGAGAAGAAAAATTGGAAATTGCGCAGAGGAAACAATGAAAGAAGCAGTAAATCTGGTCAGAGAAGGAAGATCTTTGAGAAAAGTAGCTGCTTTGAAAGATATACCATTTCAGACATTGGCTAGATATGTCAAGAAAGCCAGAGACATTGACGACATTAGTCAAATACGGATGAGTCCCAACTACAGTATTAATAAAGTATTAACGTCCGCAGAAGAAGATTCCCTAGGAAACTATATCATAAGCTACTCACGCATGTTTTATGGGTTGTCTGTTGACGATTGTAGAAAACTTGCCTATGAAATGGCAATCGAAAATAAAAAGAAAATTCCAAATGGCATGAAAGAAAAATGGCAGGGCTGAAATGGATGAGAGGTTTTCGACATAGACATGTTCGACTGTCGCTTCGCACCCCCGAAGGATGTAGTTTAGCCCATGCGACGTCATTTAATAGACATAATGTTTCAATTTTTTACCAAAATTTGAAGAATATATATTCAAGAACTGATGCGTTTGCTGACGGAAGAAGAATCTACAATTTGAATGAGACTGCGACTACGACGATTCAAAAATCAGCAAAGGTTGTTGCTGAGAAAGGGGTGAAGCAAGTTAGCAAGTTAACAAGTGGAGAGAGAGGTACATTGGTTACCACTTGTTGTATCATTAGTGCCACGGGCCAATACCTACCACCAGCAATGGTTTTTCCTAGGGTGCATCTAAAGGAGCATATGCTACGAGGCTCCCCATCAGGAACGTTGGGGCTTGCTGCTCCAAGTGGGTGGATGAATGCCGATCTTTTTTAGAAGTAATGAAGCATTTTATAAAATATTCTAATAGCTCTAAAGAAAATCCATCGCTTTTAATCTATGACAATTATGAAAGTCATCTTAGTATTCATGTTCTTAATTTGGCCAAAGACAACAGAGTAACAATTCTAACATTTCCTCATTCCACAAATAAGATGCAACCACTAGATGTTGTTAAGATTGTGCACGCCCTGTATACATATTAATTGATCTGTAAGTTTGACAATAATAAAAAGTAACTTGTCAAGTATAAATCTTTATTCTATTATAAAATATAATATATATAATAAACCACTGCGCAAGAACTTTTAGAGGTTATGGGCCCAGAAGTCTTATATTAAATTAAGGGAGCAGTTAAATTAGCTATTAAAAAAAATGAACATGATGCTACCCCAGTTGACAAGTGGAAATTTTTCGAACTGGAAATTCAGAGTGTTTGCCCTATTAGACGAAAAAGGAGTCAAAGAAAATTTGGAAATAGATATTCAAGAAGTGACAGAAGAAAAGAGAAAAGTTGAACTAACAAAACAGGACTCCAAAGCAAAATCGTTAATTATACAATGTCTATCAGACAAACATATTGAATACATCAAAAGTAGCAAAACTGCAAAAGAACATTAGAAAATGTTTTTCAAAGAAAAAGTACTTTCTCTAAACTTTACTTAAAAAGAAAACTGCTATCATTAAAATTCAATGCTTCAGATAATTTAGAAGATCATTTTATTATATTTGAACAGTTAATAGGAGAAATAGAAGGAACAGGTTCAAAAATGGACGAAAATGACAAAGTATGTCACTTACTTTTAACTATGCCAGAGAGCTACGAATCAGTTATAACAGCATTAGAAACATTAATCACAAACTTGACCCTAGGATTCGTAAAATCAAGATTTTTAGAAGCAGAATTAAAATTCAAAAATCTTAAAGATGAAACTGGCATATCAACAAATGAAGTAACATTCAGTGCAAATTATCATCAACATTGGTGCAGAAGAAAATATAATAATAATGAAGCTTGTAGATGCTATGATAACATAAACAGCGGTCCTTCTACTAGTAATTCATTTCAGAACCCAAAGTATAATCCTAGATCAACCAATCAAAGACGATTTTTCATAGGAAGAAACGCTAGAAAATAAGGCGATTTGACAGAGAAAGAGGTTACAGAGGTTACGGATACAAAGCAAATTATACAGAAGAAGAACAAAAAGAAGAAAATGAAGATGAACTAAGTTTTATAGCTTTTAGTGCTAACACAACAACTGTAAATGAAAATTGCATTACTTTTATTGTTGATTCAGGAGCTACTTACCATCTAGTACCTGAAGAGATGGAAGTACACATGTCAGATGTGAAATATTTAAATCAAGAAGTAAAAATTTACATAGCAAACGGTAAAAGTTTAACATCCATTAAAATGGGCAATCTTAAATTATTTAATAATAAAAGAAAAGTGAAAATCAACGCTTTAATAGTACCCGGCATAAGTCATAATCTTTTGTCAGTAGGAAAACTGCTAGAAGATGGCAAACATGTAATTTTCAATAAAAACAGTGTAAAGATTATAACCAAAGAAGGAGTATGCATTGAAAACGAAAAGATGGGAAAATTGTTTGTAATACGTTTTAATATATGCAAAGATAATTGCTTGATAACAACTGAAGATCTGTGGCATAAGAGATTGGGCCATCTCAATAGAAACAGTTTAAAAAATATAAAGTTACCTTACAGTAAAAGCAAATGCGATCTATGTATGAAAGGAAAATCAACAAGATTGCCATATAAATCAGTAGAATAGAAGAAATCAAGTAGAATGTTTGAACTCCTACATACTGATATATGCGGTCCAATAAAACCTAAAACAAATAATGGAGAAAGATATTTCCAAACAATCATTGACGATTTCTCCCATTTCACCACCACTTATCTGCTTGTGACAAAAAGCGAAGCAAAAGAAAATCTTATAAACTATATAAAAGAAATGAACGCTGAATTTTGAACAAAAACAAGTAAAATTAGATGTGACAATGGCGGAGAATTCTCATCAAACGATTTAAAAAATTTCTGTAGAAATAAAGGAATAAAATTAGAATATACAATCCCATACACGCCCCAACAAAACGGTACGGCCGAGAGAATGAATCGTATCTTATTAGAAAAAGCCAGAACCATTATGCTTGAGTCGGAACTTCCAAAACACCTATGGGGTGAAGCAGTAAGATGTGCCACCTATCAACTAAATCGATGTCCTACAGCGGCTATAAATGGAGAGGTTCCAGCTAAAATAAGATATGGCCGAATAAATTATGACAAACTTAGGATATTTGGAAGCAAAGCATGGGTTCATAATGAACCAGTACATGGAAAAGTCGGGACCAGAGCTACAGAAATGAGAATGGTCGGATACAGCGGAGCAGGATACAGGTTGTGGAACTCGACAGAAGATAAAATCATCTGCGCGAGATGTAAGATTTGACGAAAATGAATTAAATTACAAGTCATATATAATAAGTGACAAAGAAGAAAGTACAATAAACAAATTCAGTATAGAGGGGACAATTGAAAAAGGAAATAAAGTATGTGAACAGGAAGAGAATCAATTTAGTGATGAAGGAGAAGAAGAAAATCATGCTGCGGAAGATATTGAATATACAACTTCAAAAAGAAAAAGAACTTTGCCTATTAGACTAAACGACTACGAGCTATACACAGCATACTGTCTTAATGCAAGTGAAGATCCAAAAACTTACAAAGAAGCTGAAAGTAACAAAGAATGGAAAATTGCTATAGAAAAAGAGCTTGATGCACACAAAAAGATAGGAACGTGGATACCAGCCAAGTTACCAAAAGGACGAAAAGCAATAGATACAAAATGGGTGTTTAGAACTAAAGAAAACGGATTGAAGAAGGCTAGACTAGTAGTTAAGGGATTTCAGAAAGAAACTTTCGGAAACGTGTATGCCCCAGTAGCAAGAATGTCAACAGTTAGAATGAAGATTTCACAGGCAGTACAAAAACATTGGAAAATTAAACAATTAGATATACCAATGGCTTTTTTGAATGGAACTTTAAAAACAGAAGTCTATATTAAACGTCCAGAGGGTTTACAAACAGAAGAAAATACTTTTAAATTAGTCAGAGCTTTATACGGTCTAAGAGAATCTCCTCGTTGCTGGAATGAAAGATTCGATCAATTTATTAAGCAGATTGAGTTTAGAAGATCTAATTACGATTTCTGTCTTTATACCAATAAAAAAGGGTATGGCTTCTTATTTATGTGGATGATATCCTATTAATAGGAGATAATGAGGACATAGATGTAATAAAAAAGTTAATTGGAGAATTTAATGCAAAACTGTTAGGAGATATTAAAAACTACCTAGGAATGGAAATTAAAAGAGAAGGAAATGAGGTAAGCTTAAGTCAAAAGAGAATGATAGTAAAAGTTTTGAAAAAATTTAATATGTTTGAATGCAATGGAGCAAAAACACCTATGGAGACAAATTTACAGTTAGATGAAAGAGCAGAGATAGTGAACGTTCCCTATCGTGAACTAATAGGAAGTCTTCTATATATTTCAACTGTAAGTAGACCAGATGTAACTTACGCTGTCTCATACCTCAGTCAATTTCTGGATAAACCTAACAACCAACTATGGCAAGCATCCAAAAGAGTACTGCGATATTTAAAAGAAACTCAAGATCTTACACTAAAATATGTAGCTTGCGAGAAGAATTTAACTGTCTTGAAGGCATACTCTGATGCAGATTGGGGAAGTAATACAATTGATAGAAAGAGTATTACTGGTTCTATTGTCTTCTTTAACGGAAATGCAGTATCATGGTTTTCCCAGAAACAAAATACTGTTGCATTATCATCTGCAGAGGCAGAATACGTCGCTGCAGCCTCTACTAGCTCTGAGCTACTATACATAAAAGGAATTTGTGAAGATTTAAACATAAACACTACCACTGAAATTCTTATGCTTATTGACAACAAGAGTGCTATACATTTAATTGAAAGTTTTGAAAATAGTAAACGTAGCAAACATATTGACATTAAAAATCACTTCATTAAAGACTTAGTCGCTAAAGAAATAATTAGAGTTGAGCATATCCCAAGTACCGAAAACATCGCTGATGTTTTTACGAAGTCACTTTCAGCAGTCAAGCATCAATACTTCCGAGAACTGATAGGAATTATTTAACTTGTATTTTTTTGCAATTTTTATGTTATAATAATTGAGGGGGAGTCTTAAGATTGTGCACACCCTGTATACATATTAATTGATTTGTAAGTTTGACAATAATAAAAAGTAACTTGTCAAGTATAAATCTTTATTCTATTATAAAATATAATATATATAATAAACCACTGCACAAGAACTTCTAGAGATGTGGGGGTATTCAAAGCGTTCTCAACATGTTATAATGCATCTGTAGATACCTGGATGATGCAATATCCAAGTAAGCCTTTCACCATATATGAGGTAGCTGAGTGCGTCGGCTTTGCTCATGAAAAAACTCTCACACCGAGCAATATTATAAATGCATTCAAAAAGTGTGATATATATCCATATGATGCCAATGTCTTCACAGATATAGACTTTCTACCAAGCGCTGTTACCAATCGCGATTTAAAAGATGATATAAGCCAAAAAAAGTACATCGATCTATTAAGTACATCAACATCAACAGAGAAACTATCCGTGAGTGATAATATTCAAGAAAATATATCGGTTATAGAAAATGATGCTACCTTAGACACCAGTATTGAAAATAGCAATCAACAGAACGATGAAAATGGCAAGACTGTCACAGATGTTTTTAAAAGCCCAGACGAATTTAAGGGCTTTCCAAAAGCAGGAGAACGCAAAACTAAAAATACACGAAGAAAGGGCAAAAGTATTATAGCTACTGACACACCCGAAAAAGATGCCATAGAAGAACGAAGCATTACGAAGAAAAGAAAAATTGATAAAATCGAAGTAAAAATAGTAGAAAAGGTCAAGAAACAAATATTTGAAGATAGTTCTGAAAGCTCAGAGGAGGAACTTGAACTTGGTTCATCCTCAGGGGATGACTGCTACTATACAATCAATCCAGATGAATTTGAGGAGCTTCATAGAAAGCCTATAGAAAATGATTTTGTGCTCGTGGAATTTCCTGGAAAATTGGAGAAGAAGAAGGTGTATTATGTTGGAAAAGTCCTGAAAATAAATGAGTCAGAAGAGTATGAAATTTCGTATCTTAGAAAACAAACGAAGGGCAACAGCAAATTTGTATTTCCCAATATTCCAGATGCTTTAAAAGATATCAAGCTCATCATGCCACTCCCAATTCCTTGTGGGCACACTAGCCGACAGATGGCTTCTTTTACGTTTGAGATAGATTTTGGATTAATGGACATTAAGTAGATACATACCTAGATATTATATTTTTATGTTTACTCATTTTTTTTTGTTTATTTTGTAATTGCCTTTTGTGTTCAATAAATATGATTTATAGAATATGTTCGCAACAATCAGTATGTCAAAATTCAATATGAGAATGATATATTAATCTCAATAATAATATCCTCAATAAACTTTTTCAAAACACAACAGCCTAAATAAGATTTTTTGACATGCTAGATTATATATTTTCATTTATTTTCCTTGTCTCACTGTTGGATTTAAAGTGTCTCACTGTAAGACATATGTGTCCTACAGTTAGACAAATGCACCTATCTATATTCTTGCTAAAAAAAATATCAAACTTCAAAGTTACAAATATTTCACTTGAAGAGAGATTAATATAAATGTCAACGCCTATGCTGGCGTTTCATTTATTCATTTTGGATAGATAAAAACAAAATTACACTAAAATAAAAAAAAACTGTCTCACTGTTGGGCTGGCTCCCCTAGAGGAATTTGTTGGGGCTGCTACTGGTCGGAAGATAATCATTTTGGGCCAAAAACAAGTAGTTGGAGAGATGTGTAACTATGGAAATTTGTAAAATATTTTTTGATAATATCACAGGGTTATTCTGTGATAATATGATGACAAGCTGAAGAAGCTTGTCCCAGGAAAATAACTGTAATATTGTATGTGTGGTATCATTTAAAAGAATCTAATCCAAAGAAACATTGTATTTATTATCAATAGAGTCAACCTAGCACAGTAAGCATTAACAGTAACATGACACCATCAGAAAGGAAAGAGAAGAGAAGAAGAAAGCAGTACAGGAGTTCTGGAGGTTATAGTATTTGAGATCAACGAAAATGCAGTAAAGATTAAGAAGAAAATTAAAATTGGTGCATTGCATTCTTCACTAGGTACATTAGATGATTAAGTAAAGTTTTGTTTCTTCACCCTTATAAAAATTGACTCAAACATATCTACCCTAAATATTAATTAAATATGTGCTGTACCCACCTTCTGACTTGGTATCCCGCTCTGATATACGCAAATACCGACACCGTTAGAGGCAGGAACACCATAACCACGCTGACTGTAGCCTGGTACGGAATCAATCCGAGGTACTTCCTTCTACAATAATCAAACGAAACGTCGCTGACGAACTGGACCCCAGAAATACAGGCACATAGTATCCAAAAAATGAGTAGAATAACCGTGATTTTACCCCTAGTTAATTTCTCGTACGAATTGGGCGAGAAACAGAGTCTATAGTAGTTCTCGGTGGCGACCGCTGCTAGGCTAAGCACGGTCACTAGGAAGCATAGCGTCGCTAGGAACCATTGGAATCTGCAGACTGATAAGTTTTCGCGAAGTCCCGCGAGGATGACGACCGCCGATGCCGGTACTACTAGGCCTGACACCAGGAGATCGGCCAAGGCTACGTTTACGATGAAGGTGTTACCTGAAAGAAAAATGTAATCTATAGTAAATACGAGAAATAAATATGAAAAGTAAATAAATATATTAAGTAGGAGAAATAAATAGGAGAAGTAAATAGGAGAAGTAAATAGGAGAAGTAAATAGGAGAAGTAAATAGGAGAAGTAAATAGGAGAAGTAAATAGGAGGAGTAAATTAAAGAAGTATAGTTCTTCCATTATCAATTGCAGATCATAAAAACTCGTTCGGAACATTTACCGACAATTTTGTTTGATCTGCCATAGGCGTAGATACCTACCTCATTTTATAAATTTATTTTATTAATACTTTTAATATATATCATATGCAAGAAAGTATTCGTTAAAAGGAAATCGAAATTATAAATTGGACGTTATTATACGCTCTTATTTAGACAGATGCACTTAATTGTAATCTTACTTGGACTTAAAAAAAAATCATTATAGCTCGTTAACTTGCTACAACTGAATATTAAATTATAAAACGTAAAAAAGCGAGTAAAGTGTACCTGCCTGTAAGGGCGTTTGGTTTAAACAGGGTACCAGACGTGAACTGAGCCCTTTTTGTACCCCATTCGTTCTTTTTCTGAAAAACGAAATTTCAAAGAAAAAACAAAGGAAAATAAATTCTTTGCAAATAAAACAAAAGAAAAAAAAAACAATTCAATTCTAAAGTATCTTTATAAATAATCATGGCAGTCTGAATCCTCTGAACTAGAGTCATCATTTGGTTAAATTATGATGGGTTGTAAAGAGGGTAATACTACATACTCATCTTCTTCTTTGTAACATGTTCAACACAGTTTTTCCAAAGCTCTTGGCGGTCTGCTGCTAGAACTTTCTTTACGAGTTCTACAACTTCTTTACTCAGTTCTGGAGACTGATTACATTTTCGTAATTCTGATTTTAAGTTTGCCAATATTAACTCTATAGGGTTAAATATGCAATAGTAAGAAGGTAGTCTGAGAAGAGTTTGCACAACTTGTCAATATAATACATTTTTTCTAATTTTATACCTTTAATAACAGTAAGCAATTCTTTGTTTGTTGGTCCTTTTTTACTATCACTGGCAGGAATAGGAATACTTTTTTTAAGACATAAAAGCTAAAATTTGAGCTTTTTTACAGCTACTATTTGGTATTTTAAGGAGTTGCCGCGAGTGGTAGGATGCGTTGTTCATAACGATTACTGACTGTGGTGGAATGTAAGGTAAAAGCTGTTCATTAAACCGTTTTTCAAATAATTCTGCTGTCATATCTTCATGATAATCAGCTGCACAGTTTTTAATTTGTTTAGCAGATAATAATAAAGCATTAGGCACGAAACCGTCTTTGCTTCCAGCGTGTACTATTATAATGCGTTTTCCTTTAGAACATGACCCACATACTTTGATTACTATACGGGGTAAGAGAGAGGTCCGACACGCCCAACATAGGGCGCGGCCATTTTGAACCCTATGACACAGTTTATAGCTAAAGAATCAGATCGCTCACTCTGCGTCGGCACTTTTTATCTCAATGTTCCAGTTTATACACTGCGCAACTCAGATAATACAATATATGACAACCGCCTATAATAAAACAGCAGTCTTTTGCATATCCTGAATTTGTATTCCTGGAGTGGATGTTGTTTTGGAACTTTCAACTGGTCCGAGTGAACTAACTGATTCTTTAGCAATAAACTGTGACTCCAAAAATAATATTCACTGACACTGACAGCAGCAAACAAAATATCAGGTGCGTTTTAACCATCCGCTTCTGCTTCCGGAATTGTCGGTTCAGTCGTTCTAACCTGTCAGATTAAAACAAGAAAACCGACAATTCCGAAGCAGAAGCGGATGATTAAAACGCACCTACTAAAAATATTGCGCCAAGATGTAGGCAACACGTAATAAGGGTTCAAAATGGCGGAGTTTTCTATATCCTTTTAAAAGGCACTCAGAAAGCTGCGCAGTGCGACCAGTCTCCATATAGTAAAAGAAAATTAAAGTATGTGACATGACCCATTCAAACAGCAATTTTTACTACTGTCAACCCAACCGAAATTTACTACATCGTGACTGTCAAACCATGTTTCATCTAGATAAATTATGTGTCTATTAGAACTTCTGTAGCCTTTTATCTGACGCAAATAATCTTGTCGCCATTGAACTATCCTTGACGATTCGGTGATTGCCATCTGTTTATTCAATTTTTTGTGTTTAAAACAACATGCTGACAAAACTTGACGCAATGTTTCCAAACTGCCTTCCGTAAACCTTCGGCCAATACAGTGCATTTAAGTTTACGATTCGATGTCTTCATTGGTAAACAACTGATGGTTCGTTTAATATTTACCGCTTTGTATAAGGGGAGTAAACATTATTTTTCGTTTCTTAATTTGGCATGAGTACAGTGCGTATATATTAAATATTGATGATTCCCCACATAACTGTGTTCTGCAATTGATAATGGAAGGACTATACCTAAATAGAAGTAAATAGGAAAAGTAAATAGGACAAAAAATAGGAGAACTCAATTGGAGAAGTAAATAGAAAAGTAAATAGGAAAAGTAAATAGGAAAAGTAAATAGGAAAAGTAAATAGGAAAAGTAAATAGGAAAAGTAAATAGGAAAAGTAAATAGGAAAAGTAAATAGGAAAAGTAAATAGGAAAAGTAAATAGGATAAACTATGTATTATTTGCATAATGACGGATCACACAATTGTTAATAACATTATGAAAATCTGGTATACAGGGTGGACCGGATTTAATTTGCGTATACAGAGATCTTGTAAACCGTAAGATATACATTGTCGGTTAAATGGGGAAAAAGTTTCGTATTTTGACGGATAATACAATGATCCATAGAAGATTTTCTGACTGGTTCCGGAGATATTAGATAAAATCCGAAAAAACCTCATTTTCGTTTTTTAAGTCGTGCGTTGTTATTATAAAAGATACAAAAAAACTTATACAAAGTTTTTATTATAAATCAAGTTTTCTATAACCTGCCATGTCAAAATTTTTATTACGACGTTTCGTATTTCCAGGGCCACCTTCAACTTATTTTTTAAAATACGGACCTGGATTTTTAACTGTAATTTTTTATAGCTTTTGTATAGCTAAATACAACTATGTGTTACGCTTTACCATTTTACTACGTTTCATCTATGAAAATATCATCAGCTATGTAGCTTCTGATGAAGCCGTTTCTTACTTGATTAAAACAAGATAGCTAATTAAATAATAATTAAAAAACAAAATATGCTTAAAATGTGAAATTTTAAATATTATTTGAAACATAATACAAGAATTATTTAATTACAAAATGGGTTACAATTTTTTATCAAACATGATTAAGTACAACAGCAAACAAGACTAATGAAGAACGAATTATGGTCGTACACATTCTACAAATAATAAAGCTAATAACAAAAACATAAAATGAAAAACAAAACGGTCAAGCAATCTATAAATTCCTATCACCTGATTTTCTGTAAAATCTTTGCCTTAGGTTTCTCACACCGTATTTTTCTATCTTTAATGTTTTCATTTTAGCATACATAAGATCTTAACAAAATCATGTTTGCCATGCATGTCAGTTGTAACTTGTCACCAATATTTCTGTTATAATCTGTAACATCTAATATTACAGTACTTTTTTAGCTCTAAATAATTTAAAATTAAATAAATATTATGGTTCGTTATACTGAAGAAGAGAAGAAAGATATGTATGATGTGGACATAAGATGCTATAGGAATGAAACCCGGTCAGCTCAGACTTATTTAGATTTATATCCTGATAGACAACAGCCATTTAAGAGGATGTGTTTTTATATTTCAAAAAATATATCAGAGCATAGCAGTGTGAAAAAAAGGAGAACTAGATATCAGGTTCGACATATTGATAATGAAATTAATGTTCTTGCCCAAATACATATTAACCCTGAAAATTCTACTAGGCGAATAGCTAAAGAATATGTAGCAGGAACCTCCACGGTTAAAAGAATTTTAAAAAAACATAAATACCACGGGTATAAATTTCAAAAAGTCCAGAAATTACACGCTGGAGACTCTGATAGAAGACTGATGTTTTGTCGTTGGTATAGTAGAAAACTGCGCAATGACCGTTCGTTCAAAAAAAAAGATATTAGGGACGGATGAATGCTCTTTTACTAATAGTGGAATATTTAATCCCAAGAACAAGCATTTGTATGCTACTTCTAATCCCCATTTAATCAGAGAAGTTAGATTACAGTTCCGTTTTACCCAAAATGTGTGGTTTTAATCAATAATCAGATTATTGGGCCGATTTTTTTGGATGGTAATTTAAATCAGTTCCGACACCTACATTTATTGGAGGAAGTACTCGATGAGATGCCCTTACAAACAAGACAAAATCTTCAATACTTTATACAAGACGATGGTGGTGCACACAATGCTAGGAGGAATGCAGAGTATCTCGATCAATATTTTAGAGGTAATTGGATTGGTACCAATGGACCAATAAGATGACATCCTCGATCTCCGTGTTTTAACCCCATGGATTATTTTGTATGGGGCTTCATAAAGAACCAAATCTACGACAAAAATATGCCAAATAATCTACAAGAACTTCGTCAACGAATAGTAGATGCATTTGAAAAAATTACACTAGAAATGGTGTAATAGCATTGACACGTTGCAGCGCCAATTTGTGATAAAATGTTAATTTCAAAACACTTATAAGATATTTTGACTAGCTCAGAGAAATTTAACACCAAACATTACTTACCTTTAAAAATAAAAAAAAAGAAATGAGCACATTGACCATAGTTTTCTCAGTCGTGAATTCGGCTTTTCTAATAGACACCTTTGGGATAATAAAATTTGCTAGGAGAGTTCTTTTTTTATTTTTGAAAGCTAGTGAGAATTATAAACTCTAGCTTTATCAAACAGAAATTAATAAAAACTTATACAAAATTTAATTTGAGTAAAAGAGAATTGTTGTAACCTTTAAAAAAATAAGATTCAACATATATACTTATAAAAATGAATTAGTTTATTCAAATAAAAAAGAAAATGTTCAGGAACAAGTCAATATTAAAGTTTATCAGGTAAATTAACTTTTATATCGTCATTAATAAAACTAGCCACTATTAGTTACAACATTTAATTTTGGCTGGCAACTTCCTTAGGATCTAGTCGAAAATTCTACGACTCTGGAACGAACACCAAATCTCGCATTTCCCATGATTCTGCTACTCGAGCATGAACAGCGTACCTCGTTCTGTCGTTTTTATTCTATCGTGTACTTTTAGCTTATGACTTTCAACTGTTAGCTTTCAGAAGATACAATAAAAACTAATTACTATAAACATTGTGCAATTCCAGCAACCAGAATGAATTATAAAAACATATTTAGAAAAATTTAACTTTACTTTAAAAAAAAACTAATAACTAACAATAGGATGGAATATTATTTCTACCGAAATATTTTTACAATGACATTATACTTTTTTATGCTTACCACTTTTGCAGCCAAACACTACCAGATACTAGGAGATAGTAATCATAAATGAACTTTAAAAATCTAATGGCGAAATCGTTTGATTTACTGTACTCCCACTTCACGAAATTTCCCTTTCTTTGGAATATTGCGTGCGGCGATAATTGAATTTAAATTAATCGAAAACTTTTTATACAGGATGTCACATATTTAAAATAACATGTTTAACTGGACTTTCAAAATGTTACAATGGTTGATAAAACTACATCCTAAATGTCTAGGAGAATTGCACTCTGTATCCAACAGAATGGACTACATTTTGAGCAACTATTGTGACTTTTTTTGTTTTTGTTTTAGCTTTATTATTTGTAGAATGTGTACAACCATAATTCGTTCTTCATTAGTTTTGTTTGCTGGTTGTACTTAATCATATGAGTCTGAGACTGCTGGGTTTCGAATCCCAGACCAGACCATGTGGATTTTTAATTAAATTGCATGGTTCGGTTTAGGATTTGATGTGTGGCGTATTAATAGAAATTCAATTTCTGTTGATATGACATGCAGATTAAAAAAATTCGCCATACATTACCGTCTCGATGATGGTGGGTGAGGTTTTCCAGGTTTTCCTCACCTGTAAGTCAAATGGCACCATCAATCATCTTTAAGTCGCCCCGGAGCGCCACGGCAAATAATAATAATAGCCGTCCCTTTCCCCGGACAAGCTCAGCTTTTGGGGTTAAAATTCACTCGTAAGGGGGTGAATTAGGGAGAGTATTATTATTATTATTATTATTATTATTATAATTATTATTATTATTATTATTATTATTATTATTATTATTATTATTATTATTATTATTATTATTATTATTATTATTATTATTATTATTATTATTATTATTATTATTATTATTATTATTATTATTATTATTATTATTATTATTATTATTATTATTATTATTATTATTATTATTATTATTATTATTATTATTATTATTATTATTATTATTATTATTATTATTATTATTATTATTATTATTATTATTATTATTATTATTATTATTATTATTATTATTATTATTATTATTATTATTATTAATATTATTATTATTATTATTATTATATTTGATAAAAAATTGTAACCCATTTTGTAATTAAATAATTCTTGTATTATGTTTCAAATAATATTTAAAATTTCACATTTTTTGTTTTTTAATTATTATTTTATTAGCTATCTTATTTTAATCAAGTAAGAAACGGTATCATCAGAAGCTACATAGCTGATGATATTTTCATAGACGAAACATAGTAAAATGATAAAGTGTAACATATCGTTGTATTTAGCTATACAAAAGCTATAAAAAATTACAGTTAAATTCCAGGTCCGTACTTAAACAAATAAGTTGAAGGTGGCCCTGCAAATACGAAACGTCGTAATAAAAATTTTGACATGGCAGATTATAGGGAACTTGATTTATAACTTTATAATTTTATTTGTATCTTTTATAATAACAACGCACGACTTAAAAAACGAAAATAAGGTTTTTCGGATTTTATCGAATCTCCAGAACCAGTCAGAAAATCTGGAACTTCTATAGACCATTGTATTATATGTCAAAATATAAAACTTTTTCCCCATTTAACCGACAATGTATATCTTACGGTTTACGAGATCTCTGTACACTCAAATTAAATCCGTTCTACCCTGTATATAATGAGAAAAGCAATGATCCTAGAATGGATCCTTGCGGAACAGTTTCCAAAACATCTTTATGTACGATTGCTAAGATACATTTGATCAGTTTTTGATAATATAAAGTATCAAATGCTTTGCTATAATCCAAAAGAACTAAACGTGTGGCTTTACCTAGATCTGTCACATTAAAATGATCACCCATGATAGATAAGAGGGCAGTAGTCGTACTATGGTGTATTCTAAAGCAAGATTGAGTTGTAGTTATTGTTTTGTTCGTACACATTTTGCTAATTCGATCTTGTAAAAAAGGTCGGTGAAATACTAAAAGGACGCAAGTCAGATGTTAGTAAGTTGATTATATTTAGCAAACGAAATAATAAAAGCACGTTTCTACGAAATTGGATAGTAATGTTAGATTATATTTAAAATATTTGAATTTGGCGCTCTTATAATCATTCGGTCGCTCACGCATGTGCGCCAAATAAGCGGTACCTGATCCGAAAGGAACGAAATCACCGCGGCAGAAACTGCCTAACATTGATCGACAATCGACTTTATTAAAAATCTAACAGTAAGAAGAAGACATTTTCTACTAACTCTAGAATGGACAAGGATACGTAATCTAAATCAACGGCTTTTTTATACAAATACGAATATACTGAATCAAAAGAGACATATTTAAATTCTAAATTAAGTTTTTTGAGATAATTTAAAATGTTAATTTCAGTAACGGTTCTTAAATTAGGACTGGCTTTGTTTCTAAGAATTTCTAAGGATCTCACAATGTTCCAGGTGGTATTAGAATACATATCTCTAAAAACATAATTGAAATGAACCTTTTTCCTCATCTAATAGCTTCAGTAGTAAAATTCCTTAGTTCGGTATAGCTAGTCCAATTTACTGCCGTTTTATCCTCCTTACATTTTTTAAAGCTTTTTCCTTTAACGAAATCATTTTTTTTTATTAAAAGTAATCGTTTTCGTAATTAATTTTATTACTAAAGTACCATGTACAGAGAAAAGCTGCATCAAGGAGTTATTCAGATGGGAAATCATGCCATCAAAATGACCAAATGAGTAAATAATGTCCCAATTCACCGAACTTAAATCAGCATTAAAAAGATTAATATCAAATCGTAAAAAGTCACGATAGGTTACATTCTTTTTTCTAGGGTGAACGACTCTATAATAAATTAAAATTTTTACGATTACACAATTATTATTTTTACATTAAAATACGCAACAAGTATTTTTTGGGTTTCATATTTTCAGTGTTCATTTCATTGGGACAGACATTCGTGACATTTTAAAAAAATTTCTAATAATAATCCTGAAAAAAATATTTTGACGTGCGTGTCTAAAAGGGTTAATTTATATGAATAATACATTAATGTTGATTTTAATTACGTATACACTTGTTATTTTTTTTATCCACTTTAGATGCATAGTAAATTAGCTACTTAAAAATAATTCAATTAATAAAAAATTAACTAATGCATGTCTACCCCTCTATTCATTTACATACGTCTGTTGCAATTAATGTTAATATGTTTTTAAAATTGTTTTTAACACCCTATATTTTTTTACCTTGTTCTGTTTCTAAGATTTTATGAAAAAAAATTGTTTTTTAATTACTTTTCCAACAGCTAGGTCTTAATATTCGATCATGATCGAATGTCTTAATCAAAAATAATAAAATTGTCAAATAATATAAGCACAGCAAGGAACAGTAAGTAATAGAAAAAAGACCTGTGCCCTGTGTGTAGCAAGCCATATCGTTAAGAACGGATGGTAGAATGTACAAGATGTAAGAGGTGGTGCTGTTTTGAGTGTGTCAATATCCTAGACGATGAATGCTGAGATAACCGGTGATGATACATGAAAAGTCCCTCTTAGTGAAGATGCGGCTAGTAAAACATCTCGTCAAAAACCGCTTAAAAGCGGGAAACCCAGTTCTACATGCTCCAAGGGATCTACGTCAATTCATCGCCCGACAATCCATCGCGCGAAAATTCAGAGCCGACATTTCATCGTAAGACGATTCACCGCTACGACAATTTGTTGCCAGCCATTTTTTAGAATTCATTTTATGGTTTATTTTATTTTTTTTATTATAATCAAAATTTTATTTTATATATTTTTTAGTATAGGTAATAAAAAAACAAGTAGGTATATTGAAAAAAATATATTATAAAAAATTGTAGTTGCTAGTTATTACATTTTAAATTGAATTAATATAATATAATAATATTAAATAATTTAGACTTGCATTCGAAAATTATGCGCAATTCCTCGAAGATATTCCATGGTATTACGAGCGTCGTAGGATTCTGTTAGTTTTAAACGACGTGCAGAATGGGCGATTCGAAATTCGTCTCAGTTATCAGGTAAACATAGAAAAGGTGTACGATATTCGTCTCATACCATTTAAAGGGTCGATTTTGGCACTACGAAATTCGTCTCACTAATCCGATCAGATTTTAATTATTCCACAACCATATTTTAATATATTAAATTTGTACATATTTGGTAGAATCTTTGCTTTAGTATGATTAGAAAAGAAAATGGAATTTATATTTAGTGATTTCTAAAATTTAACCTTAATTATTTTGATAAATAATACACATGTCAGATGTTAATCAGAAATGAAGAATCAATAATTGATTCTTCATAAAAGGGATGGAATTCTAATTTCTTAAAGTAAAATAAATCAAATTTAAATCGATTTACATAAATTTGCGTTATAAATGACGACAGAATGGATGAAATAATTTCATTGATAGGGTAATATGAATTGTATATTTTGATAGGAACTTTTCAATGTTATTTGTTCTGTAGTTTGACAAAAGTCAATAAGTTGTTAAATAAATTTAAATATCTGGATTTTTGAAAAATCTGTTTATTTAATTATTAGTGGTAATTCATAGAGATAGTAAGTTATTAAATTTTACAAAAATTTGAAATCATTCATAGAAGTGACTTTAAAATTAAATAAAAGTAAAATAAAAAAATAAAAATAAAACGAATATAAAATAATAGTATAAATAAAATAAAATAGTAACGTTAAATAAAAAAAAAATTATAAAATTAACAATATATAAAAGATTAGTAATTTTAAAATAAACTTACCTGAACTCACCTGGGTTCAAAACAATCTTCTGCTCTGGAAATATAACTCACCTCAAGAGGAGTTAAATAAAGGTTAGCCAAAGGTAAATATAATACTATATGAATATTTTTTTAATGTAATGTCAAAATAATTAATTTTATTATACATAGGGTTAAAAAAATAACATTACAATATATTTTTTTTTTTATTTGAATTTAAAAGTATTTGAATATTTAAAATATAAATAAAAAAACAAGTCAACAATGATTTCAATTCATTTATTTACTAAGAACTATGTTTATATACATTTTATACAAAATTATACATATTTATGGGTTATGTCCATATACGTTTGAGACTACTTTAACAAAATGCAACGTAGTTATTTTTTGGCACTTTAACTCGGAAAACATTTTTTTTTTAAAATCTTGTCGACGTCTAGTAGCCGAGTTCTTAGATTTATAAGAACTAGCAATACTATTACATTTTATATACACTTCGGTTTGAAATTGTAATAAAACATCCATAAAATAAAAAATTGTTGGCGAACTATAATAAAAAGAATTGTTTAAGTGAGAGTGAAAAGACTCACACGCGTTTGTAGTTTTATTTAAATCAGATGAGGCGTCAGCCCAAATGTGGGGTGGAAAAGTCGCTTCCTCAGAAATAAAATGTTCTACTAAATAATCTGTAAATGCCGTTAACCTGTCATCATTTGGTTTAATTTCCAGTAAATCAAAAACAAAAAAAATCGCTTATTCGATTTGGACTTAAGAACACCAACCCGAAACAATAACGAAGCCACTTTCCCACCTCACTATTTGTGTTTTTATATTCACAACTTAATCCTAATTTTTGTATTTTGCGCCACCAACACTGGGTAAGATGAAATCGACAGCCACCAACCGTTGCGTTATCCCACACTTTATGAACAGCATTATGAATGGCAATTTCAAAATCAACTACTATTCTTTCAGGATTGAAACATAAGCCATTAAGGCAGCATAAATGCTTAATTTTTTCAAAACAATGCCTATATATCTCCTCCGATTTGTTTTTTAATAAATTAAAAACGAGAGGTATATAATGTCCATTTAAATAACCATGTATGGTGAATAATTGAGTAAAAAATTTAGTGCAGTATTGGAATGTTCCATCTATGTATATGGTTTGCGACTGACATAAAAATTGCAAATTGCTTTGGCAACTTAAAATTATAATACCTTGTTCAAAATTATTTTCTAGCACAAAGTTTTCTTTTCTTGAAGTTTTGTACAAATGTTCATTTAAATAACTGTGAACATCCTGGGCAGATCGAGGCAAAGCAGGCAATGTTTTGCGCCTACTATTGTACATATTTTGCTTAATACACTTCAAATCGCGGCATGTTAATGTTTCAGACATATTATTTGCCGCTAACTCCTTGTGCATTATTTTTGCTGGTCTTTCTGTAAGATCTTCTTCTGCTTTTCTTTTGCACGCAACACTTAGAACTTGTCTTGCAACGTTTTCTTCAGGCTCGTGGTTATGTTGACTTTTTACCGTCGTTACGAGAAAGCTGCCAGGTTCTCCTACGGTGTACACATATACATGACATTTTGGCCGTTTAATGCACCTCCAAACAATTTCATTTGTGGTACGGCGATGTTCAGAAAACTTATAATTTTCATATACAATTTGAGTTTTTCCACGTTCACTTACAATTTCTTTTACAAACGACATTTTAAATTTTGCGACAGGTATACAACACACACTAAGGACAAATAGTAAATAAATATAGAATGTACTATTAATAATTCATCGACACCCGAAATGTACTAACTAAATAAAAATAACACCTCCTTAATCCCTTAACGATCTAATAACAATCAAAAACCTGATTACCCAATTACTAATATTATTCACTTCTACTGTTCCTTGAAAATTGTTCACAGTTGGCCTCTAATTACCCATTAAGCATCCGTTAACTAATAAAACTGTATTAACAATTTCATTTTACAGTATACCAGGTAATCCCTAATCCATTTATAAACGGCAATCGTTAGAACGTTAACATTTTGAAATAATATCAAATAATAATTTAATAATATCATATATGAATAGTTTTATAGTTTAAAACTAATAGTAATAAAAAATAACTCGTTTCTAATTTTTAAAATGTCACAGATGGTCAGGCACTTAGATTAAAACAGGTATGCATGTTCGCAAAGCTCAAGAGCCATTAAAAGGACTGTGTGACGAATTTCGTATACCCTTAAATTTTACCTGAGAGTTTGTCGGTCTAGGTAATAAAATTGAGACGAATTTCGTACCGCCCTGCAGAATCTTTGTAAATTTTTTTTTGAATAATTTCATTACCTGTCACAATTTGCTCTATTTTCAATTTGTTAAGGCTTTCCTCCTTTTGTAAAGCCTTAATTAGCGTCCAAATGTTGGGATGTGCAATGGAAACAATTGAACTGAAACTGTTATGCCATCCTTCAACTGCATTATTGGTTCTAGCAATTCCCTCTCTGGCTGCATTGTAACAATTACAAGAATATATAGGAAATTTTGGTAACCGTCTTCTTCCTCTTCTGTCTAATCTACCAATCCACGTGTCTTCAAAATAGTTTATTAAATCTGCTAAGTCCTCGTTTTCTGCATAGAATTCACTTTCCAATAATAAATCAAAAGCACTCTCTACATCGTCTTCAGGAACATAAGCAAGTGCAGCCAGAAGTCGCAAATTTGATGAAAACACTTCTTCATCCATATATTGCCTCTGAAATCCGGTATTCTGGATTTGTCTCCATATACACTGAGAAAAATGAAAAAAGCATCCACGAATTTGAGTATTAGGGAATTCACTTCGTACCGCATTCATCGCTGCTTTTTCGAAATCCATTAAAAAAGATGTAGGGCAAAGTTCAGGTTTCAAATTTTTTAATGCTGCATATAAACGTCTATAGCTTTCTTCTCTTTTATTCGACAGAATTACATATACTGTTGGAATGGTATTTGAATATTTGACGCCAAAAAGGTCCATCTCCGTACCAGTGTTCACACTCCAACATGTCAAGATTTCTTGCTGTTGTAAACCCTAATATTCGATCTTCTGATGGGCCGCTGTCGTACATTAAAAATAACTGACCACTGCTTGTCAGTGTATATTCCTGTGGAATAACTAATTGAAGCAGAGAATTTGGAATCGCAGGAATTCCTTCTGTCTTTTCCTTTTTTCGTTGAATAGTTCTTTTCATTGCACTCACTTGTGGTAATCTGGCTGCAGCCGATGATGATAAACCCTCGGAAACCTTTGCAATGATTTGTTGAGTAGTGGAACCACTTTGTTCAGCTAAAACTTTCATTTTTTTAACAGCTCTTCTTACTTCGGCATCAGCACTATCTGACACATGATTATGTTCGGTACTCTTCACAATTTCATCGCCTATGGTATGAATGCGACCGGTACATCTCCATTTATGATATAGAGAACATTTCCAAATACCTTTTTCTCCAGAAATTTTTTCTCTAGAATGTGTATGGCCATTGTATAAAAGCATTTTGTGACCTCTTTCGCTGTCAACAAATTGTAACGGCATTTTCAAATTTTACAATGATGTAAACTCGTACAAAGACAAAATAAGAATGATTACAGTTCGTTGGTATTTCTTATTTAAACCTTATATACATATATTATAAACAGGGCATCTAAAATACTAACTTACACAAACAAGCTATTGAAGATAATCCTTTTTAGAATTAAATATTGATTGCACTATAAATTTCTCCTTGAAAGGATTAATAAAGGATAATTATAATTCTCTATTATTATTAACTAATGTGGTAACTTACCCGAATTGGCTAATGAAGATAATCCGTTTTAAATAGTAGGTAAAGGACTGTTGATAACCTGCGACTGCCGCTTATACACTTTAAATTGGCTTATCAATAATACATTATTGATATTTATTATATTTTTCTTAGTAAAAACTACTTGATTAGCAGAAAAAAAGTAAATCATATTTTTGTGTAATTTAGAGTAAGATATTTTGTAATTTTTTCGAAAAAATAATTTTATTTGGTACTTATAAGAAAAATTCAATATAGCACAAAAAAAATTGTTTGTTTTTCAGACATACTGTATAAATCATAGATACAATACGATATTTTTGTGGCGATGAATTGTCGTAGCGGTAAACTGTCGTAGTGATGAAAAGTCGTGGCGATGAATTGTCGGCTCTGAAAGGTCGCGCGATAAATTGTCGCGCGACGAATTGACTGGATACCGCTCCAAGAAAAGTATCTCTACAACGAGTAGTAAAACAAAAATAATGCTTCAACTTTTACTTGAAGAACGAGATCTAATACGCCAAGAAAGAAAATTAGCCAAGGAGTCTAGAAAAATTTTAGAAGAAGATGGAGGTTCCGACGATAGCCAGCAAATTAACGAAGAAGAAATTTGTAAGACTGATCCTTTGGCTTTCTTTAAGTATGGATAAACCATATATTGACAATATCCCTTCTTTAAATCCAACACTTAATAAGCTAATACCGACCTTTACTGAAGAAAATACTGGTATTTTGCATAAAAAAAGGGATTCAGGCGATCTTCCTATTTTTAATGGCAAACCATATGATAGTTTTAAAATATCCACATAGTTGTGCTACGTGGATAATCATGAAAATTCCACACCTGTAATTTTGAACCAATCAAAATACGTGTTTTTGACAGATCACCATGGCAACGGAGGTATTTTAGTGGAAATTTTTTTCTCGTGGGGTACCCAACAGCGAATTATACTGGAAATTTTTTGACGTTTACAATAACAGACCATTTTTGACAGACTGGTTTTTATTTGTTCACATAATAGGTTTAGTTTTGATACATTTTAGTTACAATGCTAAGGTGTTTTCTATATTCTTCGGCCACTTCTTTTCTTCTTAATGGCGAAAATGCAGGACTTTGGATGCTTTGAATTATGTGTCTATGTCTAATAAAATATATATAATATTTAGACACTAATTTATTCACCTTTTTCCCATTCAGCACTTTAAATTTTGCGTAGTTTAGGTGCAAATATTCGTGGACAATTCGGAACAAATTTTCGTTTTTCAAGTTGGAGCCACAATCCTCTATTAATCCGAGTAAGTAAGTCATGGTGCAATGATTGATCATTACATCAGACAATTTCACGCATATTTTGCATAGCGTATGATTTTCAAATCGATTCATTTTTAAACAAATAGGTAATTTTGTTGGTTTTACTTGCTGTGCAATATTCTTCATCGCAACAAAACGCGAGTTATTTAATGTTTTGAACTGTCAAAATACAATGATCACAGCCTCCTACGATTGATGCTTGCTGACGCTGGTTATGAATTTCATACGATTTTAAAGCGCTCATAATGCATGTTAATAAAAACGCAGAAAAACAATTTTCTACCACTTGTAGTTATTCAAAACTTACGTAAAATTAAAGAATATACTATTTTCTATTTTCAAATGGTATTCCCATGCAACTACAATGAGTAGAAATAAGCAATTTGAAGGCCTAAATAATTGCAGCGAAACATTTTTTTACGTCGGGCCGCTTGACAACTTCAAAACTGAAATTATATTCGAGGTTAGGGTCTCACTTAGTTACCATGACAACTCAACAATCAAGGCGACAACACCTTTTATGTTTCACTGGTGACTTGGAGAAAATAATTTGCATTGTTGAGAAACGAAAAATAAATTTTAAAAATATTTAATTTTCAACCATAATTCGGCGTGGAATTTTCTTACCGAATACCACGCGAGGTCAAATTAATATCAGGAAATTTTTTCTCGCTCATGAATATTTTTAGAAAATTTCCCTCGTCTGCGACTCGGGAAATTTTCAAAATATTCATGAGCTCGAAAAAATTTCCGGAAATAATTTGACCTCTAGTGGTATTACTAGTGAAAATTTATTAAGGTTGCAAAAATGTTTCAAAGGTGCCGCAAAGGCCAGTGTCTCAAGTTTTTTTGTGTACCTCAAATAATTTCTACATTAAAAATACTATATGGTAGACCTGAGCAAATAATAAAATGTCATATAAATGCCATTCGTCGGCAACCGCCTCCTAAATTTGAAAAACTTGATACATTGGTGGAGTTTACTTCGGCAGTTAAACATTTGTGTATTTCATTGGAAGCGGCTAATTTAAAAGACTATCTAAATAATCCTACCTTCATGCATGAACTGTTAGATAAACTTCTATCACAGATCAAACTGGGCTTTGCATCGTAGCCACATACTTTGATTTTCTTTTACTATACGGAGAATGGTCGCACTGCGCAGCTTTCTGAGTGCCTTTTAAAAGGAGATAGAAAACTCCGCCATTTTGAACCCTTATTACGTGTTGCCTACATCTTGGCGGAATATTTTTAATAGGTGCGTTTTATTCATCCGCTTCTGCTTCGAAATTGTCGGTTTTCTTGTTTTAATCTGACAGGTTAGAACGACTGAACCGACAATTCTGGAAGCAGAAGCGGATGATTAATGGTGCGTTTGATTTGATCATCGGAGATCTCCGAGCGCTGCAAACGCGTTTGAATTGACACTCCGAGAGATCCCTAAAGTGTTTGTTTTGCTTTGGAGCGAGAACATAGAGCGAGCTCGATGTTCTCAGAGCAGATCTTAGATAATATAATAGCAGATAGGACACCACTGCATAAAGTTATACAATATTAATCTCGCTATCATATAATCAGTATCTCTCTTTCTAATGAAGGCTTTCTCACTCGTTTTAGAATTCTCAGCAGTAGCGTACCGTAAAACAATTTCGCAGGGTCATTTTAAATGCGAATATTGTTGACCAACTAGAATATAAAATAAAATGTTTTAAAAGGTAGGTAGGTAGGTGCATTTTTAATGAAGTGAAAACAAAATATGACTTTTTTGTTATGAATATAATATTAATAACAATTACTTTTAACACAACACGAACAAATTTAAATTAAACACTGTCTAAGAAAAGCTCTGTAAAACTGACAAATACAAACAAAGAGATGAGATAGAGATAATAGTC
Organism: Psylliodes chrysocephalus; assembly: GCA_927349885.1. Taxonomy (NCBI): domain Eukaryota; kingdom Metazoa; phylum Arthropoda; class Insecta; order Coleoptera; family Chrysomelidae; genus Psylliodes; species Psylliodes chrysocephalus. The sequence goes on along the minus strand of OV651824.1, from coordinate 29,723,310 downwards.
TATTTCTCTCTAATTAGAATTCTCGACCATATTATCATGGCGACACAAACATTGTTTACTGTCCTCTCTTTATTACTTACTTACTCTGAGGAGCAGATGGATCGAGAAGAGGGAGAAATTTGTCTTTGTCTCTACCTATCTCTTTTTAACTAACTTACAAACAAATTTGAATCTCAAAATTGAAGACCAGACAAGAAGTCAACAAATTACTTAGCCGCTTCTGTCTTATAGCTAAAATTATTCGTCATAAAAAACACAAAATGTGTGTTTGGAAAATACATTTTCTCTGTCCAGATCTAATCACCAGTAATCACACGCATGGAGTATGAGAGCGAAGCGGGCATTATTAAATTATTAAATTATTAAAAGTTTTTCCATTTTCTTTACTTTTTGCTCACTATTTTGACCTGTGATTTTGACAATCACAAAAAGCGAGGTTATGTTTTTTACTCTGTTTTATTTGATTTGATTCAATGCTCTATTGTGACGTAATCACTTCTCGGTCTCCTCGACGCTCGCTCGATCGAGTTTCAAATCAAACGCCCCTTAAAACGCACCTGATATTTTGCTTGCTGCTGTCAGTGTCAGTGAATATTATTTTTGAAGTCACAGTTTATTGCTAAAGAATCAGTTAGCTCACTCGGACCAGTTGAAAGTTCCAAAATAACATCCACTCCAGGGATACAAATTCAGGATACGCAGAAGACTGCTGTTTTATTATAGGCGGTTGTCATATATTGTATTATCTGAGTTGCGCAGTGTATAAACTGGAACATTGAGATAAAAAGTGCCGACGCAGAGTGAGCGATCTGATTCTTTAGCTACAAACTGTGTCAAAGGGTTCAAAATGGCCGCGCCCTATGTTGGGCGTGTCGGACCTCTCTCTTTCCCCGTATAGTAATCAAAGTATGTGATCGTAACACATTGCAAAATTATAAAGGGCTAACTGAATTTTGCTGATTGGCTATATAATATTGCGATAAATGTTTGCTCTGAGCTACCTACACTAGCCCTTACTGATTATTACAAGTATAAACAGTTTAATAAAAACGAGCGGACTAATGTACATGAGCCAAATTCCACTTCCAATGATACAGTTAATTGTAAGATATATTCAAGGAAATGTGGTAAAATTACGGTTTGTCCAGTATTTCAAAAATACCCAGTATTCCAAAGATGGGAAACTGTTAAATCTTTAAATTTATGTAGACTTTGCTTAAAAAAACATCGGTTTTCCTGTAGGTATGCTATAAAATGCAACAAAGAGGAATGCCAAAGAAAGCACCATCCCCCTTCTTCATGAATATTCTGCTCAAAGCATTAATTCAGAACAAAGGGATAGTTCTATGCAACTACAGAATCTCACCTCATACCTACACCTTAAGAAAATAATACAACACACGTAGTAAACCATAGAATCATTTCTGTTGTTTTAAGAAATGGAAATATAGAGGTCAAAACATTCGCATTCTTAGATGAAGGGTCTTCTGTAACTTTATTGGAACAAAGTATTGCTCAAAGGTTAAACTTAAGGGGAAATCCAGAGCAGCTTTGTTTAAATTGGAAGATAAATCAGAAAAGGTGTTCTACTCTATAACTGGTGATTATACTGGGGCCAAACAATTTGACCACTGACTATCCAGAACGGTAAGCTCCTTAAGTCTTCCAAAACAAACCCTAGATACAATAAAAATTAAAGAAGAATTTCCCTACTTAAATAATTTATCTTTTAAATCATACGCAAACGCCAAGCCGCAATTATTAATAGGTTTAGATAACTGGGACTTAGCTGTACTTCTTCGGGTAAAGGAAGGTCTAGAAAACCAATCAATAGCTGCAAAATGCAGATTAGGTTGGACTGTTTTTGCACTTTTTTCACCAAACCAACATCAACTACAATACACATCAAATTTGTGAATATAGCACTGAAACTATTACTAATCAAGAACTATTTGATGATAATAATAATAATAATAATACTTTCCCTAATTCACCCCCTTACGAGTGAATTTTAACCCCAAAAGCTGAACTTGTGCGGGGAAAGGGACGGCTATTATTATTATTATTATTTGCTGTGGCGCTCCGGGTCGACTTGAAGATGATTGATGGTGCCATTTGAGGAAAACCCAGAAAACCCCACTCACCATCATCGAAAACGGTAGCGCACAGTGATTTTATTTTTTAATAATCTGGATGTGATATCAACAGAAATTAAATTTCTGCTAATATGGCATTCATCAAATCCTATAAATTTACATGGTCTTCCGTAGGATCTGAAACCGTGTTGTTTTACCAGGAAATTGGCTGTCAAATGAATGCCCCGCCGTAGACACCTACACCACCGTAGTCGATGTCGTAAAAGATTATATTTCAATTGAAAGCCTAGAAGTTTAAAATATTAAACCGTCTATTTCCAAAGAACTAGATATAGCAGCTAACCGAATGCAAGAAAACACACTAGTTGAATTTGGTAACCAATATAAAATTGGATTACTTTGGAAATATGACAAAGTGAAATTCCCTAATAGCAAACCCATGGCGTTGCAAAGGATTGAATATATAGATAGAAAATTTTAAAAAATCAAGATCTAGGTGAAAAAATTATGAACAAACAGCTTGAAGACTTTTTGGAAAAAATATATGTAAGAAAGTTGTCAGAACAAGAACTTTTACAAAATAAAGAAAAACTTGGTACCTTCCTAAATTTCCTGTTTTCAATCCCAATAAATTCAGCAAGTTTAAAATAGTGCGGGATGCAGCAGCGACCTTTCAAGAAATATCGTTAAATGCCATGTTATTAAAAGGAGATTATCAATTTGCTTCCTTATTAGATACCCTCCTTTGATTCTGCAAAAGAAAGATTGGGTTTTCGGCAGATATCAAGGAAATATTTCTTCGTGTTGGAATAATAAAGAAAGACCAACACGCACGATATTGTTGGGGCAGTCGTAGCTCTGAAAACCTTCTAAAAACCTATATCATGACTGTGATGACCTTTAGGGCTACTTTCTCACCTATAGTCTATTTTTATGTATGAGAGAATATTAAAATAATAAAGCGTTCGTAATCCATAGACGTACCACTTCTTTTAGTAGGCAGTTAAAATATTTTTTGAAGGTATTCCTCGAGTATACACTTATATTTTCACCTAATTAACCTGCTTATAACTTCTAAACAGCTGAAGGTAAAAAAGTGTAATTTTTTCTAAAATGTTTTATTTTTCCACAAGGTTTATTAAGAACATTGTGTCAAACGGTTATGTAGGTATAAGGGTTTAAACTTTGACTTTTAAACAACGTTACGTTCATAAATAATTTTAATATAAAAATTACTTCTTACCTACAAATCCAAATCAGAATCGAAATCAGAAGATGAACTGTCGCAACCAATATTTACAATGAGTAGCTTGATCATTTTATCAGTAATATTGTCCAACTTCTACATTTTCTCTTCTTCTTTAATCGTATGATTTACTGCCTTTTCCCAGTTTTCAGGCTTCACATTATTTACAGCCTCCAAAGTATCACTCATTTTAAAAGAATTATTTTTTCTTGAAACTTCTCCCTTTATCTGTGCCAATATCAGTTCAATCGGGTTTACTTCGCAATGATATGGTGGTGATTTAACCACCGTCATCCCACGATTTTTTGCAATTTCATCAATTTCATATTTTTTTAATTTCTCTTTATGAAGGGAACACAAATGATACAGTTCTTTTCTCACAGAACCGGGATGGAACTTAATATTCTTTGAATTTAGCCAATTCTGTAAATCTTTTTATAACCACTTGGTTGTGGGCATTTTTTCTATAAGTCTCGAGTGATAACTTCCATTATCCATTACTAATATACAGTTCTGAGGAAGAAGATCTATAATTTGTTTGAACCACTTTTTAAAGACATCAGCATTCATGTCCTCATGGTAGTCACCGGTACGTGTAGATTCAAAAGTCAATAAACCACCTTTACCAAAACCGTTTGAACTACCGATGTGTACTATTATTAGTCTGCTCCCCTTTCCTGATAGTGGATTTAAACCAGTAGATAAATTATTTAAAAAAGCCTGTCTTCGACTTGTAACAGTTTCATCTTGCCAAAATTTATTTGGTTTATGTCCCTCGTTGATCCATGTTTCATCTAAATAAAATATATTTCTTCTTTGGTTTCTCATTTCTTTTATAGTCCTTAAGTAATTTCTTCTCCATACTACAATATCGCTTCTATCTATTAAAATAGACTTTCTGGAATGCTTTTTCCATAGAAAACCTATTTCTTTTAAAAGTTTCCATAGTGTGCTTCGACTCATTTCGGGGTAATCCTTATCATCTCGAACCGTGGCAAGAACTTTGTCTACTATCGGAAATTCTTTTCTAAAGAAGAACGCATGCACTTTCCTTCGAAGTCTTTCTTTCAAAAGATTTTCTAATTGAAATTTTGGTTTTCCTGGAGCTTTACGTGCTGTTTGAAACTCGCCACATTTCTCTTCTTTAACAACTCTCTAAATCGTAGATTTCCCAATACCAAGCGTACTACTAACTAATTCCACTGTGTCATCAACACTTTTACATAAATGTTTGTCTGTAAATGATTTAATATAATTAAATATTAATGTTTTTTCATTAACTGTTAAAGGACCGATTTTTTGTCGTTTACGCGGCCCTTCCAAATTTTCCATGATCACACTAGAATTCACACTGTACCTTTTGCAAGTTGCAACTAAACGACATTTAGTAAACTGTCAAGAATACACAACTTGGACCTCCTTACTAAATGGAAAACCTATAATCGCATTTTCGGTGAAATTTGTTGGGAAGGTATTTATCTATTTATAATTCGATTACTGTAAAAAATTCTTGGAATTAAAATAAAACAAAATTGGCAAATAGGTACTTATTGAAAATAATCTTAAGATACGGCTATGTAATCTTTAATACACAGGGCTTTTGGCCTGTCCAAACCTTTTTCTATTGTTCTGTACAGCTTATGTTTATAAAGGACCAATAAAATACCCAAAACTTGTAATAGCTCAGGTACATTTATTACAATTTTAGGAAATATTTAGATTATTCTGTAAAAATATTTAAAATGACCGTACTAAGTTTTGCATTAGAAATGCTGTTTTATTACTCTCTCATACATAAAAATAGACTATAGTTGTGCGCAGTTTGTCAAAAACACGCCAACAAATTCATTGCAGAATATCCAAGAGCTGTTGAGTGCATACCTAAAAGACAATATGTCGACGGTTTCTTGGATTCAGTTGACACCGAAAAACAAGCTAGTCAATTTGCAAAAAAGTAACGTTGATACACGGTACAGGAAAATTTGAGACTAGAAATTGGCGATCAAACTCGAAAGAATTAACAAAAATAATGAACTTCGAACAGAAATTTAAATTGAAAGTTATCCTCGATTTAGAAACCAAAACCATGAAAAAGATGGTAGGTATGTGGTAGGACTTAAAGTCACATAATTTTATCTTCAATTTAAGTCTAAATAAAGGTAACAAAGAAGTTTTAAAAGGTAAAAGAAAAGAGAGATTTTACAAATTTTAATGTCAGTTTATGGCCCTTTAGGTTTACTTGTAAATTTTTTAATTTACTTAAAAAAACTTCTCCAAGAAATATGGAGGAGCAATATTTTTTGGGATCAACCAATCACCGATGAGCTATACAAAAAACAACTTGTCTGGTCAAAACAACTTCCACAAATAGAACAAGTTTCAATTCCAAGATGCTTCCTCATTAATTTAGAAAACTGGAATGCTGCAATTAATCAAATGCATTATTTTATAGATGCCAGTGAATATGCTAGTACTTACCTAGCTCATCTAAGAATAGAAATAAAAGAAAGAATAGAATGCGTATCTATTGGAGCCAAAACTTATGTAGCACTTTTGAAACGACTAATTGTTTTTAGATTGGAACTTGATGGCGAGGTAATGGGAGCAATGTTTGGTAAAATTCTTTGCGAATACCACCAAAATAATATGCGAAACTTATTGTTATATCGAGAGCAATTTGCAAATAAATGTTGGCGCCGTTTAATCTTTGAATATATACCCTCTGCTTCTATTGAGGTCAAAATGGCCCAAATAAGTTGACCCAATTAAAGAGAACGATATTGTTATTATATGTGACAAAGATTCACCAAGATGCAATTATTGGCCAAAAGGTAAAATAATTCAAGTAAGAAAGTCACCTGACAGACAAGTGTGACGGGCAACAGTTCACACAAAAGTTGGACTTTTTGAACGTCCTGTTGTCCAGTTAGCTGTAATAGATACTGTTAAATAAAAAACAAAAAGACTACCTCTTCTCTTTGCAAGAGAAATGTACCGGGCGGGAGTGTTGCGATTAATGATAATGTTTTTAAAATTGTTTTTAACACCCTGTATTTTTTTACCTTAATTTGTTTCTAAGATTTTATGAAAAAAAATTGTTTATGTTACTTACTGTTCCTACAGCTAGGTCTTAATCAAAAATAATCAAATTGTCAGATTAATACAAGAAAGGAATATTCAGCACAGCAAGGAACAGTAAGTAATAGAAAATTTGTTAGTTCTATATTTTCATTTATGTTATTTTAGGAATGTGAGTACTTTGAGTTACTTGTGTATTACAAATTAATAAACCATTTACTGCAAATCCGTCTATTGCTGGTATATATTCCCAACAACGTCAATTTTAGATTAAACCTTTCGAGTGACAGTTTCAACCCCAGCAAAAGTGTTTTTAAATGTCTTTCAATTTTCCAATTTTATAGATTAGTGCATTCACTATAATCGATGTTTCTAAAAACAATCTAGAACTTTGACAGTGTACACAGGTGTATCTATAGAAGGGTTTCGGAGATTCTCCTACTTTATCAAATATGCTTGGTAATGGGAAAAGTGGATGCTGCAAAAGGCACAAGTAAGGCAGAGATGGTTTTAAGATGACCGGATGGGTTGAAGAAGTTTCGCACGACATTGCTCTCTCCTTAAAAGATAGTTCTTCCCAAAATTTTTACGAAACTGGAATACTAAATGATATACACATTTTATATTTAAAAGATTAAATAATATATTGACAGATTGGAACGTTGGTAAAAATTCGAAGAATTATAAGGCCGAAGAAATAAAAAGTATAGTAAAAAACATATTTATCGATAATTTTCCTGATATCTTTCACATTCAAAATACATTTAAATAAAGTAAAATTCGATGTAAAATGGTTTCTTCGAAGTCACAACTTAGTGGCGTAATACAGTTCTTTATTTTCCACTTTCATCTAACGACGTTAATCTAATGTAAATCTACGGGAAATCGGAAAATCCATCACAGAGTAACAAAGAGCGCAATCAGGTGTGTAATTCAAAACTTCTGAACGAGAGAATCAATACGTCATCGTGCGATAAATTGAAATTCCATACCACTAGTTGGATAAAATAATTAGAAATGTTATTTTCTTTATAGGAAAAGTATCGATTATTTATAAAAGAATTATAGGTTATAAGCTATTCCTGTTTTTTTTTCTATTGTCCTTGTATTAGAATCTATTTTTACTTTCCTGTAACTAGTAATCGTCACATAAATTACAAAATAAACAAATAATAAAAGCTTTCAAACAGTGAAACATTTAAATAGCAGTGTTGCCAATTGCATTTTAAAAATTAAATAAATTAAATGAAATTTAAAAATATCAATAAATCAAAATTATTTTATAAAAATAATTAAATAAATATTTGCTGGAAATCCACTATCTTATCGAAACTACGGTTGGCAACAATGGATCATGACTACTTACAAATATACATGTCCTACATTAGGCGGATCGCAAGGCCACAGTACCACCCCCAATATTCGTAATATGAACTAATTTTGATAGATGTCATTTATGTGTTATAAATTAAGAATCCTATTGTTTAACATACATAAATGTTCTTTTGTTTAACAGATGGCGTAATAATTTTATTAATTTTAAACGGTAACTGTTACAAAATAACAAATTCATCACCCCTAGCCATTACGCGATAATAAGTAAACGAGTTCTTGACCTAGACAAATATTTTCGATGTAGCAGGTACCTAAATAAAAGTTTTGGATTAGATTCGGAATATCGGTATATTTACTTAGTATTTCATTCTTGTGTCCAGTCAACAAAGGATAAAGGCCTTCGTATCATTACGTAGGGACCTATTATACTATAAATGGTGTTTCGTTAAGAATGGGACATAGAACAACTAGCGATTCTCTGAATAAAAATAAGAGAACTAAACAAATCATGCTTAGATAAAATGTTTCTCGTTTCCGAATTACGGTGTTAAAATCGAAAAAATATTTTTTTTATTACTCACAACAATTTTACTAAAGTTGGCAAACTTTTTGGTGTTATAATATCCACCTATCAGCAAAAAAAAGTTACCTTAATTAACTTTTCCAGTGGCGTACAGCATTGGTACGTAATACCGCATCCCTCCTAAATTTTACGTCACTATTCAAAAAGTTATTTGGACATAAAATTTTATATTTTTGATGTTTTTTAAATAAATAATATACTCTTTTAAGAAATTTAATAAAAAAAAATCGAAATTTAAAAATTTCAGAATTTCAAAATATGTGAGAATATCTCAAAAACTAACTCAACTTTCAAAAAGGAAAAACTTGTATTTCGTGCAAAACTTTTTTATTAATGCAAAGCGCTTTCGGCTTATTTGCCATCATCAGTGCTCATCTACAAAAATTGTGGATGTAAACTTACAATTTAAAAAGAATCTGAGGTCGAAAGAGACAACAATATACTCTGTCTCAACACTCAAGTGAACCTTAACAGAAATTTCATACCACTCCATAGACAACTCAGTTAACCCTCTATGATGATGTAGGTCCGAGTCACCCATCACAAGCCTTCGAGAGCCACCCCCTCCTAAACTCGATTTCACCCATCAGAGCCTACCTTTGGGACCATGGTACTCCTTTGTTTAAAACTTTTTTTTTCTCTATTTTGTCTCTTTTAACCATGAGTACGCTTGTTGAGTGATTTAGTAATTTTTAGGACTAAACATCAGATTCACCTTCAGGGACCGCGGGTTCAGTTGTGCCATCTTGGGTTCTCTGAAAGAATGTTCTGCAGAGCCCGGGCTGACACATCTGAATCACGCGAGTGACATTTTTGTTTTGTCTTGACATCAAAATAATAATATCTTTTATATTAAACATTTATCTAAATTTAACTAACAATAAATTAAATCTTTAAATTCAATAACAAATTTTGATCTCCGTCAACCTCCAATCACTCGAATCACACTCGGAGAAACATGTTCCACACTGAGGTGAACGCACCTCCTTCTGTTGACATTTGACAAGTCAAAGTCTTCAAGTGTCGCTTGTCACCACTGTCATGTGGAAACGGTTAAACAACTTGAACCAAAATGAGATAAATTTAAATTTGAAAATATTAATATTAATAAAATTATGATTTAGCAAGTTGTAAACATCCCGAAATTTATAATTTTGGGAGTGAGGATGACCAGGAACTTGTTGGATACGTTGTGGACAGTAGGTAGACTTTTTCATAATTATAATGTATATAAAACATATAAAAAAAACCTTCAGTTTTTTTTTACTTTGGCCTTCTGCGTTTTACTTTCTTCATATCAAATATTGCATTATAGATTCAAATTTAAATATATTTTCCACAGTCACCCTCTAATTGTAAATTTCTTTAAATTTTAATTAATTTGTTAACCTTTTTTCAATTTTGTGAATAGTGAGGGTGGCATGATTCCTTAATTCCACACAAGCTAACTTGCTTTTGGAGATCAGATTTGATTTGTAGGGGCTTATCCCACACTCACTATTCCCAATACCAGGTTTTTTGTCACTTTGTCTGTTTCTTGTAATTTTTAATTCGTTCAAACAATTGTATATATACTATTTTAACTTTTGACTTAAAAGTCTAATTCAGATTTTATAAAATTTTTTAAATCTTTTTAAATTGTAAGTTTACATCCACAATTTTTGTAGATGAGCACTGATGATGGCAAATAAGCCGAAAGCGCTTTGCATTAATAAAAAAGTTTTGCACGAAATACAAGTTTTTCCTTTTTGAATCTAAACTACGTGCACACAGCTGTCAACCTTTTTTGGTTTTTTTAACTCAACTTTATTTGAAAAACAATAAAAGTTTTTGGAGAGTGGACTAAAATTTAGAAGGGAAAAAAGTGTTACTTGCCCATGAAGTACGACACTGGCAAAGCTTATTTTACTTTTTTTTTGTTAATAGGTGTATTTTATTACACCAATAACGTTTGCCGAATTTAGTAAAATTAAACTGAGTAATAAAGAAATTGTAGCTATTCATAATTTTTGATTTTCAACTTTAAAACCCTGTTTTTCGGAAACGAGTAATGTTTTACCTACAGATGTTTCGTTTAATCGGCTTATTTTTAATCAGTTAATCTTCAGTTACTCCCATTCTTAATGGAATGCCCTGTATATACCGAAAGGTCTTGCAGCCAAAGAACCAAATAAAAAAGGTAATAAAAAAGTGGTTTTATTTCCTTATTTACCCATAATACTTTATTTAGATCTGCATCAGTAAAAATTATTTTCAAAAATTTTTATCTCATTTATATGTACAGTGTGTTTACGTAAGTTGGCGGCATACGGAGGAAAACTTTTTTATGAATTTTAAGAAAAAAACTTATTCTTCATAAACAATTGAATGGTCTATTAATTTTAGAAAAAAGTTACTTTACATAAAAAGTTATGCATGGTCTAAAACCTAAAATTCAATCATCCGATATCAAATTTTCAGTCCTATACAGGGTTTGTCGAAAATAAGGGTATTTTATCTTGAGCAAAATCATATTTTTTGACAAACCTTGTAAAACCGACTAATAAAATTTGATATTGGGTGGTTGCATTTTCTGTTAGACCATGCATAAATTTTTATTAAAGTTTTCTATATGCTGTCAACTTACATAGACAACTTATGACATATTGCTGAGATAATGCTTTTGTAAGAAAAAAGAAATTAATCATAAAATTTTACTTCATTTGTAGAGTCGTAATTTATGTTTTCATATTAAGTTTTTATTTTCACTTTTTTATCAATTTAGAATTAAATACAGTACTATTTTCAATTATTAATAAAAATTACGTGTGCATTTTAGATTAATCAATAAGAAAAATAAGCAATATTAATAACTAAATACAAATTAAACAACAAATGAATAAAAAAGCATTTAAAACACGTTGACTACCGAAGCAAATGTTGTGGTCGGGTCTGTTGAACCGAAGTAGTTTTTCTAAAAATTTAAGTCTGTTTTACGTTTTAAGAGTCAAGTAGTTTAAGTAAATACTTAGATAAATTACAATATCTAATAGAAGCGTGAATAAAATATATACACGCAGCGTATGATTAAATGATTACAAACATATGCAGCGTGCATATACAGGGTGTTTCCAAACTTGGCTTCCAAATTTGTAGGGGTGGTAGTTCGCATAAATTGAGAGCGATTGGCAGATTTCATTTTTCTAAAAAAATTATAATAAACAAAATAGCCATTATAAAAAAAATCAAAGAGCGGGTCCTACACTGAGCACATACCGCAATAGTCGCTTGATCGGTTACTCATTGGGATTTACAACTCAAAAACAGATGCGATTTGCAATTTTGTCGATTCTAAGCGTAGCGCGCGCGAGTCGAGGCGTCCCGTCGCTGTGCAGGACCGTAACTGTTTAAAATTTTTAATTATTTTTATTTTAAATATTTTTGAAAAATTAAATCTGTGAATCGGTCTCAAATTATGGGAACTACCACCCCTACAAATTTGGACGCCAAGTTCGGAAACACCCTGTATTGTAAATAATATATTCAGGTTGTCCCATTAGTGCGTAATTGTTCATATTTCAGTTTGTGTTATAGACACGTAAACAATTTCTAAATAAAAGTTATATGAATTTCAAAAATAGGTATTTTAAAGATATTTTTAGACATACAGTGTTTTGCGTTTTTGTCTGACAAATAAAAAGGTATATTTTTTAAATAGAAAACCCTGTATTTTATTTCAGTTTTAGAATGCTTTGGTAATACTGCATTCAACCCTAGAATTTTATTAACAAATATTGTAGGGTTGCCAATAAATTAATTTTTTTATGAAATTAGAGAATGATGCAGACCTCAAATTAAATTATAATTTAGGTAGGTTTACAATGATTACATTTTTTTAAAAAATTGTAATAAGATACTAAGCTAACGAATAGTGGTGATAGAACTGGATTGTTTTATACAGTGTTTTGAAAAACAAGTCGTAAACATGGATAATTCTAAGTTAAATTTATTTAACTTTTTCAAATGCCACAACCTGTACATTATTTAAGCATACAATTCCTTATAAATTTACATATCCAACGATACCAATATGTTAGTCAATAACACATATACAGGGTGTCCCACGAGTGCGTAATTGATCGATAGCAGTTTTATAATAGGAAATACGAAAAAAATTAATATAAAAGTTGTATAACCATATTTAATAATTATTCATAATTATGCAGGGTAATCCATAAACGATTGTCCTACCAAACCTATACATTTTTAAAGCAAAACACCTTGCCGGTAGCTATACATATTTGATTATTTTTACATCGACGAACAATAATTTCAATTTCATTCATTTGCTATGTCGCATATAGAATGTGTCAAAATGCGAGGTTACGATTTTCTTAATTTTCTAAATGTGATACCCTGTATGTTATACCACCAATTAATTAATACAGTGAATTCCATTGAAAAAATTAAAAAAATCGTAAGCTCGCGTTTTGACACACCCTATATATAACATAGCAAATGAATGAAGTCAATTAAAATTATTTGACGACCTGAAAACAATCAAATATGTATAACTACCTGCAGGGTGTTTTGTTTATGGACCACCCTGTATATTTAGGAATAATTTTTAAATAAGGTTATACAACTTTTTTGGATAGGCAAATTTATAAGGAATTGTATGCTAAAATATTATACCGGGTGTTACCTTTGAAAAAATTAAGTAAGTTGAACTTAAAAGTAGGCATATATAAGACATGTTTCAAAACACTCGGTATAAAAGAATACAGCACTATCACCACTATTCGTTATCTTAATGTGCTATAAGTCTGTATATTAAACAATTTTGAAATCAATGCAATCCTACCCATCATTCTCTAATTTCATAAAAATTTAATTGCTTGGCAAACCTGTAATATTTTTTTAAAACATTCTAGGCTTGAATACAGTATTACCAAACTATTCTAAAACTAAAATAAAATACATGTTCTATTTAAAAAATATGCCAGGCAAAAATGTAACACCCTGTATATCCAAAAATAATTTTAAAATATGTATTTTCTAAATCCATATAACTTTTCTCTGAAACATGTTTGCTTGTCTTTAACACAAATTAAAATATTGAACAATTACGCACTAATGGGACATACACAATGGTATATACACATAGCAGTCAACGTATTAACTCAGAAATAAAGTTCCTTATAAAGATAAAATAATATTCAGAAGAAGAAAGCAAGTCCTGCAAATATTACGTGCGTACCATACAGTGATGCCAGGTCATTCGGATTCAAATTACATCGGAATGCAATAAAGTTACTTTCCTTTCCTGCATTTCATTCACTTTAAAATTAAATTTGTCCGAGAAAGAATTGTGAAATTATCGCATAAATCGATAATTATTGTACATCTGGCAACGTGGCCAATACTTGTTCATACGCAAGGAACATAAATCGATAATTTTGTATCTGGAACGAAGCGAGACAAATATATATGAATATATATATATAAACAATCATTCACCTATTAAAACCATCTCTAAAACAGAGTGGCTACATTGTTTTTATAGTGACATCTTCTTAAAAACAGATGAATTACACAATTACGGGTATTCATAGAATATCTCTAATTTGACAAATAAATTTATCAAATATTTGTTAATCGTATTTCCAGTTAGATTTGAAAAATACCCAATAAAATTTAGAAATATTTTGGCGGGATACTTGGAAAAATATGTAGAACGAAATCTCCTACTTTTTAGCTCTGGTTTTTAAAATCATTTTTTTAGATTTTTTTTTTAAATTCAGTGTATAAACAGGACAAATAAAATATAGGAGATTTCATTCTCCAAATCTATACTTTAAGCTGGTAGAAGATTCATTTTAATACATATAGCGGGATTTAAATGCAATCGGAAATGGTGAACCCTTGCTTCTTATATGAAAAATACAGTGATACTGCGGCCTTAATTTGAATCTTTTGAATCGCTAATACTCACCACGTTTTCGTAGGTAATCCTCGATCATAACTGCGCTGATCATAAAAACGTTTCCGATGCTCCCTAGGGCCGAAAGGGACGCAAGCAGGATCAGCCTGGCCAATCGCGACCAGTGGTCGTTCAGGGTCACCGGAGATACCGAATCCGTGGTCGAGACATCGGTTAAATTGTGTAAAATCATCCCCGTTGACACCTAGAACAAAAAAAATTCTAATTCATAACCAATAACGAAACTGTACATATTTCAAATACAAAAAAGCAGGCCTGCTATGTTTTATAAATACATTGTTTAGATTACTATGTAGAAGGTCCCGGTATTTAGAAATATCGACCAAAAAATATTCAATACAAAGCATAAATCACCATTCTGATCGTTAATAAACGTAATATACATTAATGGTACAAGTATTGGGGCGGAGGTAATTTACCCACAAAATATTTAAAGCTGCTAATCCTATAGGTAATTTGCCCACAGCAAGTAAAAGGTCATCTTAATCCTGTTGGTATTTTGCCCAAATTTATTTCTAACTGAATAAATCATAATAGATATATCTTTCATTTATTATTTTTTATATATTATCGAAAAGTAAAAACACATTATTAATTAAACTAAAAATTATATTAAACACTAATTTTTATTATTATAAAAAAGTAAGTATACATAAGTTATATTATATTTTTTATATATTTATATTTTATTTACATATTTTTCAACTGGGAGGGATAAATGTGATACAAATTTTATATACTCTAATCTGCTGATTTGCTGCAGATCAAATCGCTGTATAAATTTTTCTAAACACTGAATTTTTTGTTTTACACTTTTGTCTTTGATTTTCTTAGGTATACTTAAGCTTTGTATTGTGACATACGTGTCGATTTGAAAGTCTTTAAGCTTTTCTATAAAAATATATACAGAAGGATGTGTACAGTAGAATGAAGAATTAAACCTTGAATGAAACGACTCACAGGCATTTGTAGTTCTTGTAATTGAAGCTGTTTTTTCTGCCCATATACTTGGAGGAAATGTAGAATTTTCTTCATTATATGTTTCTAATAGGTAATCGGCATACCTATCGAGAACGGCATTTTCTGGTTTACTTGCCATTAAGTCAAACACAAAACAGTCTCCAACTTCATCGGCGTTTAAACATGTCAACCCAAATGATGTTTTAAGCCATTTTCCGGTATCACTGTTAGTTGTATATTCAGTCATTAATCCCAGAGACTGAATTTTACGATACCACGCTTGATGTAGATGAAATCGGCAGCCATTGATTACAGTATTAGGCCACATATAAATTAACGCCTTATGAATTGCTATTTCAAAATCAACGAACACTTTAGATGGATTTAAAGCAATACTGAGTGTTTCCAAAATTTTATAATGCAATAACGAAAACAAATGTTTGTATATATCGGTAGATTTGTTTGGTAATAAACAATATACCAGGGGCACATAGTGTCCATTACACAGCCCATGAATGGTAAATAATTGTAGGAAAAACTTTGTACAATACGAAAATGTTCCATCCATATACAAGACGTTCATTTTACACAAAGTACGAATATTTGTCTCACATGTAAATACAATAATATTATTTTCTCTGCTATTTATTAAAAGAAAATGTTCACCTTTACTGGTTTTAAATGTATTAGAATATAAGTAAACTGCATCATGCACTTCTTGTATATTTGTAGGTAATGGACCTGGTAGTATTTTGCGACGACTGTTGTATATAGTTTTTCTTATGTAGGACACATCAATTGTAGTTAGTGACTCTGGTAAATTAGTAGCAAGTACTTTACGGATAATTTTAGAAGGTTTCTCCGAAATATCATCAACTGCTTTTCGCTTACACGAATTAGAAATAATTTTCCTGTTTAATTTCGGTTCATTTGCTTCATGGCTATGAATTAGGTTGCCTCTGGATACTAAAAGTTCAGGACCAATTGTAAATACAGTGGCATTACAAGCATTTGTTTTTCTTTGGGAGCATCTCCAAGAAACTTCTCCACTTTTAATTTCTCTATCTTTGGCAAACGTAAAATTCTCCAAAAGGAGTACATCTTTCCCGCGTGTGCTTTTAATCAATGTAGCTGACATTATAGAAATAATTATTGTTTATAAACACTCGAATTACAATCATCAACGTATAAAAACTGACTGAAATATAAACAGTAAACACCCAAAGTAAGTACCTATTAGAATTATTAATAATCAGGTAGGTACCTATTTGTGGGCTGATGTAATTTGCGGGTTTAGGTACCTGAATGCTACTGTGGGCAAAATACCAGTAAGATTAACGCACCCCTTTACTTACACAGGTAGAAAACAGAGATTTGTGTGCAAAAAGGACCCGCCGCAAGTATTGAACTCTGTGGTAGTGTACTGAGACCTCTATTATTGTATAATACCATCTATTTACAAAAGGCTTGGTTTACTAACCGCCAGTTACGCCACCTTCGAACACATTTATAATAAGGTGACAGAACTATTACAAAATAAATAACCAGAGTCTAGAACTAACTAATAAACAGAAGTTTTTATAAATCCAGAACTACGACACTTAAAAAATCTCATTAGTGTCGTGAATCATTAGCATAGGTAAAATATTTTTATCTAATAATATTATTGTCTTTCAAATGGATTAATTTAAAGAGACAAATTAAAAATATTATGCCAAATAATTTAAAATTTATAATAGAACAATAAAAAATAATTTTTTACGATAAATATTAAAATTAAAATTATACTTAAGTATGGAGGATAAAGCTAGATGTGTAAGTGATCCAAATATCAGTTATGTGAATCATTTTTTCTTTCAAATAATCGCAAAATGAAAAGTAATGGAGATTTTATTTACCTGCCTCACAGCTTTACAAGCATTTTTTGTTTCTGACACTTCTACTCAAAAATTATCTACTGTCTTAACATGGTATATTCTATCTAATAAGGCTAGATACTGAGTACCCTGTATATAATTTTTTATATTTAGTTTTTCGGATCTAAACCAATAATTTTGACAGTAAAAATTTTATTATTAAATAACAGAATTCCTTTTTAGGGATTTTATTATACAAGAAAGAAAAAGATAGTATCTTTGGGTATTACATAGAACAAAGGTTTTTATTCAAAATCGATTTGATTTCTTTAAAATATTTCAACAATTTCTATTAACCTGTTTACAGCAATCTCTGCTACCACGATTCATGGCAAATATATAAAAAAAGATTTATGAAACATTCTTATAGATCACGATAATAATTATAATAAATTTCAAATTCCAAATGATTTTGTTTTATCAAAAAAAAAAAAAGAAAATCGTGAAGCTCTCCGTCTACAATCTGGCAACGTTAATAGTTTAAAATTCCATCATTCTATTTATTTATCAATATTGACCCAGCGTGCGGGAAATTATCAACACATACCTAATTCAATATTTTAAATTACATAATAATTATATCAAAACATAACATGAGTTCTGTTTTTGTTTGTAGACCGGTGTTCTGTGCTGTCAATACTCGTTATATTATTATTCAAAAGCAGTCATTTTCAATAACCAAACATAATTTTAAATTTTGGTTTATTTCTAGACTAAAACGTATATTATCAAATATTTTATTGGCATTAAAAAATTTATAATAATTTAAATGAAGAGTAATAAAATTGAATGTGATAGTTTAAAATTAATCAAACATTGTTAAATTTAACAAATAAAACTGGTATAGAGGGTAGATCGGGTTTAAATAGCAAATATATACAGAGATCTCGTAAATCACAATTTAATGTAGACTTTTATGTTAAAACACTTTACATGAACACTTTATTTTTGTTAGAGACGAACTTAACACTTCAAAATTTTAATACAGAATGAATAATATAGGAAATACAAAAAGGTAAAAGAAAAATCATATTACTACGAATATAATTCACTCACTGATTAAATAGTTGGAGATCTATAAAGAATTTGTCACTACTTACATTATGCAGTACGTTTCTATATTAATAATCATAATTTATATGAAATATATTGCGTAGACTGCAATACAATATTGATTAAATGGGGAATAATTTTAATATTTTGATTGATGTTTCAATGGCTCCGAGAATTGGCTCCAAGTTGTGCTCTAAGAATTGAATGTGGCTCCAAGCGGATCTATCTTCAAGTCCAGATCGAAGCGGATCTATCTTTAAGTCCGGCTACAAACGGATAAAAGTTCAAATCCGACTCCAAGTCGAAATCAAAGTCGTGATCCGAGCGGATCTATCGCCAAATAGGCAATATCTCCAAGTTATCAACATATATCCAAATTGGCAATATACACTGATAAAAACGAAAAAGAAGCCATTAACTTAATTTACCAGTAGATACTTTTTTATAAATTATTGAATTTCTGTCGATATTTACTTAAAAGTTTTTAAGAATTAATTATGGATTTTGATGTGCTTCGAAGACCACGAAGGCGTAAACTGAATCTAACAGAGATATAAATGGCTAGGGCAGTAACTTTGATTCAAAAAGGTTACTCAAGTCGCTGTACAACAGAAATGTTAAATGTTAGTGGTGCTTCGATAAATAGAGCCTGGATCAGACATGAAATGTATGGAGTTGTTAGAAGACAATCTTATTCGTATCGTGCAAGGCGACTGCAGCTAGAGAGGATCGACTGTTACAACTTTGGGCCATCGGGGAACGTCGAGGTATTGCTCGAACGCTACAAATTGAGTTGGTAGAAGCTACGAGTACAAACACAAGTACTCAAACTATAGAAGGTCAGCTAGAGTATCTCCTTTGAGCACTGAACATCGTAGACACAGAAGCTTGTTTTTAGAAGAATACATGAATTGTTACATGGCACAATGGAGTAACATGATGTTTACTGACGAGTCCAGATTTCTTTTAAATTATATTGAAGGACGTGTTAGAGTTCTAAAAAGCCAGGAT
This sequence comes from Psylliodes chrysocephalus, assembly GCA_927349885.1. NCBI lineage: Eukaryota > Metazoa > Arthropoda > Insecta > Coleoptera > Chrysomelidae > Psylliodes > Psylliodes chrysocephalus. Next base: position 29,704,049 of record OV651824.1, on the reverse strand, counting down.
TTTGGCGGTGGCTCAATGGTTTGGGGTGGAATAACTTTAAATGACCGCTCTGACCTAGTAGTTATTCGGTGAGGGGCGATGATGGCAGAGAGGTACATCAACAAATTTCTTGAACCACATATTGTCCTATTCGCTGAAAATATGGGTCCAGAATTTATTCTTCAGCAAAATAATGCGAGACCACACGTGGCCAGGATGCATATTCGGAAACCGCCGACATGTTAGATACTCCAATCAGTTCGGTATCGAGAATAACAGCCTCGTAAAATCTCGACGTGTTAGACTAATGTATCGGCAGTTTACGAATACGAGCTATCTATGAATTTATGTAGAATTATAGATATTATTAGAATAGGTTATATTAGTCAAATAGCGCACATTTGATGTGCCTAAATTTTGATTTAAAGTGCTCCTTTGATTAAATGTAATTTTTTGACTTATGTCTTCCTAATTTCACATTATTTTTAACACATATCGCCAACGAATGAAGTGCTTTCATAACTCTATTTTTAACTAGTTTTCTTCCACTGTACATTGCCTTCTTTCCTTCCATTGTTGTCTTTCTGCGACCAATAGATTTGTTATACTAAGATACCTATATGCTTTTTTCTTTTTCGTGTACCTCGTTTCCTTTTACACAATATTCCTTTATTTATATTTGAAAGCTGCATCTAAACCAGGGAGTATATGGGGTATTAGGCAATGTCTTTGAATTCAATGTGAATTTATAGCCAATTTTATTAATTTAAAATCACCTACTATGGCACGAACAATAAATTATAAAATAATCTACATAGAGGCACTACAAAAGGGAAACTAAAACTAAAAGTGTTTCTGATGAGTAATAATTGATGTCAGAGGCGCATATACTGGGGGGTAATGGGGCTAATTATCCTGCAAGGATTTGTAAACCTAACTTTTTATAGGTACTATTATTATTATTAAAAGTAGAGTATTAAATATTACCACTATCGCCCCAGACTTAAACTATATTACCACTACCCCCATATTTAAACTGTGTCTAGTAATCAAACATTTCTTATTTAAGAATCGCCGACGTATTAATTCTAACACGACGGTATTTTACGAGTTTGTCAATCGCGGCATCGAAATCTCCCCAGTGCCTAACGTGTCGGCGGTTTCCGAATATGCAGCCAGAATAGTGCAAAATTATTTGACTACCCACAATATTGAGTTTATGGAGTAGCCAGCGAGGAGTCAAGATTTAAATCGCACTGAACACATTTGGGATGTACTTAAAGTATCGTCACCCACTGAAAAACCTACAATATATCGAGGAATTTCTCGTGGAAGAACTGGAACAGCTAGGTCAATAAGCTATTAAAAATGTTATTGAAAGCATGCCTCGACATTGTGCAGAAGTTTGGCCCATATACCCTATTAGTTTTAGTTTAAAACAATGTTTAGCCACGCCGTTATTAAAACAATAAATCGAATTTCTCACAATTATCACTTTTTAGTATTTTTCCACAAAAAATTTTACAGTTCAGTAACAAAAATTTTGCTATAGTTATAGCAAAACGACTAATTAGATAAAACTATTATAATGAAAAATATTTATTTCAAAACTAGGAAAAATTTTTATAGGTGGCTCTTTTTTCGTTTTGATCAGTGTATATCAAGGGCGGCATGGGGGCCTTGCCCCCCCCCCCCCCGATTTATGGGCCTTTTATTCAAAAAAATATGCTTAAAAGGGAATGGCTAAAGGCAATGCCCCCCCCCCCCCCCTCCCACCCGAAAATTCGTATTGGAGCCGCCCTTGGTGTATATCCAATCAGATTCAAGCGATGAAAGTAACTACACTGAGTAGTTTACAGTCTACAAGAATGTAGTTGACTCCGTTTGCGGAATATCTCTAAGTTCACAGTAACCTATTCAACTGGTTCACTCGGACATATCTATATATCTCCACAGGAAAAAGGGAAGTACTATCAAGGGAAGTGAGGCTAAGAATGACTTTCATAGCTCTGGTTGGTGTGATTTTCATGACTCCTGTTATGTTGAGACATGTGGTTCATTGGATTTGTTCTAGTTTGCAGATAGCCGTCAATTGTTGTTTTTAGACAACTGCACTGTATATGTTAGCATAGGTCTTACGATCGTGTAAGTTTATGGGACAACTCTGGGGGAGAGACCGCAGGGGCACCGCACGGTTCAGCAGCATTGTTCATAAGCAATGAATGCTCTTTTGACTCTATTTTCTAAGTATGAGTTACAGTTAACTTGCTGTCAAACATGAGACCTAGGTACTTCCCTCTATTGCAAAATTTAGTTTTATGCTCATCCTTTTTCTTGCGAAAATGACAGATGTCTTCTTGAGATTAAAAGATAGCGGATGGTCCTTACAACACTGTTTAATAATTTTGAGAGCTACTAGCATTCTTTCCTATAGTATGTTCTCAAATTCCCTGTCTGCAGATGTTTTGGCGTAGCATAAAACTCGAATAAACAATGCATTTAAGTTCAGCCGTTGCCCAAGAGTTAGGAAAACTTGATGGCGCTCAACAAGCTAACTTTCTTCTTTTTGTGACTTTTTAATTTTATCTCAACATATTTTGAAGTAATTTAAACCAGACATTAATTTTGAGTTTACCCACATTAATCTAATTAATTAACATTGGTAGATAAAAACAATCATTTCAATAAAATTTAAGTTTTAAAATTTCTGATGTAACATTTCTCTTTAATTCACAAACCAATGACTGGACTATAAGTATTACATACATTTGTAATCGTTTATTATTGGGGAATTCAAAAATGAAAAAAAAAAAATATATACGCAAGCTGGTCATCTTAAAAATATGTATCTCGTACACATTCACATCCCCAAGTAACCATTGATAATAGCTATTTGTATATTAAGAGCAGGGCCGCCGAGAGCCAGGTCGGGCCCCAGAACAATTTTCCAGATCGGGCCCCGTGACAATTTAAAAAAAAATTCTCCTCCTCTTTACTTAAATTTCTCTAAACAAAAAAAAAGTCTCCAAGCAAAAACTCACCCATCTTGTGTCGAACTGAAAAAAAAAACCTCGGTTGGCCACCGCTGCCGGGCCCCCAATTGAGCCCGGGCTCCGGGAATTGGTGCCGGCTACGCCCCCCCCCCCTCCTGTCGGCCCTGATTAAGAGCGAAAAGTGATACTCTGTCGCTTCAGACAAAAAGTTGCCGCGTCGCGTGACGAGTAGCGGAGCGCGGCAATTTGTCGAAAGCGGCAACGAACTTTTCACTCAAAATGCATACAAGATTTTTTCTACGATCACATTATTTTAAGAAATAGATATAAAACTGAATATTTGTCATAAGTAGTGCATAATGTGTTGCCTATATCTACGTTATTCATGAAAAAAGAGTTGATTTTCAAAGGCAATGTAAACTTGGATAATAAGAGATAAAACATAAAACTAGGTACAAAATCATTTATTAAAAAGAAATATTATATTACGTCTAATTTAAATTAGGCGTGCGACAAAGCTGTCAAGTTTTCCGCTCGGCGATCGACAAAGCTGTCACTTAATGTCAGCTCGCGGAAAACGTCAACTTTGCGATTGAATTTCGAAGAGCAAAAGCCTACTTTGGATAGTGATCGTAGAAAAAAGTGTATTTGTTGTAAATACATCACGCCATCTTTAAATCGGAGTAAGAGGACCGATTATCTTTGTAAAACATTTCTGCCAGCGCCTCATCATCATCTACTAACTGTATAGTGCAGGAGTCACTGACGATTTTCGGTATTTATTTTCCCAGTCAGCAAACATGGATAGAGAATTGTAGGGTTAGCAATTCTAAGCAAAATTCATATATATTTAGAGGGGGGTCTGATGGGTTGAGGCCGAAAATGCGTCAGAACATACGAAAACACGGCCCCTTTTTTCCAGTTATAAAAATAATTCTAGTAGTAAGTGGTATACTGAAGTTAAGTAAAAAAATAGTCTGATTAATCTGTATGGATAATATATTTGGCAAGTGCATAAAATACACATTCCAACGAGTTATGTATACAATTTTTCCTACGACCACAACTATTTAAAGGATTTTCCAGGTGTTTTGTATATTAAAGTGTACGCATAGGACACAGAAATAAAATCATATATCGCAATGTAGCACCTCACCAATTGGTTTATTTATAGAAATAAAACATAATAATTGAAGAAATTACAAAGGAAAATAGGGAAATAAATTACATTTCCTCTTACACTTTTATATAACAAATATTTTATTTAGAATTCACGAAACACTTATTGATGTTTAGTTTTAGAATTTCTTTATAGTTTTGACAAAAGCATACTCTACATTAATTGTATAATTATTGTAAGTTTCATTATGTTAAATTATTTATACTAGAGGTGTGAGAAAAAGGCAATAAACTGTATATTTCAATGGAATGCCAATATCGTTGGGTGTTCGTGGTAGAAATGGTCCGCTAAATTTTCATGAAAACACTGTACTTTTGACATTTGCGATACTCCGATGCATACGTATTATTGATGTAATCTCATGATTTTATAGTATTAGTATTCGCAATTTTGAGTGTGATATTAAGATTTTTACGGTTATTCGTTTTGTTTTGTTCTGATCTTTTGCGTTTTTAGAGTATCTGTAGAGTATAGTTATAATTTTTAATTTTAATTGTGTGGTCTATTTATATTTGATTATTGCTTTTTGATTAGTGTTTTGTTCTTTTTGTGTTAAAATAAGCTTCATAACCATTAAGTACCTGCTTCTGATTGATATCTACCTAATCGGTATCGGGTTCTTGCAACAATGAGAAAAAATGTATGGTTTTGTAGTGTAAAAGTCAGACGCCTCGATTTTTCAGGTAAGGATGACTAGTTATTTTTTACTTAAAAGGATAGCAATACATCCTGGTTCGGGTTACGACTGTTGTATTTTAGCTATCTGAGCCAAATTATTGGCTAAGTGTCCTCTTTTGAAGCACCCAGAACCGAAAACTATATAGTTATATATCATGTTTTTTTTAGAATTATTTTTAATAGGTATGCAACTTGGATAATGGCTTTAGGAAGAAATCCTAAGACTGAAACGTTGACTGCCATAAATGTCGTTTTTAGTGCACATTTCATAGAAAGAGATTTCATTTTAGCAGGAACTAGGAAACGTTTAAAAACATGTTGTAAGCATAATAAATTTAGGTATGTAAGAAATTTAAAACTGGAAATCGCAAAAAAAATCAAATTACAGAAATGCAGTGTATACACGAGTTTTGGATCCCGCGGAACGTGTGTAATGGGACTTTTGTCGGGAGAATTTATTTATTTATTTTATTTATTTTGTTTGGAACACAAACAGGACATACCCAAAAAAGTGTTCCCAATGCTTCTTACATAATGGGTTTAAACTAAACAACTTTAACCTAATTAATAACAAAATATTATTACACTAGATACGAAATAAATGTGAAATAAGAAATAAGAGAACAGAAAATAATATTTAAGTTATTTAAGTTATACTGAAATTTTATCAGATTAATATTGCGACTAAAGCTTATTTGGAAGCATTTATTCAGGTTTAAAAATAAACTATTATCTTGACAGTATTTATAGAGTCGGTCAAGGTCATTTTGTATTAAGACACAATCAGCGATATTATTTATGGTGTGGTAAATTTTTAAATCGTCAGCATACATAAGAAAACGTGCAGATTTAAAGCAGGTTGATATATCATTCACATAAATATTAAACAAGAGGGGTCCAAGATGGGAGCCCTGCGGGACTCCGGAACAGACTTTTGAATAAGACGATAAACAGTTACCGACGGATACAGCTTGGCAACGGTCACTGAGGTAAGATAGAAACCATTTCAGAAGGTTTCTATCTACACCAACTTCAGATAATTTTTTTAATAAGATACCGTGATCAAGTTTATCGAAAGCTTTGCTGAAATCAGTGTAGATAGAATCCACCTGAAGTCTGTTGTTTAGATTACTCAAAATGTATTCAGAATATATGAAGAGATTCGTGTCTACAGACCGTTGTTTTATAAAACCATGCTGTTCATCGTTGAGTATATTAATAACGTCAAAGAAAAGAAAATCAAAAATTAAAGATTCAAATAATTTTGCAATAATACATAATTTAGATATTGGCCTAAAATTTTCTACTAAGTGTTTGTCACCAGATTTGTGTATAGGGATAACATGAGCAGTTTTCCATATCTCAGGAAAATGCCCCTCACATAGAGATTTATTAAAAATTAAAAATAATGGCCGGGATAAACCAACAACGCAATTTTGTATCAAATTAGTATGAATATTATCAGGGCCTGCTGCTTTATTAGGTAAGTTTTTGATTTTTTCTATGATTCTATGTTCGTCAATGTGATAGTTCTTTATATGATGCCCGTGATGTGTTTTGTCAAATTCATGTAAGGAAATTTTTGAATTAGTAGAGTTAAAAGATGATAAAAAGTAGTTTGCAAAAATATTGCAGACATCTTTGATATCGGTGACTAAATTATTGTTATTTTTAAGAAATGAAATAGTATCAGGATTTTTCCTTTTTGATTTTATAAACTGCCATAACATTTTAGGGTTTTCTGAAATGCTACTCTCACAAGTTTTAATGTATTTTGCATAATCTTGAGAAATGAGGTATTTGGATCGCCCTCGCAATAATTTGAAAGTTAGAAAATCTAATTTATTTTCATACCTTTTCCATAAAGAATGATATTTTTTCTTTTCCTTTAGGACTTTAATTGTTTCAAGAGTATACCATGATGGAAATTTTTTATAAGATTTTGAATTTTTCGGGACATGTTCTTCAATTAGATCATTTAATAGAGAATAGAATATATTTGTACATTGACTGGTATTTAAATTGTTAAATTTTATATCCCAATTTATTGCCAACAAGGCATTATTAATAGATTGATAATTTGCTTTACAAAAGTTATATTGTTTGAATGTGTTACTCTGTGGCATTTTTTTATCTCCTGAAATAGAAATTGTGAATTCTAACGTGGTATGTGATCGATCTTCTTTTACTAGTGGAAAATCAGATTTACAAATATTATTTATGTTAAGTTTGTTACTGAGTATTAAATCGAGAACATTTCCTGAAAAATTTTCAAAATTTTGAAATTGCATTAAGTTACTAAAAGACATAGAATTTATAAATAAACTTGAACTTGGATCGTTATAATTATGAGGAACATACATTTTGTTAACTTTATCCAGTGACCATTTAATATTTGGCAAATTAAAGTCTCCAGTAATGACTATTACGTCATTAGGATAATTTGTAAAAATATCACACACTTTCGAACAAAAATTCGTTAGCGCCACTAAATCACCCGGAGGGATATACGCACATCCCATGTGAAATTTCAGATTATTATTAGTTACTGTAACCCACAGGTCCTCTGCATCGGAATACCAGTCTTGACGTGAAACACTTTGGTATTTTTTGTCGACAGCTATCAGGACTCCTCCTCCTTCTGTTTTGACACAAGCTGATTCTTCACGGTCCCGACGATATACAACGTATTTATCACAAAAAAGTTCAGAATCGAAAACAGTTTTATTCAGCCAGGTTTCCGTTAAACAAACGATGTCGTTTTCGCAAATTAATGAGTTTTTGAAAATAGTAGAGATTTTAGATTTGAGACCTCGAACGTTTTGGTAAAAAGTAGAAAACGTTATAGTAGAGTTCATTATTAAAAAAATCAGTAGATATTATAACAATGTAATTAATTTAAATTATTAAGATCCTCTTCAGAAGAGATTTTTAAAATTCGCGAAGTATCGTCTTTTCTTGCAAAAATAGTTCCGTTCCGAACCCAAATGTATTTAATATTTACCTCCTTTGCTTTCTACAACTTAGAAGAAACATACACACTTTAAACTGTGTATACGCATTCAAAAGACATGAAATTTAAGTTTGCTCAATTTTCAGACCAAAAAAATGAAAATAGTCAATTTTAGGCAACTTTTCTCAAAAACCGTGTTTTTTGGTCGTCACTCAATGAACAGTGGTCAAAAAAACAGATAAAATATTTTTGCAGAATTTTCCGTAATGTAATCGTATTCTAGACACAATAAAGTACTCAAAAAAAAATAGTTTTAAGCTATTGGGTGCATTTTTGGCATTTTTGTGCCACTTCAAACTTTCGAAAAAAAATTTTTTTTAGGGAAAAAAATTTGTTTAATTGTTTGATATGTTGGCCAATTATAGTCCGATTTCGGTGAAATTCACACACACATAACATGTTACATACAAGAGTAAGCTCTGTAAGTGGCATTAAAAAAATTCAAATAGTTTGGCCGTTATAGGCAAACAATGAAATTAGGCCCGCGGTACACTTTGCCCTTCTGCCATATTCCCAATTTTGAGATTTCTCTTGCCCCTTCTGGGAATCAATAGTCACATCCCTTAAGTTCAAAACGCATTTTTGTTTTTTCGAATATCTTAATTTTTACCAAAGTTATGAAGAATTTAGTGTTTGAACATTTAACAAATTCAATTTTTCGACCTTCGCCGCCTGAAAATACTAAACAAATTTTAATCGTCCATACCGCGAGAACGGTGCATCGGATTAAAATTTCTCAGGAGACATGAAAATTAGCATTTTTCTTAAGCTTTCAAATGTCGTAAACTGCGTTTTGAAAATATTGATTTATTTCCGACATGCGCCTGCGCAAAATTGAAAAATTGACAAAATCCAAAATTTCGGCACTTTCGAAAAACAGCTACATTTTGTTTTGCCTTTTTTCGAAAAGATCACCTCAAAATACGTAGAATTCATTTTGTTTTATCTAATTACAATTTAATGTAAGCTCAAAACCCGTAATTTAATTCTATTAAAATTGACTAGATACTTATGAAGGATAATGATGCTTACTAGAACGTTGCTGTATTTAAACTAATATTTTAAAATTTGATAAAAATTTGCAAGTGTCGAAAACTACGCACTATTACTACCCTAATGATATTGTAATTATCTTCGAAGAATGCCATTAAATCGGTTAGAAAATAAAATTGTATCCTGGTCGAACTGAAGGGTAGGCTTAACTTGACCTTTTTCAAAAAAGGATTAATGCAGGTACTCGTGGTCCAAGTGACCTGTCCCCAAAAATACAGTACAACCACAGCTTATACAATACAGCTCCACAACTCCGTGTCGGCGTCTTTGATCTGGCGGTCGAGAACCAAGCAAGACGGAATGGTGCTATCTCTGTTAGATTCAAGGAAAAAGTCGGGCCCGGATTAAACAATTTTTTTATTATTGAAAAAATTGAAAACCTTGGCGTAATAAGGTTGGTCACATGCCATATTAAGTAAGTTTTGGGAAATTACATTTTTAATTTGTTTTAAATCTTTCAAATATAATTAAAAAAATTATTTAAATATAAATATTACGAAAAATAGCACATCTTTCGGATTAGAGGTAAAATAATTTATATATGGCTAGTAAAATCCTCGTTAACAAATGTTTTGAGCTAAAACAGTCACTTCACGACAAATTGTGGCTTGGATCCATTTTACACCAAGGGCTTCAATTGTTAAAGAATTGTGTCACGCTCGTGGATGCAAATCAAGTGGTACCCCCGTGTCTCTGGCAAGTGTTACTCTTCGCGCAAAGGGTTTATACCTAGATAAACGAATGCTTCGAATGAGGTCTGGGAACTCTATGGTATTTTGGAATTATACAGAATGTGTGCTTTTGTTTTAACAATATTGGTTATATTTAGATGTATTCTTATTATTTGAAATGCATATTTGTAGAAGTTATACTTTGACAGTTTTTATTAATATAATATATTCAATTTTTATCTGACCATACCGAAGTAGGAAATTTTAAAACTTTATAGTAATGTGAAATTTGAATTACAATATTACAAGATATAACATAATTAGTACTTATTTTAGGTAGGTACTAAATTTGTACTTGGAGAAAGTAATATCGATTTTTACAAGAAAACTTAAAAAGTAAATTAATTTAATTCCTATTTCTGATGTAAAACTTAAACCAAGAAAACAAATAAATTGTAGTTTGTTCAACAAGGGTGGATATGATAGCCATATCACACAAAGACGAAGTTTGAGCACGACGTCGTAGGCGGAGAACTCAATCGTCTGATTGTGATATGAACAATCTACTCGATATGGTCAGTATATTTTTTCTACGACCCACTAACGAAAATCTACAAATTTAAAAAATTATTTTAGGTTATTTAGACAAAATAACTAATTTTAAAATAATTTACGAAGTTGACTAATTTATAAAATAAAATAAACATGAAAAATTAATTAGTCCTCGGCCTAGATTCGATCCCGGACTTTTCGCGTGGAAGGCAGATGCTCTGTCTTCATCTTCACCGAAACTTTCAGTTTTAATACTCGTAATTAAATTAGTATCATGTAGTTTAATTTAAATTTATTTTTTTTTAAATGTGGACACAATAGAAACAAAAATGCTATTATTTATCGAGTCTGCACAAAAATTTTAATGTATATTTAATATCAATAACTAAAATATATATTGACAATTAGTTTAACAGAATTGTCACTTATTTAAAAAATTTTAAATAATAGGAGTTGGGTGACCAAAATATGAACTGTGATTTGTAGATTTAATTTTGTTAAAGTGTTCTTACTACCTAAAATGGATATGAAATATATTCGTAGTTGAACACAATAACATACTTTTTCGTTTTGTAGTATGTGCGTAAATTGGCTAATATCCATGCACAGATTACAAAACGAAAAAGTATGCTATTGCCTTCAATTGAACGAATATATTTCATATCCATTCTAGGTAGTGAGAACACTGCAAAAAAAATAAATTCGCCAATCACCGTTCATATTTTGATCAACCGACTGCTATTATTTTTAAAATTTTAAATAAATGACAATTCTGTCAAACTAATTGTCAGTATATTTTTTAGTTATTGAGATTAAACATACAATAAAATAAGTTATTCTTTTGGAAAACGTTAGCATGGATGACTAAAGGGTATTGGGTTAATTAATTCTAAAAGTGTGGTACAAATGTTATTTTTTGTAGCCAATTCTTCAAAATTATTTTGAAATATCTTTTCAATATTGAATATTAGTTCTACAAATTCATCATTTGACAGTTGCAGATTTCCAAATGTATCTGAATTGGCGTTATCATATGCCTTTAAAAAGCAATAAAAAGAAAAATCATCTATTTTAACGTGATATTTGTTATATTTAAAACAGGTATCGCAGGAGTGGATCCGCAAGGCTTTTATTAAAAGGTAACCACACACATACCTGATAAAAATTTTCTGTAGCAATTCGTCTTTACAATAATTTAGGGTGTTAATAATTTCATCATAAAATAAAATACAAGGTGTTCCATTTAAAAAACATACATTTTAATTTGCCAGGCAAAAACGTGACACCCTGTATATCCAAAGATATTTTTAAAATATGTAGGTATTTTTCAAATCCATATAACTTTTATTTAAAACTTTCTTGCGTGTCTACAACAAAATAATGAACAATAACGCACTAATGGGACACCCTGTATAAATTATATTTTTAACAATGAAAATTTCTTATAATGTGGTACTTATCGGTTTGGGTCCTTGGGAAAACTAAAGAATGTTTTCTTGCAGGTATAACCCTTATTAAAACAGGTTTTGACTGCACAAACAGAATGATGTCTTTTTTTTCATTCATTCTACTCACAGCTAAAGAGTCACCAAAATAATAACAGTACCTTTAACTAAAACAAAATCTACGAAATTATAGGCTCCACGAAATTATACAATCAACGAAATTATACGCACGACTCAACACCTTACCTAAGTACACTTCTGAACGCCAAAACCGTCTTTTCCCTTCGAAGGCGGAGCTTAAGCGATGCGCGACGAAATCGACGCAAACCGTTGCCGCCAAGAGAGTGTTTTAGCTGTATTGTATAAGCTGTGGTACAACTCTACACTGATGGCTGAACCCATTCCTGTGTAATCTACTATTTGGATGGTCCCTTAATCAGAGACGATTCTGGGAAAAGAAAATATCATAAACCCGGCGGTCGACAGAAACGGATCGTTTAACTAGTGAGACCAATTTTTGGATAGAGATTATCGAACACCGTTGATGAATGCAGTTGATTTCTTTTGTTAAGAGTTATTGCTCCGTTCATAAGAACTAATTTGTCGGCATAATACTCCTATTATACCCCTACCTTCAAAATTCCAAGAACGGGTCGTCGAGCCACATTTCCCCTATCATAAGAAATGGATCGGCAATGTATTTAGTTATACCGGTGAATTGAAGATTTAAACGTATTTAGTAAAATTTTGAGCCTAAAATAGAAAGTTATTTGTGAATTTTCCAATAAAACTAAAAAAATTAGTTAGTCAAAACATTCTTCGTTTAAGAACATCTGTTACGAAGGCAGTTTCTTATAAAAAAAGAAAATAGTCTTAGCACTATTAATAACGTTTTATTTTTAAAGAAAGACAAGACAATGCAAGTTGTCACGTTTTTGGTGATCATAAAAACTGCGATATTTATTTTTGTCAGAAGCATACATATGAAACCAAAACCGAAATAACCAATTTCAGATCTAAACCTGAATTTTTTACAAGACTTCTACAAATTATACATGCTTTGTCAGATCACAGCAGAAGTCTATTACATGATATTGATATTAATATTGTGGAACAATTTCATGCGACAGTCGCTAAGTTTGTAGGTGGCAAAAGAATCAATTATTCCAGAGAGCGCTCTTACCAAAGTAGATGTTTTGCAGCAATTGTATCATATAATTCGAAATCAGGGAATTCGGAATAAAAAAAAGTTATTCTGCAAAAACCAATAAAACTGATTTAGATTATGAAGAAAATTGTACCAAAAAGGATTTAGATCAAGATATTTATGAAGTAAAAAAGTTCAATTTTTAAACGAATTCCCTTCATCTAACGTTAAAAGAAATGTAATTTAGGAACAAACTATGTCACAGGCGGATAGCAGGGTTTGGCTTGAAATTCGTAGAAAAATGATTACGTCCTCACACTTTAAAGCAGTGTGTACTAGACGAATTACTACTTTATGTGAGCCTTTAGTCAAAAGGATTATTTACCAACTACCAGTCAATACTGCTATTTCTCATGGCCAAAAGTATGAAAAAACGGCACTTTTGCAGCTTCAAGATCAGGAAAATATAGTGATTAGAGATTGTGGAATTTTTATTGACAAAAAATATCCATATTTAGGTACGTAACGATCAGTTCACATTTTTACTCACATCTCAACTATAACATATTGCAAATTAGTTCATTTTAAATCAAAATAATAATTTTTAAATTTGTTAATGCTATTCCAGGCGGCATTGTAGGATATGAATTAGTGGTTGAAATAAAATGTTCATACGCTGCATATCAAATGCAGGTAGAAGAGGCGATTAAATTGAAAAAAATACCATTTTTTATTTTTAATAAAGACACCAATAATTTTGACATTAATATCCACCATCAATGGGTATTATCAAATGCAAGGCCAATTACATATTACAGGACGAAAAGGATATATTTTTGGTGTATGGACAGGTCCCAGTTATCCACTTAAAGTGAAATATATAATAAAAAGAGACGATTTCTGGTGTAAAAATATGGAGGAGAGAAGTTAAAGTTTTATATAAACTGTATGTTGCCAGATCCAAGGCATAATCGGGGAATGTCATTAAGAGAACCTGATTACATCTTAGAAGCTATTCAAAAATTAAAAAATAAAAAACAAAAATAATTACCTCCAAAAAGTCAAATGACATTAATAGTAAGATGTTTCTACAAAGCCGCTATTTATTCTAAAAGTATTTTCTTTAATATTTTTGATTTTAATCTAGGTGGCACTGTTAAAACGCTATAATACATAGAAGTATTTGCAGGTCTTCTGTAACTAATTTATTTATAATACTGGGTCCAATTAAGTTACCAAAAAATAATAACCGATCATTTTAAATACATTTTGTATGCCTACTTTGTAAAAAATAATATCGAGCTGTTTAGTCAAATGCCCTGCTCTTCTCAAAAACAAAGTTAAATTATTTTATAATTTGTGATTGATGTACAGGCTTCATAATCAGTGGCGGCTTATGGTAATTTAAAATGGGTGTTCACTTTTTCCAATAATTTCTTTATATCATCAAAACTTTGTACAAGAGCCAATATCGATGTTTTTTTTTAATTATTTGAGTTTGTATTAAGTGTAGTTATTATTATCAACATCATACTGTTTTCAAGTACTACAACTATTAATAAATGAATATTTTAGTTAGTGTGATATTTGTTTTGTTTTTAATACGTTGAAAACCATCTATAAACATTATTAATTAGTAAACTGACTTTTCTTCATAATTTGAGATTATTTTTAAATATATATCAGGTTATGTAGAAAGCTTGACATTGATTTTTGTATAAAAAATTTTATATGAAACTTTACCTACCATTTTTTAGTTTTTATTATAAGTTTAATCATTTTCACAATTTGTCACAGATGTCAAATAAAAAATATATTTTTTAAATACCTTTTATTGGCAAATAAAATAAGAACTAAAATGTTTTAAATGTTTATTTTAAAAGATCAGTCCCATCACAATGCATAATATTACACAGACACAAACTAGAATAAAGATATATAATGCCTGGCATATTAAATGATACTTTTCGCAGTTTAACAGACCCCCTTAACCCCCATTTTTAAGCAGATTAATAGGCCTCATCTCCTTATAGACCTTGATTTTTACTAAAACTTTCATGTAGATGTCGCTTTTTATTTTTGATTTTTTTTTTAATTTCAACCCCCCTTAAATCCCCCATATTTAATCAGATTTTTTTTATAATGAAAGGGCTTCTTCTCCTTTTAGAGATTGATGTTTGCTAAAAATTGTTTGTGAGCTGCGCGTCAATTAATGTGTTCTTTGACAGTTTGCAGGATCTGTTGGCGTGTTGTCTTCTCTTTTTAGCTATATGCATTCGGCATATCGTCTCACTCGTGTTAGGCTCACTCATCATAATGCGCCACAGACACAATATATTTAGGTATACTGTGACACAGAGACGCGATCAGCCAGAGGACAATGATGTACAAAAAATATAGATTAACACGTATAAAAATAAAAATATTAAAATTAAATTTATATTTTTGTTATTTATGTAATATTAAAATAATGCGTTTTTATGAAATTTAACTGGGTGTTCACTGCACAAATGAACCAATGGAGAAACCACCCCTGTTCATAATATATTACGTTAATTTTGGCGTTTGTCCTTCACTTATTTTAAAAGCAAAAACTCTTTTTAAAATCATTGACATCAAACAGAGAAAATATGTATTTATTTTTTAGCAACAACAAAATATGATAACATCATTCAACGGCAGCCATCATGAAATTCGGACCAATCAAAGCCGGATAGTAACAAAACATTTCGGCTCTGTTCCCTTAGTTTTTAAAATATTATTTCTATAAGAATATCTTTTTGAGTTTCAGTCGATATATATAGACCGAAATAATTCTGAATTTCATTCTCTTAAACCAATAGCATAAATTACGAGTAAGAGGCATTCGTAAGTATTGTAAAAATTGCAAAATACTATTATACGTTAAATGGTGTAAATTAATATATTTTATATATTTGTACAACATAAAATATTAAGTCATCTTCTTGCTTTATTTATTTTATGCTGAAAAGAAGGCATCCAAGCAAATATCTTTCTGTAAACAATTATACAGTCTACAAATTATCAGATCACTACAACAGCAGACAGCAACAAAATCAGGAAAAACTTGTAAGTAAAACTATTTTCTCCACGTTTCATTTACAGATAAGTCAGAAAACATGTAAATTATTAATATAATATGAAACATTTGTTAAATACATTATTTATAAGGCTGATTTATAGATTTTATTATATTAGTAGCTTAGTTGATATTCTTTGCAAAATGAATTATTTTAGAAAATACAATATATACCTACTATACCAATATAATTCTTCTACCTAATTTTTTTCTAATCAAACTATGTTTTAAATATATTGAAACATTACAAATTCTATATTGAAAACAAAATTATCTCATGTAATAAAATTTCCCTCTTCGCACCAACCGAGCAACACTAAATTTAAGTTTGATCCTATATGTACCCTTATTCCGTATCTGGCCAGATTTCAATACTAGGTAGGCGAGGAAGCACCCATCCTTCGGTACGAACACGGAACGTCTTGAGAGGGGATATCGTAATCATATTTTTCAATAATTTTTATATCCGAAATTACTATGCTATTTTAATGATTACGGCTTTATATTAAGTCCAATTTTAAAAATTATTTTTTGATCTTATTAAGAAAAAGATTTACTACAAGTTGACATTAATCGTTCGAAAAATAATGCATGTTTGATAATATTAATTCTCTATTAAAAGTTGTCCTTTTTTAAACAAAATTAATAAACTTTATAATTTTTTGTAGACAAAACGGACTATTTTTTCAAAAAAGTATGAAAACCCAGGGCTAGTGCCACTTATTCTCTTCGCCCATATGGTATTATCTTTAAAACTGTGTCTTCTAGGATTAAAACAGAATGCCTATTTTTAATACAAATTTCCTGCTATTGTCATTGGAGCAATAACTCTTAAGACTGTGTTATTCCATTTGTTTTAATAATTATTATTAATTTTGTAACAATATTTTAATATTAATAAACTTCATACGTAAAATAAACATTTAATTATTTGTGAAGTTTACACCTGGCATCAGTAATAATACATATTTACGCTATTGTATCTATTTTCGCTTCCTACATACCGATTTACCTATTTTTCATGCAATACGAAGCTAAACTAAAAAATTGGCAACGCCGCTTACAAAATCGACGCAAAAGGTCAAAAGTTTACTAGTAAAATTAAATGATTAATACACTGTACACTTACTAATACTATTGTTTAAACAAATAACCTCGTTTGTTTCCAGAATTAATCTCTTATCATTAGCAAAATATGAAAAATAGCTGAAATCACCGCTGATTAGAACGCAACGTTGTCGGATTCGGCGCAGAATATACGAGCCAAGCTTTTGGTCGTTCGAGCCTTGACTTGAAATTTATCAATAAACGTGAATCAGCTCATCAGCTGTGCCGAATGACAGTAGCGAGGTTGCCCCGTAGCGGCCGTAGCCAGTTCATAACAAAGAGGGCATGTGGTTAAAACGTTTACTGTTTATTCATATTTTGTTCAAAATTTAACAAATAGAATAATGACGATGGAAAGTGATTAGCAATTAGGGTGTATCAAAGTTGATGCCAAACCATCTGGCAGTGTGCGTAACAAATAATTAGTTTTTTAGTGGGTTATTTGCATTGTAATTTTAGGAATTCCCAAAGTTTACGTATGAAATAATATTATTACATTGTGTGATTTCGTGTATGGTTATCAAAGTAAGTTGATTTTATGTAATGTTTATGGATTTAAGTAGGTTGTTTGGAATTTGTTATCAAAAAAAGAGAGATTATAATAATTAAAGTTACATTTTATGTTCAACAAAAGTAATTTTTTATTTATACCTACCTACAAACAAGATAAATCTCTGTTTCTTTTAATGAAACATTAGAATTTTAAATAGTTTACAGCAGATTTTGTAGTAGGTAGGTATAAGTATTTAAATAAATAAATAAAGACATGTGTTTTTATATTCTTATACAGGGTATTTCCTAATAATTTTGATAGTTTGATCATTATCTAGTTTGACATCTTTTCTCTTATGAAAAAACTAAGCATACATACTTGTAAACAAAAATCTTAGTTCCATATCTTGTGCAAATTAATAATTACAACACAATTATTTTATTTTAAATAAAAATATTTCAGAAGTGCTACTCTTAACCTCTTATACCTATTTATTGTTAAATTAACTAACAATATTTTATAATATTATAACTATTGACGCTGTTTTACTCACCCAGCACCCATATTTCCATTTCCCGTAAAATTATTGTTATTACTATTCATTTGTACAAGATATGGAATTTTGGTTTTTATTTACAATAGCGATACCAGCAGGGTTATTCTACTAAATTTATAGCCCGGCTACAAGTTGGATTTTGGCTTGAACTTTATATATTCCTACTTCAAAATCCAACTTGTAGCCGGGCTATAAACTTGTAGCCGGGCTATAAATTTAGTAGAATAACCCTGCTGGGAGTGGGTTGGCTTAGTGGTTAGAGTCATGACTTTGAGATCAAAGGGTCTCAAAAACGCCGGTACAGGATTTATATTTAATTTATGAATTCATGTTTATTCTAATGCATAAGTAGGATTCACCACTCGACCATTCAGTGTTGAATTCTAATTAACCGTGCTGTTCCTAAAGTGGCGCTAGGAAACGGTAACAAATCCTCCACAGAACACGAGGCTAATAACCATAGCAGGTGATGCCGATGACACAAAAATACCTACATACATACCCAGACAGCACACTAAATCCTTTGGATATCTACTGAACATCCCAATATCCAGTGAATGTCCAGTCCATGGTAGATATCTATTTTATATCCATGAAATTTAATTTATAGACATGCAAATGTCCATAAATAATAGTAATTATATAGCAAATTATTAAAAAATTACGCCATTGTGCTCGCCATTGTGGCTAATAGTACCGTCCAGATATTTAAAATTAATTTTTTTAAGGTGTATTCAATATCCCATGAACATCCACTAAATATATCAAAGTCTAGGCGCGAACGCAAACCATCGTTGATATCCACTAGATGTTATTTGATTCTGCTTACTAAGTATAGATGGCGATACCACTATCGCATCTACTCATGCTCGACCCGCCGTAATTGAGTTCGATCGAAATGTGTGTCCTAATCACTATATTAGAGACTGGAGTCGAGAATTTTCATTTATTGCTGAAGAGTCCTAAAAGGATAACTTTCTACTTAGTGGGCAAAATCAAAGGCAGAGTGTTGAAAATATTTTGAGTGTTGAAAATATTTTTTATCTCTGCTATTTTCTTTCGACGTTATTCAATAATCATTGGTTACTTATGAACCTCTACTAAAGATACCCATAAAATGTTTTGCTGAATATCCGAATATCTTCTATATCCTGGGATATAGACGGACATTTGGTTGGATATCCATATTGGATATATTGAATATCCACAAAATATATTCTGTGGATATCTCTGCGATTTCTTGTATTTTCTGGAAGATACTCATTAGATATTTTGCTGAATATCCATTAGGATATCTTCTATATCCTGGATATAGACGGACATTTGGATATCCATATTAGATCCACGGAATATTTCTAATATCCTGTGGATATATTGGATATCCACAAAAGATATTCTGCGGATATCTCTGGGATTTGGTGTGTTGTCTGGGTATGCTTGTGTGGTGTGTGTGTGGTGTGTGTGTGGTGTGTGTGTGGTGTGTGTGTGGTGTGTGTGTGGTGTGTGTGTGGTGTGTGTGTGGTGTGTGTGTGGTGTGTGTGTGGTGTGTGTGTGTGGTGTGTGTGTGTGTAGTGTGTGTGTGTGTGTGTGTGTGTGTGGTGTGTGTGTGTGTGTGGTGTGTGTGTGTGTGTGGTGTGTGTGTGGTGTGTGTGTGTGTGGTGTGTGTGTGGTGTGTGTGTGGTGTGTGTGGTGTGTGTGGTGTGTGTGTGTGTGGTGTGTGGTGTGTGTGTGTGGTGTGTGTGTGGTGTGTGTGTGTGTGGTGTGTGTGTGGTGTGTGTGTGGTGTGTGTGTGTGGTGTGTGTGTGTGGTGTGTGTGTGTGTGTGGTGTGTGTGTGGTGTGTGTGTGGTATGTGTGTGGTGTGTGTGTGGTGTGTGTGTGTGGTGTGTGTGTGGTGTGTGTGTGGTGTGTGTGTGGTGTGTGTGTGGTGTGTGTGTGGTGTGTGTGGTGTGTGTGTGGTGTGTGTGTGTGGTGTGTGTGTGTGGTGTGTGTGTGGTGTGTGTGTGGTGTGTGTGTGGTGTGTGTGTCTGTGTGTCTGTATAACTCATGAACCGATACACAGAAAAACACCAAATTTTAAAGAAGCTTTATTCCAGCGTCTAATGAACTGATTAGATTTTGGGCAGAGTCGGAAAATCTGGGGGGGTACTTTATAGGTGGTCATTTTTATATTTTATGGAATATATCTGTTATTTACGTTTGGAGAAGAAAATTCTTTAAATAAAAATTACTTCTAATATAATTATCTATAATTTTTATTATATACAAAATTTTCCTAAAACGGTCCGTATTCGAGAAATTTGACAAAATGTAAAAAAAATAAATTTTATAAAAATTGTTCAAATAAAAGTTGTTTGTAATATAATTCTCTATAATTTTTATTATATACATAATTTTTTTAAAATGGACCGTATTCGAGATATTTGAGAAAATGTGTAAATTTCGAATTTTGAAGAAAACTCAAAAACGGATAAAGTAAAAAACATTAAATTTTAAACTTAAGGTTTATTTCGGCCTGACATGAAATGATTAGATTTTGGACAAAGTCGGAACATCTGGGGGGGTACTTTATGGGAGGCCGTTTTTATATTTTATGGAATATATCTGTTATTTATGTTTGGAGAAGAAAATTGTTCAAATAAAAGTTACTTCTAATATTATTATCTATAATTTTTGCTTTATGTCAAAATTTTCTGAAATGGTCCGTATTCGAGAAATTTGACAAAATGTGCAAAATTCTGATTTTTATGAAAATTGTTGAACTAAAAGCTGTTTGCGATATCGATTTTTGTTTATACATGATTTTTCTAAAATGGACCGTAATGGAAAAGTGCTAAATTAAAATGTTTCAGTATTTTCGTTTTCAATGAATATCTATAGAAAAATGTTTCGAGGTAGATGTATGTGGACAATGTATATATTTAGTTTATCCTCTAAACATTTATAGATATGCTGCAATAGGTTGTACAAAATAACCGGAAAAAGCCTATAATAACTAGATAGGAAAGTCATGTGTTGGACACATCAGATTTGTTTATTTTAGAATCAAGAAGCTTCATCTCCTTATAGAGCTTGATTTGTACTAAAAATTTGTTAATATCGCCCTTTGTTTTTGATTTATGATTTTTTTTTAATTTCAACCCTTCTTAAACCCCCCATTTTTAATCAGATTTTTTTTCAAAATCAAAGGGCTTCTTCCCCTTATAGATTTTGATTTTTGCTAAAAATTTTAAGTCGATATCATTTTTCGTTTTTGGGATAGGATTTTTTTTAATATTTTAAAGGCCCTTAACCCCTTCACAGGGCACATAAAATTTTGAAAAAGGGTCAGAATCTAGGTGCCAAACTTGGTATTCTCATTTGTATAAAAATCGTATTAAAAAATCTCCCTTCACCCACACAGAAGGAGTTGAAGGAGGTGGCATTGAAAAATAATTAAAGTGGAGATAAAATTCAAATTTTTGGCACAATAATAAAAAAATTGCACAAATTCCACTGTTTTTAGATTAAATTTACTCCTTTCTGCCATACTCTCTGCCTTTTATTCGTCTCTAAATCCTAAAATATATCGTGAATAGTAAGGGTCTATTTATACTCCCTTATTATAACTATTTGTATTGGTATTGTGATTAAGCATTAAACTGGAGTAAATATTCAAAAAGGGTATTTATACTCGTTTTGTAATTAGTATGTTTTTTTTTAATCCTAATAAGATATAATTCTGCAGTCAACAAAATGTATGGTTACTGAATAAATGTGTAAGAGGCCAGTTGTGTTCTTAGAATATTTTTTTAGTTTTAAACGTGTTTTTATTAATATTTTTTCTAGTTAATTTTATTTAAAAATATTATTATTCGAAATAGGTTTAATTAAGGACATTTTAAAGGATTTATATCTCAAACTTAAATCAGATAAAAAGAAGCAAAAATTTGAGACACATCATATAGAAAAGACGCCTTTGCTTCCTCGTGGTGGCATGTCATTTGTCAATCTGTCAACTTTATACTCGCTAAACACTACTGATACATAAAAATTGTATACAGCGCATGATTTGTACCGAAATATTATCGTTTTCGAGCTTGTTGGAACAAACCTATAAACCTATAAACATCTAACAACATATTCATTGCTGCGTTTAAATATCCACATCAGATGCATCTGAGATGTGAATTTTTTATCACGTGATTAGGATTAGGATTAGATTTGAATGTAGATGTAATAAACAAACGCTCTAGACTTTATTGGTCACGTGATAAAATGACAATGACAATTTAGAAGTTTATACTTTTTAAATTTGACTTTTGAAACTACAAATCAACCTAAATTTGAAATCTAAACAAAAATTAAACAAACTAATCACTTTTATTTTCACGCTAGCATAAACAAACGATAAATCGATAAACTTGGCTTCACAGAACACCTACTTTCTGGCATGGAACGAACATTTCATTCACATCTTATTTCAAATCGAGAGTAAAAAATCTGATGTGTCCAACACATGACTTTCTTATCTAGTTATTATAGGCTTTTTCCGGTTATTTTGTACAACTTATTGCAGCAACTCTACAAATGTTTAGAGGATAAACTAAATATATACATTGTCCACATACATCTACCTCGAAACATTTTTCTATCGATATTCATTGAAAACGAAAATACTGAAAAATTTAAATTTAGCACTTTTCCATTACGGTCCATTTTAGAAAAATCATGTATAAACATAAATTATAGAGATCGATATCGCAAACAACTTTTAGTTCAACAATTTTAATAAAAATATATTGTATAGAGCAAAAATTATAGATAATTATATTAGAAGTAACTTTTATTTGAAGAATTTTCTTCTCCAAACGTAAATAACAGATATATTCCATAAAATATAAAAATGACCACCTATAAAGTACCCCCCCAGATGTTCCGACTCTGCCCAAAATCTAATCAGTTCATTAGACGCTGGAATAAAGCTTAAGTTTAAAATTTGGTGTTTTTATGTGTATCGGTTCATGAGTTATGCGACCTACAGACACACACACACACAGACACACACACACACACACACACACACACACACAGACACACACACACACACACACACACACACACACACACACACACACACACACACACACACACACACACACAGACACACACACACACACACACACACACACACACAGACATCATCGCGAAAATAGTCAAAACGGATTCAGGGGACCTCAAAACGTAAAAATCCGTTGAAAACTCGAAGTCGAAAAAAATCATGATTCCTATACTTTCCTTATATCTGTATACAGATAGGAAAGTAAAAATGTAATCTGGACAGCTGCATCTCGGATAAACAAACGCAGATGTAGATGTAGTAGATATGTTCGATGTTGATAAACAAACGCTCTATATGTAAAAAATGCATCGGATGTGGATATTCAAACGCGGCACATATGTATATTGTCAGTTGTCATTATCCGTTGTCTATTTAAACCAAATGCCAAATACGTCATTGATTCATTTGATAGAAAAGAAGAAATTGAAGATTTAACATAAAAGTTGAACCTGTCAATTATTAAGCATTAATAATAATCCTAAATCGATTATAAATGTCCCCATGACATTGTGAAGGTTCAACTTAATCCTTAATGATAATACTAATGCAAATACTAATAATAAGCGAGTATAAATAGACTCTAATAGACGTACGTTACAAAAGTACAATTAAGATTCGAGAGACGCTAAAATGGTGGTTCCCACCTTATTGAGACTGAGGCCCACAAGGATAAACTCGTAGCGTAACAAAAACGGGAAATGATTTAACTTGGAACGAAAGACCGAAAGACGATTGTAGTATTAGGACGTTGAATTTTTTGGTTTGTGAAGCATTGGCATTACTTAGGTTAAACCATGTGATGATTTTCACAAACCTTGATTTTTAAAACCATTTTATACATAAAGATGGGCGACACTTTTCATAAAGATATTTTCTAGATCGAAAAATCAAAAAATCAAAAAATCGAAAAATTGGAATATCGGAAAATTAAAAAATCAAAAAATTGAAAAATAAAAAAATCGAAAAATCGAAAAATCGAAAAATCGAAAAATCGAAAAATCCAAAAATCGAAAATTGAAAAATCGAAAAAATCGAAAAATCAGAAATTCGAAAAATTGGAAAATCGGAAAATTTAAAAAACAACAGTTAGTTACCTATGTTTAATAAAAACTTTCCATTCTACACTTAACTTTTATTTAATAAAGAAACCATAATGGTCGTGGACAAAGTATAGTATTAGACTCGCAATTTATGGCCATTATTCACCCTGCGTGAATAATGGCTACCATAAATTGCTCGTTTAATAATATACTATTAAACATGTCAATTGAAAAAATCTAACTAAATACTACTAAAATCTGAATAAATTAGTATGATTACAATACCAGACAAAAATCTATTTGAAAATTATATAAACTAACTCAGGTTTTGGTGATAAATTCGTTGTTTTATTTATGGAATCAAGGTCTACAACTTGTTATCTACGGTAATAAAAAATATTAGGAGTCACTTTATTTAAAAACCAAGTAAAAATATGTATTTATGGAGTTATTTGTTGTGATGACTAATTATTTTAACACAGTGGAATTTGTGCAAATTAAATGTTTTTAATTTTGTATTTTTTTTTAAATGGTGCTTAAGTTTTTTTGTTATATCGACATCCTGAACATGTCTATAAAATATTTACAAGGGTTTTGGTAAAGGCTTAAAAACTCACTCTCATTCATAAAACACACTGTAAACCCCTTAGTGCTCCCGACGTGTCCCACTATTAAGAAAGCCTATTTAAATTATCGTGCAAGCATGCAAAACAAAAAAGACCTTTGGAAAGCAATGAAATCCTTGAATATTTCAAATAAAACTACATTCCATATTCCTGATGACTTAAGTGACCCTACTGATATAAACAAGTATTTTCCGTCGGTATTTAGTCAGAGACAGGGCCGCCGAGAGCCAGGCCGGGCCCCAGGACAATTCTCCAGATCGGGCCCCGTGATAAAAAAATACTGTTCCTCTTCTACTGAAATACAATTTTTTCTAAAAAAAAAAAAGGTCCTCACATCAAAATACTAACTCTCCCTACTTCTTCTAAAAAAAAACTTTTTTTTCCTCTGTTTATATTTCATTTTATTTTTAATAAACTTAACTTCCCTCTCTCATCTTGTGTCGAATTTCTCATGCAGAACGAAAAAACCTGTTGTCGGGCCCCCCTAACAGCGGTACCGGGCCCCCATTTCAGCCCGGGCCCCGGCAATTAGTCCCGGCTACCCCCCCCCCCCCTCTAGTCGGCCTTGGTCAGAGAAATTCTTATCCTAACACTACATCTTATTATAATTCAAATCTATTTAATCCTGGTATTAGCTTCTCTTTTAAACTTGTAACAGTAAATGAAATTAGGTCAATAGTTTTGGAAATAAAATCAAACGCTAATGTGTTTGATTATAAAATCTCAGCATAAATGTTACAACTTTCTATTTCAGTCTGTGCTCCTTACATAACGAACATTGTAAATTGCTGTTTAGAAGTTGGTTACTTTCCTGACCGCTGGAAGTATTCCTTAATCAAGCCTTTGCCAAAATCAAATAAGCCTAAAACATTTAGCGATCTGCGGCCCATAAGTATTTTACCGACGTTGTCCAAAATTATCACAATTTTTTAATCGTTTTTCCCATATAAATTTAAAACGGCATATGCGATTTTGCTGAAATTTGGTATATTGGTAGAGTTTTATGTGGCAAAAAAAATGGTAATAAAATTTTGTCCGATAATAATACATAGGCGTAGAACTTGATTTTTTAAATAATTGCACCTCTAAAAATTCTACGCCAATGAAAGAAAAGGAGTTTGAGTATAAAATTTAGATTGTGCAATTCATTTACTTTAAAAAAAGTACTCTTGATAAAACTCGATTACTCTCATGGTTTTCGCTAAATTTCTGTTTTAATAATTTAGAGTGTATAGGTTTCACAAAAATATTTATTTACAACATAATCAAAATAGAGATTTTACAAAAATTGTTCAAAATGTTCACCATTTTCACGCATACAAAGATTTATGCGTCGAAGAAAATTAAAATGTATCCTTTCCATAACTTCTTCATCACCTCTAAGATTGTTTATTGCATCTTGAATACGTTGCCAGAGTTGTTCCTCATTGTCTACAGGTTCCCTGTAAACTGTGGATTTCAGATGTCCCCATAAAAAGTAATCCATCGGTGTTAGGTCTGGGGAACGTGGTGGCCAGTTTACAGGTGCGTCATTACCTCTGCCTATCCATTTGTGTGGATATTGTTCATTCAAGTGGTTTCTAACGTTTAAAGAAAAATGTGGTGGAGCTCCATCTTGCATAAACCACATATCTCTCCGAAGTTGGAGAGGTAAATCTTCTAACAATTCTGGCGACGTATTTTGTAGAAAATCCAAATAATTTTCTCCAGTTAATCTTCGTGGAAGTATGACAGGACCAAAAATTAAATTATCAATTATTCCAGCCCACGTATTCATTTTGAATTCGGGCTGAAAATGGTTTACCTTTATTGCATGCGGATTTTCAACGGCATAAACATGTTCATTATGGGTATTAGTTATACTTCTTCTTGTAAAACCTGCTTCATCGGTAAAGAGAACCTTCTTGACAAAGTTTGGATCTCTTTCTCTTTGCATATTAACAAATCAACAAAAACCCAAACGAATTTTAGGATCATGGACTAATAATTCTTGTACTGGCTTCTTATGGTATGGATATAGCAATTGTTCTCTAAGCACTTTATGATCGACATCTTTACTTACTCCTAGTTACCTTCCAATTCGTCTGGCGCTTAATTCTGTTCTAAAATGTCTTCTTCAACTTCAGAAATCCTTACAAAACGTTCTCTTCCATTATCAACAGTGTTGGGAGCAAAGGAACCGGTCTCCCGAAGACGTCTCTCAACAGCAGCAAAAGTTGGGTGGCTAGGTACACAACGATTTGGAAACCTTTCAGAGTACACCCTGACACTCTCTCGAGCATTTCCTTCTCAAAATCCTAATGTCAGTAACATATCGGTATATTCTTAATTGGTATATTGTACAGCCATATTAATAAACCACGCATTTGTTTTTTTAATTATTGAGTCAGATAGAACACTTTCAATCGTTAACAAGAGATTAGGTGTTAAAACTTGACAATATTTTTATTTAGATGAAACTATGGAAACCAACAATAAATGTTTTTGTATACGTATTGCAGGCAAATAATTAATATTCCTCAAAAAATCGTACATGGCAAGAATCGAGTATTTTTGTTAAAAGTCTCGATTGGAGGTGTTGAAGAAGATATGAAAAAAGTACATTTTTATGTTTTTCATCGTATTAAATTTTATCCGATAATAATACATAGGCGTAGAACTTGATTTTTTAAATAATTGCACCTTTAAAAATTCTACGCCAATGGCAAAAAAGGGGTTTGAGTATGAAATTTGGATTGGGTACTCATTTACTACAAAAAAGTACCCTTGATAACACTCGATTTACTCTCATGGTTTTGACAAAGTTTGTATTTTAATAATTATTGTTTATGTTCTAAAATTACTAAAATGCAAATTTCGTCAAAACCATGAGAGTAATCGAGTCTTATCAAGAGTACCTTTTTTAAAGTAAATGAGTTGCGCAATCTAAATTTCATACTCAAATTCCTTTTCTTCCATTGGCGTAAAATTTTTAAAGGTGCAATTATTTAAAAAATCAAGTTCTACGCCTATGTATTATTATCGGACAAAATTTTAATACCATTTTTTTTGCCACATAAAACTCTACCAATATACCAAATTTCAGCAAAATCGCATATGCGGTTTTAAATTTATATGGGAAAAACGATTTAAAAATTGTAACTTCAAGGCCCTCTGGAGCCCAAACGAAGCAACTTTCTACTAAGGTAATTTTACTTAAATCGACTTATTTTGGTCTAAGGAATATGTGGTATGTTTTTGTAAAGACCTTTTACAGACACCCTGTATAACAGTCTACCTAGGGAAATTAGGACACGTTCTCTTACATTTTTAAAACAAAATTATAAAACGTTGCTATTAGTTGAGCAATGAATGCAAACTTCCCCAAAATAACATACTTGCAAGATCTCCCACTCTCCTCAGAACTCCAGGATCTACTACACTCTGTCCCACTATTTATAATATAAACTCACCTATCCCAATAACATATAACCTAGGGTGACAGTATTGTAACATCATTGAAGGAAAAGTGCCCATTATTAGTAGCATCCAACGTATAAATCTCTTCGAATCTTGAATTTCTAGGACAATAAACTAGTAGCCCTTCATTGATAGAAGATTGGAACCTCTTTTCATTGGAAAATACCTCGTTATTCCAAAAAAATATTAAATTTAAAAAAACCTTGGTATACAAATTCTTTATTGTTTAAAACAACAAACAAATTATTAATTTATCAACATACCTACGAACATCTTGAATTAATAAACAATACATATGATTCACGCGTTTCATCCTATTACTAATAGTTGTTTTTTTGTTTGCAGATTCTTTTCGGAAACATGATCTAATCCAATGTCTTTAAAGATAACGATAAATCAAAACAAACTAAAAAACACCTTCAAATCGGTATCACGCCTCATCAACATGGAGTCGGAAGTCCAACGGCCGTTAAATAACGAATATACAGAAGTATACAGTCGGCTACCTCTAAAGCTGCAACTTTCTTACGGAATAGGGCATGTTCTTAACGACGTGTGCGCTTCTATGTGGTTCACTTATCTACTGGTATTTTTCCACTTGGTGCTGGAGTTCGACAACAGACAAACCGGGGTGATTTTGCTCATTGGACAAGTTGCCGATGCTTTGTCTACTCCATTCGTGGGGTACCATTCCGACCAATCTGACACATTCTGGATATGCAGGTATGGCAGGAGGAAAACTTGGCATCTCCTCGGCACTATATGCGTTATAGGATCATTTCCTTTTATATTCGCACCGTGTTACGGTTGTGAGGACGCACATTCTTGGAGGGAAATGTTCTACTACAGCATGTTTATAATAATATTCCAATTCGGTTGGGCTGCGGTCCAAATTTCGCATCTATCTTTGATACCAGAACTAACGCCCAACGAGCATGACAGAACTAAATTGACAGCTGTCAGATATTCGTTTACTGTGATATCCAACGTTCTAGTCTATATAATAACCTGGATTGTTCTACATTTGAACAATGGAGAAAGTTCAAAAATTGGACCAGGCGATGGACCAAAATTCCAACACGTGGTTTGGTCTATATTATCGATAGGTATAGTAAGTTCGATTTTATTCCACGCCTATACTAGAGAGGATGATAACGGAGTTGGTAATAACGTTAGAGGTGGGCAGGTCAGATCCAGCATAGCAGATTTATTTAAAACCTTCGAAATCTACAGGATAGCCGTGGTTTATATGTCCTCAAGGTTATTCGTAAACCTTTCGCAGGTTTTCATACCGTTATATCTTCACGAAACTTTAAATATGCCTGCGAGTTCCCTAGCGGTGGTACCGTTGATGATGTTCATTGGAAGCTTCTTAGCATCGTTAGTCATAGAGAAGATAAACAGGTTTTTAAGAAGAAAAATGACATTCGCGTTAGGAGCTCTGTTTGGTGTAATCGCTTCCATTTGGATAAAATTTGGAGGAGGTGAAAACTACCAAGAATACTACATCTATTTGGTAGCTTTATTAATAGGAGCTGGTGGTTCTATAGTGTTAGTAACCAGTTTAGGTGTGACTACGGACTTTATCGGTGAGAATACGAATAACGGTGCTTTCGTCTACGGGGTGATGAGTTTTACGGACAAGTTAGCGAACGGGGTAGCCGTTGTTATTATTCAGTATTTGCACAACGATTTGAAGAACATATATTTCTATCGCGACGTATTAACAAACGTATGTGGAGGATCGGTGATATTAGGAGCTGTTGCTGTGATAGGCTGTGATTGTTTACGTAGGAGGAATAGTTTAGTTTACGAAAGGGTTCCTGATTACAATTCTATAAATTGAAGCGTTATATAAGGGATTTCACAATAAAGTACCGTAAACTGATCGAGAGGCTTACAGCTGTTTTGTCAGGAAGCTTTTATGGCTGTTTTTGGTAAAATAAAG
Organism: Psylliodes chrysocephalus; assembly: GCA_927349885.1. NCBI lineage: Eukaryota > Metazoa > Arthropoda > Insecta > Coleoptera > Chrysomelidae > Psylliodes > Psylliodes chrysocephalus. Next base: position 29,673,910 of record OV651824.1, on the reverse strand, counting down.
ACTTTTAATGTGTGTGTCAGACGCATTGTCCCAAAATATTAACACGTAGGTTATGTGGTTTTGAAACAGCATAGTAAGCAGTGATTGCTGCAACCTAGTCACATACCTACTTGACGTATGTGCTCCGTCCATCTAAGTTGTAGATTAAGTATTTTAACCCTTAACTGCATGAATTTTAGAAAATCGCAAAAAAAAATTAAAAATTCAGGGTAGCTTATCTGACCCTACTTTTAAACAGGGAAAATTGTTTAAAAAATTATGATTACATTTTTGTCAAAATTAAAACAAAAAAAATGTTATCAAATATGATACATTATTCTTCAAGGGGAAATAAATATGGGACTAAAAACTTAACAAAGTACTATTCAAAATGTATTTATGTTTCAAATAACACTGCGAAATAATCTCTTAGTGTTCACGATGGAACTCAAAAAAACAGTTTCTCTTTTTGATTATACAAAAATTCAGTCTACATTTCCTGCAGAATTGGTCAATGCTTTACAGCTATCATATTTGCATCTATTTCTTTTTTCTTCTAATTGTGGCCAATGCTCGAATCCATCAGTACGAACAACTATGGTTGGACTAGGGACAGCAGATCTTCTTCTAATTTGAGCGCTGGCAGATCGACCATGTTTGGGAGTGTCACTTCTTGCAATTTTACACAGGCAATATGCTAAATCTAGTCAAAATTGTTGTTTTGCCGTTTATGCTGTTTATTTGTTAAAAACCCAAACATTGACAACGCACAAATCAAGCAAATGGTGAAATAAGCGAAAATAACATTTTTTACTTTTCATAGTTATTTTGTGTCGCCCAATGTGAGAATCCATCAAATCTACACCACCCATGTGTCTGTTGTAGATTTTGATAATTTTTGGAGAGGGAATGTTCACATAACGTATGGTCCTAAAGTTTTTGGAAAATTTTTAAATGCTAATAAATTTTTCCAAATTTTTTTAATTTTAAAAGCACATGTGGCAACTATTAACAACACTAATAACGAAAAATAATTACTAATTACATTATGGATAGTGGCCCGTTATCCTCAATGAGTCGTAATTTTCTTCGGACTTGTCCCATCTTCCTTTGGACAAGAGCAGGTTCTATTTCTCTAATCTTTTGGAAGATGCGACGCCGCAATTGATCTTCATTTGTAGCTTCCCATCCTTTATCGTACACTTTCCTCGATAGTATTGACTAAAATTCCTCTATTGGCCTAGCCTGAGGTACATTAGGAGGATTGTCCAACTTAGGTACAAAGTCAATGTTATTTTCACTTAACCACTGTCTGGTAATTCTAGCATGATGGCATGAAGCTAGATCAGGCCAAAACATTATATTATCGTTGAGATGATGTGTATTTAAAAAATTAAGTAATTTAGTAAGACATCTTTGAATATAAAGTTCTGCATTTAAGGCTTCTCCCCGAACACGACCAACATACGGCTGTGAGATAAATCCTGCTTCAGAAATGGCACACCACACTAAAACTTTATCCTCAAATTTTGATTTACCTTTAAATTTAACATTGTCTGGTGTATTTTCTATGTTATCGGTATAAAAACCATTTTTTCCTTTAATCTCTGAATGGGATAAGGTAAAATATTTTTCATCATCCATTACAATCAATTTATTGGCAAAGTGGATACGCCTTAATGCGCGGCAACAACGCGGAATTCTTTCTAGCTGGTCTGCAGTGTATTTTGGTGCCTTTCTTCTTTTTCTAAACACTAAGTTTGTGCGATCAATTGTTCTTAATACAGTGGTTTTCGAAATACCAAATCTCCGGGCTAATTTTCTCTGAGAAACTCCAACTTTGTCTTTAGCAGCTTCCATCAGTCTTCTTTCTCTTCTTACACTCAAAATGCTTGGTCTACCGCTTTTGGGTAAATTAATGCATGGTACACCCTCTTCACAATTCCTTATAGTGTTGTAAATGGTTGACTTACTTATATTTTGCTCTTGGTAGATTGCAACAATATCATGCTTAGGTATTCGTCCAACTAGATTGTAAATGCCCTTACGAATATCTAATTTTGCTACAATCGATTTCCAAAACTAAACTGTCATAATCAAACTTGATTACGTGTGACGTTTTAGTTTCAATGGCAACTTGATTAAACGACATTGGGTACAAAAATAAATAATTTAAAAATTTTCCAAAAACTTTAGGACCATACGTTATTAATTTTTTATTTCCGACATATCTACGTATTGTGTCAATGGGTTCCACACCACATAAATTGAATGCCAAACACACAAGACTGTTACCGTTCCAATGAACAAGAGAAATTGGACAACCATCATATTCTGTTACAAATTCTTCTACAGTCCCCTTGCACTTTTTTTCATACTTTTGTCATCAGTAACGGTGTTGTTTGGGATGCGATCTTTTCGTATTGTCCCCAATCCAAAAATATCCTTCTTCTTCAGGTCAGCCATGAGGGGTAGGGAGGTATAATAATTGTCAAAATATACGGTATATCGACAATTTTCTGGGATACCTCTAATCAAACGAATAACAATATTAGGGTTCGCTCCAATATCTGTCTCTCCATCAATAATTACGTTTTCTTGTCCTGAGTAGATTTCAAAGTTGTAAGCGAAACCATCATTATCACATAAAACAAATAATTTGTAAATTATTTATTGTTATAAGCCTTTACTTGATGAAAATCCATTTAATCTTGAAAGAGTAAAACCAAATTTGGTAGATGTTCACACTTTTATTTTAAAAATATAAAAATTAAAAAAAAAAAAAAAAACACTAACATGACATGTTTCGAAGTAATTTGTAGCCCCATTTTTTGAGTTTTCGAGGATTGTATTTGCAACGAATGTTTTATTTTAGTTGCACAAATTTGTTCATCAACTGAAAGACTCTCATCCATGGGTACACTAGAAAATTTATTATTCACATGGTCTATGATAGGACGCAATTTGAACAGTTTATCTCTAGCAGGAACATTAGCTTGTAAATTGTTAAAGTGTTATCATTGAAATGAAAAACAGAATGAATGGCTTCAAACTTGTTGATTTCCATAGTTGCTTTCACCATATCGTTACCCAAGATCGGGTGCCAGAGATCTCTAGTGCACGAAACACGTGCCACAGATGAAAAGATAAGAATTCCTATGTATTTTTGCAGCGAATTTAGGGAAAGTGTTGATGGTTTATTAGGGTCTTTTTGTACTGAATATAATATAGGCTATTAGGTTCATCAAATCATCATCAAAAAATTATTTGAAAAAATTATATGGATACTGTAACTGTAATCATTTGAAATACTTGAATTTCCTTTAAATTTTTTATGATCGTCTAAAATTATCAAAGACCCTTTTCTCCAACGAATTTGCTCTTCTAATGCTTTCTTTCTATTGATTGTTGGTATTGAAGGAATTGATTTTGGAGTAACACGTGATTTTGGAGGAATATTTAATTTTTGTTTTGCAGAAATTTTTGATGCAGCATCGTCAGAAATCGCATCTGAGGACTTAGAAGTGCTAGGGAAATCAGCTAGAATTTTTGACGTGCTAGGAACGTCAGCTGGACCTTTCGAAGTGCTAGGAACACAATTTTAAACTTTTGAAGCGCTAGCCAAGTCAGCCGGAACCTCTGAAGTGTAATCTTCCATTCGATTTTGGACTTAATCAAGTTTTTCAAATAAAAATTCATCTGAAATTTCAATCATTTCATCATCTGAATTGTTCGTGAATTGTTATAAACCATCTTCACTCCCGTAAGGCATATCTAATAAGCGATACACATCTTCCTCTCCTAGGGCTTTTTTCCGTCTACGAAATTTATATAGTGATCCATCTAAAGACAATAAAATTTTCTAATATAGATTTTTATTGTAAATATATGAATAAATTTTTACACGATTGCATTGCATGATGTATCAAATGCGATATCACGTAAATAAGGAATTTTTAGAAATTTGATAACTGTAAAACTAAATAAATACTACATACCTCAAATGCTAGAAAAATAATTTTTGATATTCACTTTTATAAATTTACGCACCAGAAATTAATCTCAAAAGCACTTCAAAAAACCGGTACATCACAACATACGTAATTATGCTCATTTGATGTTATACATCTTCTGTCAGAAATAAATGATGGTAAAATTTTATATTATCTTCTAACGCATGTTGTCCCAGCCGTACAACATAATGAAATTCATACACAAGCCAATAGATGTCAGAGCAGTATTATAAATGCGATGTATCATATACGATACGCGATGCAGTTAAGGGTTATTAGTATTTTCATAGTTTCTCCATTATTATTTACTTTAAATAGTTGGTATACAGTTTTAATACTAAATAAAAATGAATATTTTGCAGAAAACCTACTATTTCCTTAGGATCATAATATCTGCGTAAATTTGTTCATATGAAATTTATCTTTTAATATTAATACAAAATGTATAGTATCAGCAGAAAACAAAAGTATATAGCTAAGTATTCAAAAAACATTATTATGTCCTAAAATCGATCACTGAGGAATTTACCTCTTAATATGTATCAATGAACATTTGGAATGTTCAATAGTAATTGAAACAAAGACCACGTACTTCATATCTTTCCAATTTTGATAGTAAAATTGGATAATATAATTAGTTTAGATCTACATGTCCCTCAATTTGCAGTTTACAGTACTTTATTATGAGACATCATATATAAATAATTCTAGCGTCCTGATATAGTATTCTTTTGATAATTCTCTAAAAAATATTCAAATCTTTTGAAAAAGTAATGGTGAAACTTTTAAATGTTTTAACTAGTCAAAAAATATGTCCAATGCCCAATCTTTTCTTGATTTTACATTTTTTAGAAGTTATAAACTCGTTTTTTTATTGCACAGTTTTTACGCATTTGAAATAATCCACATGTTCCTTGAATCCAACTTATAAGGGTGGTTTTGTTTCACCAACATACTATTTATTACGATCTGTATAAGTAGTTTATAGTTTTGGATGATCTAATACTTGCAAAGGTTTATTATTAATTAGGCATATCAAACAAAATGGCTATCCGTGGGTAATGACAAGCTATGATATGGCAACCCTGTGGGCCTGGTTATGACAAGGATAATGATATAGATGGTTTTATAAATTAGGCATTCCAATGACATGTCCAAATGGCTACCAGTGGGTAATGACAGTTTAGATATGGCAACCCTGTTGTCATGTTGTCATTAACAGGGTCAATGATACATATATAGTTATATAGATTGCTCAAAGCTGGTCGTTTACGAGCGGCCATATTGCCTGGCAAATATTTATTAATTTGAATCGGTTTAGCAAAAATGTGTTTTAAAACCAATTTTTAGCCTTTAGATATTTTAAAAAAAATAATTGCTTACATTTTTACTTCAAGGCATAAGCTTATGTTTATTTTGAAAAATATGGATGATCAATCTATGTAACTATCTATTTCATTGACCTTGTCAAATCACCAGGCCTACAGGGTTGCCATAATTTTGCCATATCATAACCCGTCAGAACCCACTGGTAGCCATTCAGTTTGGAATGCCTAATTGATTAACAAGCCAACATACATTTTAGTGGTGAATTCGATTTTTTAACTGTTCCTTTGTAATTTTTGAGTACAGTATCCAAAATAGCCATCAGATTTCGTCTATCAAATCTAGTTTATAAGATATTTACTATTTTTTTAATTGTATATATTTTGTTTATAACTATTATTATCTGTTAAAAAACACAAAAACACGTAGAGTTAAGTATTTAATACTTACATCACATTAGTCACTTATCACCTAAACATTTTCTTTTATACGACTTTCTAGTATAAAGTTTGTTGTGTATGTAGGTATCGTAGGTATTTACTTGAATAAATAATTTATAAATATATTTCATACATACATACATTTTGAATAACAGAAATGGAATGACCATTAACAGATGACAACTTACAATGACAATTGACATATAAAGAGTGTTTGTTTTACTTTTAGGAGCAGATATGACAACTCTCTCCTTCCTTATGAAAAACAAGATCCTAAAGTTCACAAATATAATTTATTTAGAGACTTAATCTGACGTTTAGAACGACGTAAGGCCTCATCTAAAAAAGGAGTGAATGCAACAGGATCTGTATTGGAGCTCCCTGGTTGATCATGAGATAATATTAAGTCTGATGAATTGGTTTCAGTTTATACTGTTGTTTCTAATGATGACTTATTAGGTAGAATTTTAGTATCAGTTTGAATCAGACCTGGGGATTCAGTTACCTTTTCTTTACTTACACTCTCAAAAAGACTAGACATGATAGATGGTTCAGGTTGGACAAATATACAAGGTGTATTCTCCCCAATTGACCTTAACTGATCGATGTGTCTTTTCCAATAACGACCATCATCTAATTGAATTAAATAATGCAACTTACCCAGCTTTTTTGCAACTTTACCAAATTGCCATTTATTTGCATGTATATATTCTCCAGCTTCAACTCTCTCCCCTTCTTTTAAGGTTCTAATTATTGTCTTACCCATGTATGACTCTGATTTTACCATTTTTGGTTTAAAAATATCAAGCCCCGACCTAATTTTTCTGCCGAACATATAAGTTGAAGGACTTAGACTTGTAACTGTATTAGGAGTTATTATTAATTGCAATTCTCTATCAGAAATGCTATTTTTCAAACTACGAAGAGATTGTTTAACCGTCTGTACATATCTCTCAGCTAAACCGTTTGTAGCAGGGTGATAAGGCGCGCTCAATTTGGGAAATATACCATTCTCTTTAAGGAACCGTTTAAATTCATGTGAAACAAAGGCCTGTGCATTATCGGAAACTAAATACTGAGGGATACCAAATGTAGTGAAAATTTTTCTCAAAATCTCTATTGTTGTTTTACTAGTCATATCCTTAACCAAATGTATTTCAGGCCAACAAGTATATGCATCCACTAAGATAAAATAATTTTTATTCATAAATGGACCAACAAAATCAATGTGTACTCTTTCAAAAGATGCCGTTGGCATTTCCCAGGGGTGTGTAATAACTTTGGGTCATTTTAATGTGAATTGCATTCTGCACAGTTTTTACATAGGTTTTCAATGTCAATAGATATCCCTGGCCACCAACAATGACATCTCGCAAATTATTTGATTGACAACTCAAATATGTGCAGCATGCAGTTCTAGAATCACCCTGTGTTTCAAACTTTCTGGAATGACTACACTATCATTCCTTGGAATTCAATTATTCTGTAATGCAAACTCAATTTGAGGCACGTTACATCTATCTTTTGCAGCTACATTTATACCCTGTGATAGTTTTTCTAAATTCATTATCTTTAAGCGTTTCTCTTTCCAATTCAAGTTTCTATTTGAAAAATTTCAAATTTATCTGTAACATCCTAACTGAAATTTGAAAAAGTATCTAGATGTAACCTAGACATTGCATCTGCGTTAGAGTGAAATTTGGTATTTTTGTATTTGATTTTATATTGAAAACTTTGTAAAAAGAGACCATAGTGTTTCATTCTAGCAGTTGTAAGGGATGGTAGGCTTTTTGGGGGTGAAAAGATTTGTGATCAACCCATAAAGTAAAAGGCCTGCCAAATAAGTAGTAATAAAATTTCTTTATTCCAAAAATTATAGCATATGCCTCCTTATCAATTTGGGCATACTTTTGCTGAATGGAACTTAACATCTGTGAAGCAAATTGTATAGGTCGTTTTGTACCATTCGGGTACAAATGTGATAATACTGCCCCCACAGCATAAGGACTAGCATCAGTAGCTAGAATTAATGATCAAAGTGTGCTAGATCTGCCTCGTCGCCAATCTGTTGTGTATGTAGATATCGTAGGTATTTACTTGAATAAAGGATGTACTCAGATTCATAAATATATTTCATACATACATTTTGAATAACGGAAATGGAATGACCATTAACACATGACAACTTACAATGACAATTGACATATAAAGTGTTCGTTTTACTTTTAGGAGCAGATATGACAGAGTTTATTAGGACAGTCTCCCTGATGGCTCCAACAGTAGTCGACCATCGTCCTTGATATCAATCTTTCATGTCCTGATGGAATCTTTCTTAAAGTGTAATATTAGTACCTGGATAAAAAACGTTCTTTTTTTAAATCTGGATTCAAGTAATTCAGCAGACTCTTTTGAGAGGTTTAGATCTCTTATGAAATTGTTCAGTTCTTGTTGATTAAAATGCTTCTAATTCGCTGTCGTTTTCTGAATAAATTCTTTGAACTTCATCAGGCGTTGATGTTTCTGTGTCATCTTCAGGCAGTTCAGAAAGACTACTAAACCTTGGAATGGTTATTTCTTCCGAGTGCAGTATAGATTTTCTTGCAGAATCTATATCAGGACATGTCCATTTGTGTCTATTATTCCTATTTATACCTTTAATATTAACTAAACAAAAATAGCAGTAATCATAATGGTTTCGTGGTTCCCTCCAAACCATTGATAAACCAAACTTTAGGTACTTCCTCTTTCCAAGATTTATCCTGGTCTTTCAAATAAACATCTAAATAGGCAAGATAAGCCCTTTTTACAAAGTCAGATAGTTTTTCTACTTTCTTTCAAAGTGTATTCGCCACATATATAACAAAACACATTATGAACACAACTAGTTCTACAAATTCTGATAAATAGTATGTTTGGGAAACTGCAAAATAATTTCCAGTTAGTTTTAATGAACATATTTGTCTCTCTCTAATTAAAGATCTTTCCAAACGAATTATATCCGTGTATATTAAACGATGTTTTTGTGAAAAAAAATTATGTAAGTATGTAACAAGAATCACATTATTTTTCTATAAATTCTCAGACATGGTAATAAAATAAACCACATTTTTGTGGGTACGGTACAAATTGTAAAATTCAACTATTGTCACGTTTTCATTTTTCTCCAAAGTTTCTTACATACCGTGATAAAATAAATAAACCACATTAGTGATAATATTATTAAATTCTGAAAAGTTTCGCTGGAATAAATGTTGAATAATTTTATGATTTGCTAAAATTTTTTCGAAAAAAAGTACTCGAATGTAAAGTAAGGTAGGTATTTAATATTTTATATATGAATTGCATTACTTTCTGTTTAAAATATACCTACAGGTTGTTTCAAAAGTTGAATATTTTCTATGGCTATACTTTCCTACTATTTGATTAGGAAATGAGGTAGATTTCCTTGTTTGATAACTCAAAGTAATCATTTCCTTTTCTGATAACACAAAGTAACAATTTGCTTATCTGATAACACAAAATAATAATATTAAATAATTATTTATAAAAGAACTGTCATTTTATAAATTATAAAAACTTAATTAATATGGGAAGTATGGTCTTGAACTCGTAAGGAATGCTGATGCCTGCGGCTCATGCCATAAATATCTTGCTTGTAGGGAATGAGTACCAGTTTCCTGAATCGTTAAACAATATACTTTATTTTACAATAAATTGGACAAAGTATAATAGGAATATATGTGAAATAAACAAAGACGTCTGATAAGCGAGGAACACCTGTTGCAGAATACGTGTCCCACCACTACAATTTAAGCTCGTCTCTTGTTGCAGTTGTCGTATGCGCGATTTTCATTTCAATCAAAGCCATTAGTCACAAAAATCTCGTAGTACTTTGTACATATTAAATCCATAACGATTAAAAATAAAATATATTTCTGCAATTTACAATGAACTATAAAAAGAAGAAAAAATACAGATTTAAAAATGGTATTTTGAAGGTCAATCAACAAAAGACATGTTTATTGCTGCATTTGAAAACAGCCTCATTCCGTCACATTCAATTATATTCTGTAACAAGGTTGGAATACAAATTCGATACAAGTCGAAGAGTCTGAACGCAAGCGGAAGCGAGCGTGAAGAATTACGAGTATCGGATTTTTATACAGACTATCAGAGCAACAGACTACTTTCTCTATGTCGCGTAGAACTGTAAGTCACGAAATTCATGACTATCTTTAATTCGGGCATGGTATTCACAGTCATTGGCCTGTAGCTATTACGTAATGAACATTCTGTGTCTAGAGTTAGAATGAAATACGTGTAAAATACATACGAGGCAAGTGTTTTAGAATTTTCGATCAATCTCAAGAGCGAGACTGTTAAATTTCTGTTATTATAAGTGGCCGTGGAGAGAATAAATTATTTGCTACACTTATTAAAACAAACAATTTTTGAAATTTAAGAAAATCTCATTTTAGAAGAGCTAGAAATAGTTTCTAGCGATAACATTTTGAAACTAAAATCAAAAGGAACGGATTATATTATTCCTTACATTTTATAAAGTATTTAATAAGGCGATCCTAGCTGATCAACATTTTATGTTTGATACATATATGTCCCTATTATACATTGTCTAACCGTATCTGTATTAAAAAAAAGACCCAACTATTTGAAACAAGCTGTATACATTTTTCTGTCTTAATTTTTTAAACGTTTTTTGTTTGGTAACATTATTTTCTTATTTTAACTGAAATTTAAAATGTGATAATTATGTAATAAGTAAGATTTTTGACTAATTTCCATATTTATGCTGTGTTATATTCATTATTGTTTAAATTAAAAAATGAAACCCAAAATCAATACTACAAATATATTTTCGGGTCTATAGAGACCATTTTATTGTTTAAACATTATATCGAAAATAATCCATCCATTTATTTTTAAAATGTTTTTTTACCAAAAATTCTAGTAACTAAATATTAAGACAATCTCAATAAATGTTTAATTAAATTCCAAACATCATATCACAGTTTAAAAATTCTGGACTTTGATTCTGATTGATATGAACACAAATCACGAATTCTTCCTGACTCATTCACTGGATTTATACTGTTAATACATCACGATTAGGCCAGTAAGCATGTGAAAGTTTTTTCGTTAAATCTCAGTACAGATGTCGGTAAAAAAAATCAATGTTTTAGGTATATTATATCTTTCTAAAACATTGAAGGTTTTTTTACCTAAATCTGTATTTGTTATTGTGAACCCCCAATATTTTGGTGAGAGCTGCCACTGTTCGCCAGCTTTTTATACGGCTCTACTTATTGGCCTAAAAACTATGACAATAGTTAATAGTTTTTGGTTTAAAAATATTATATTGATGTGTCATTTTCGAAGACAATCGAGCGGTAAACCGTTGCTGTACTATGGTGTACTAGCAGTCTGTGTGTACTATTTGTATATTTTTCTAGTTCATCAACTTAATTTTCATCTATTTCTATACCATTTACTATGTACAATTTGCATACTATTTCTATACTATTTGGGGCAATAATGTGTACTAGTGCACCAAATTTTTTAAACGGTTTACACCTCGAAGACAATGGCTGTATCATAAAAATGATAAGTGTGGAATAAAATTGATTCAATTTAAAATCGAATTAATTTTATATTAAATAAATGTGCATCACTTATAATAATCCTCAATTAATTTTTTGTTGAAAACTTTTTTAGGTCTTAAATTACGATATTTAATCCGCAAAGGGATCTTATTTAAAACGAGTGTATCTTGTCAATTATTATTATTATTTACGTTAAAATATATTTTCTCCAGGTACTTTATCTACATATAAAAGAAATCGAATAGAAGTTTGAAACGAAATGCATTTGAAAGACGATCTAAACCAGTGGTTTCCAACGGGGGCAGTACCGCCCACCGGTATGCGATGAATAGAGTTAAAGGGCCATTTTTTATCCATAGCAAATTTAGGGGAGGCAGTAACGCCCTCATAAAAATACTCAAAAGTACTCGATAGAAAGTTTTTTTTCGAAATGTGGGCGGTAGGCCAACAAAAAGTTGGGAACCTATGATCTAAATTAACTCAATACATACGCTTTTCAATAAAATCTAATTCGTCGTTTAAAAAAAAGAAGTAAAAGTTTTTTCATGGCATACTTCAAATATATTTTCGTCTATTATCAGAGAAAATATATTTTAGTAATTCGTAAACAAAAATCATAAAATCAACTCTATGCATTATGTACATTTTAAAGTTAAATACTACTTATATTCAATTAGTTCAAAAATAAATTTAATTTATAAATATTCTCCATCCTTTTGTTAAAAACAAAATACCAAACATTTTGCCAGTTTTATATATTTTTTGTTTTTTATTTTAATTGTATCTAATAGTCACATAAATGTTTATATATTTTTGTTATATTTATTGTCACTTTATTTGCATCACTATTTAAGTTTGTAAGACAATTTTGAATATATGGAAATTGTATATATTTATATATTGACAAAAAATAAAAAAATCGTTTTTTATATTTGTTTTCTTTAGAACATTTAGTTATTCCCACACCGTTTATTTTCTCCGTTAACTCACGTCTTTAAAAACTAGGAACTAGGTTACTAAAAAAATATTTTAGATATAACCAGTTCGAGAAAACGGTATAGTCATCGTCTAGTCCAGTGGTCGCCAACCTGTCGATCGCGAGCTACCGGTAGCTCGCGGAGGCAATTCTGGTAACTTTCACAACGATTTTAATTTAAAAAATACAAACTGCAAAAATCAGAGAAGCTTCCGAAAATTCCACAAAAAATCTAATTGTCATAATATTAAACATAAACAGTGGCAACGTTGCGGTGACGTCATTAAGCTATAATCGGCTAGAACCGATCAGCCGGACCAGCGCGTTGGTGTTCGAGAACGATCAGGATTGCTTTGAACGGGATAAATACGCACGGCGCGGCGACATTGCGCTTAGTTTAAAACTGAACGCGTAACCAACGTCCAGCGGTTGGGTTAGTAGAGAACAACAAAAAATAATATTATGGCAAGCAGTTGTAAGAAGGTAAAGACATACCACTTTCATTCGGAATGGGAGAACAATACTTTTTTACAGAAGTTAAAGATAAAAATGTGTGTTTGTTATGTAATACTTCGGTCTCCGTTGCTAAAAAAGGAAATATTGAGAGACATCATAAAACTGTACATTCTAATTTTGAAAAATCATTCCCACTACATTCTGCCGCCAGAAAGGAGAAACTGAAACAGTTAAAAAAGCAGTTAATTGGACAACAATCAATATTTTTAAGAACAGTCGACAAAAATAAGGCTGCAGCTGAAGCATCATACCGTGTGTCCCAGATAATTGTACAAAAAAAGAAACCTTATGAAGACGGCGAAATGATAAAACAGGCGTTTTTAGAAGCTGCTATTCGTTATTTGCCAACTTTAGAAATAAAGACGAGACAGTTTCAGCTATAAAATCTATGCAACTTTCTGCTAATACAGTGATGAGACGTGTAGAAGTAATGAGCAATGCTATTTTTTTACAGTTAAGAACTGACTTAGATAACTGTGTTTATTTTTCACTTCAACTGGATGAATCAACAGATGTCGTTGACACTGCCCAGATGGCCGTGTTCGTCAGGATGGTTTTTAGTGATTTTACGATTAAAGAAGATCTTTTGAAGTTTATTCCACTGAAAGGACACACTACTGGACAGTAGTTGTTTTCTCATTTAAAAAATATTATTTCTTCCGAGAAAATTCCAATATCGAAAATGGTAGGCTTGACAACCGATGGCGCTCTAGCTATGGTGGGTTGTGATAAGGGTCTGGTGGCGTTATGTCGTAAAGATGAAACTTTCCGCAATTTCTCTGTTACCACTGCATTATCCATCAACAAGCATTATGTGGAAATTTCCTGAAATTAAACAACGTTATGAAACTGGTGGTAAAAATTGTGAACAAGATTAGAGCTCAAGCGTTACAAAGAAGATTATTCAAAACCTTGGCCGATGAAGTTGACTGTCAATACGGGGACCTACTCCTTCACTCTGAAGTCCGATGGTTAAGTAGAGGACGGGTGCTGAAACGTTTTAATGATGTCCTATCTGGCATAGTTCAATTTTTCAAACAACGCGATGAACCGACTCCGGAACTAGAAAATTCAATCTGGCTTAGAGATTTTGGTTTTCTCGTGGATATTACAGAGAAATTAAACGAACTTAATTTGCAGCTTCAGGGGAGAGACAAAGAACTAGCGGAAATGATTTCTGATATTAAAGCATTTATCAAAAACTGGAGTTTTGGGAACAAAACCTAATTAACAGCGATGCCAAGCATTTTCCTATTCTTTCAGAAAAAATATCTCAAAATCCATTAGAACCCTATGACAGCAAATATCATGTAGAAATAGTTTCTATCCTGAAGAATAACTTCAAAAATCGTTTTAAGGATTTCAACGAAATGGCTTTAGTAGCGCAGTTTGTTGTTTGCAACTTGTGTTATGCAGAACTTTGGCGAAGACATCGCTGCAACAGAAATGGAAGTAATTGAGTTTCAAAATGATTTAGCCTTAAAATTGTTAGTCTCAAGTACCAAATGTATCTGGCCTATTGTAAGTAAAGACAAATATTCAGTTCTATGCCGTGATAGTGCGTTACTTTTTTGTTGTTATTATTAACTATTTTTAAATCTTACGTGACATGCCGTTGTGGCTGGATAAAAGTTTGTGTTTATTTTTCAAACACCTTCCTTTGGTAGGTAGGAATGTAGCTATGAACAAGTACGTACTAGTAATATTAGTTATTTTGTTATTAGTTTATTATTAGTACCTATGTATTATGTATTACCAGTTAAATAGTAAAATATATATATATATATATAATGATAAATTAACTGTGGATTATTTCATTTACGTTGCGTTAAATGGCTTCTGTGTGGGTAGCTCGCTGTTTATTCCAAAATTAACAAAGTAGCTCAACACATTGAGAGGTTGGCGACCACTGGTCCAGTCAATAGAAATAAAAATAAATTCCAACAGAATGCAGGCCACTTCATCATAATATTAATAAAGACACTTCAGGCATATTATTCATAATTTTAAATTTGCCTCCATTTCTAAATGAATTAACAAATAAAGTAAAATATTAAAATGGTAAAAATTATACTTAACAAGACTACTTTGCATAAATGTCAGCCCCATATGATTGTAGGAGCCAATAAGGAAAAAAAGTGAAATAAAATTCCTGAGAAATATTGAATCACCCAAAATTCCCACCAGTTAAAATTTCCACCTAGAGGGAAATTTTTTACTCAAACGACGGCAACACTGCGCGTATGTCCGCCCATTGCCTGTGCGCAGAAACCATATCCAGTACGTTAACCGAGGCATGCAGCAAAGATGAGACGCTTAAATATATTTGCAGGTCAGAAGATTAAAGAGAGTAACTTGTAAATCGCCTACTCTACCTGCCGTAATTGGTCGCATGATTACATCTTTACCACTAGTGAGATAGCGCGCACTGCTCTATCTATTCAATTGCACGTGTGTTTGTGTCTTTATACTCGATAACTCATGAACGGATATAAAGAAAAACACTAAATTTTAAACTTAAGCTTTAATCTATCCTGTAGTCAATGATTAGATTTTGAGCATAGTCGGAATATCTGAGGGTACTTTATAGGGAGTCGTTTTTCTATTTTATGGAATATATCTGTTATTTACGCTTGGAAAATGTGATTCAAATAAAAGTTGCTTTTAATAATATTTTCTATAATTTTTGTCATATACATAACTTTCCTAAAATGATCGGAATTCGAGAGATTTACCAAAAAGTGAAAAACTTGGATTTTTAAGAAAGTTATTAAAATATAAGTTCTTGTTCTATTCGCTCCGTGGGAAGTCATGGATAGGGAAGCAAAAGCAATACTAGCCTAGCTGCGGATAATTCGTGAATTTTAGGGCGATATTTTGTAATTTTGGCATATCAAATACACGTATACATTTTACTTTTTTTCAAAAAAGTAGGTAAAAACAATACAATAAGCAACCGGAGTTGCTGTGTTAAAAATTGTAAAAATACTCGCAAAAAAAAAACAGTGAAACTTATATAAAAAATTTCAGTAGCAAAGTGGAAATTAAATCAAAGAAATAAATGGATAGGTGTACAATAAGAAGAAAAATTACCTTTATTTTTGTAATAATAACAGTAATGCTGGAAATAGTAGACATCAGAAACTTGAAAGGTTCTAAATAAACAAAAAATTATCATTTTGCGATGTTCTTTAATATCCCTTTATTCTTAAATGTTCATTCAGCAAGGACTAGATTTCAAGATTTCTGCCTTTGATTATTATATGTGGCTTGAATGCAATTTTGTGACTTACTGGCGGGAAACCAGTTTTAATCATTCATTCTATGTTTTCTTTCGAACAAAAATGAAAATATAAATAACGATCCTTTTTTTTTATACATTTTAACTTCACGTTATTATTAAATGGTATTTTTTTTATTTTGACAGAATAGGCTAATTCTTCAATGACAACTTATTAGACTTAGGCAACTTCTCATACATTTACCAGTAAATACTGTTGCCTGCCCATATTTTATTATTGATTTTTATTGATTATACATAATTTTCTTTAATTTAAGCGATAAAAATATATAATAATAATAAATTAATGTTTTACTTGTTTTACAAATCCATATACTTTTATTAAAACTAACATATATACTTTTTAATTACGAATTCTATTAAAAATTGTATTTGTCAGTATACGCAGAAATAGTCGATTATTACCAAAACGAATTGGCGCTGCTGTCACGCACGGAGCGAATACATAATTTCTCTAAAATTGACCGTATTGGAGATATTTGAGTAAAAAGCGCAAATTTCGAATTTTGAAGACAAAAAAAAATAAGGAATACAAAAAACACCAAATTTTAAATTTAAGGTTCAATTTATTCTGTGTTGAACTGATTAGATTTTAAACAAAGTCTAAACTTCTAGGGAGTATTTTATAGGGGGACGTTTTCTACTTTATGGAATATATGTTATTTATGCTCGGACAAGAACATTCTTCAAATACAAGTTGCTTGTAATGTTATTCCTTATTAATTTTATCCCATACACAATTTTCCTAAAATAGTTCGTATTTGAGACATTTTTCAAATAAAAGTTGTTTGCGATATCATTCTCTATAATTTTTATTTTATACGTGATTTCTCTAAAATAGACCGTAATGAAAAAATTTGAGAAAAAGTGTAAAATTTTAATTTTTCAGTACTTTAGTTGGCAATGAAAATATATGAAATATGTTTCGAGTAAGATGTGTGGAAAATGTATGCATTTAGTTCATTTGACAAACTTTTAAAGGGGTGATTCAGTAGGTTGTAAGGGGTTTCTCGCCTCAGAGAAAACGATTACTTACAAATGACGCCTGTTGACGGGACGGCTCTCGGGCGCCAGATTTGTGTGTGGTTTACTCCACAAACTTTCGAAACGACGTCGAAAGTACTCGGGCAGCACAGATGGAGATGAAAAATTCCAGGGGTCGTTGGTCACTCAGACACAGGTAATAAGTAACCACAAGTAACGGGGTTTAATCGTGACTTGTGGTGATAAAGAATTTATCACTGCTGAAATAAAGGGGAAAGTAAATTAGGGATCAGTAACCTCAGTAACAGTCAAGGTAACGTTGACACATATATTGAATTTAACTATTTACAACAAAAAAAAAATAAATATTTCAACGCCCACCCCCGCTCGTATTTTTAAAACCCTGAACAAAAAGAAAAACAAACAGATCGGCTTTGATTAGTCTCAATCAGACGGTATAATTAAAATTAAAAGAAAGATGTTCGGTAACTAATTAATAAATTGTCGGTTCGGTGGTTGAGCCAAAACGAAATCAAAAACAAAATTACTATTTTAGTTAAAGAAGAAAAATGGCAAATAATTGCGGTCGTAGCAAAAGTTAGCTAGTTAACTGTTAAATCGGTAAAAAGATTGAAGTTAAATATTTTGTTTCGTAAAAGTAGAAATAAATTCACGGTCGTAGAAAAAGTTATCTGGTTAACTATCTAGTCGGTATTGAAACTGAAACAAACCTCCTTGTGTTATTGAATAGGGAATAGATAAATGATAAGAAAACGGGATAGTATCAATCCTATGAGAAGTGTACTCGCCAAAACCAGCCCCCTCAACATAAAAATGATACTATTTTAATCACGGCGCGGAGGTAACTAAAAAAAAATAATCAAAAACCGGGTTAGTATTCAATCCTATGATGAGTGTACTCGCCAAAACCAGCCCACTCAAACACAAAACAAAATATTAAACCGGGTCAGTATTTATCCTATGATGAGTGTACTCGCCAAAACCAGCAATCTCAAACATAAGAAAAACACTAATATTTTAATCACGGCTAGGGGTTAATCTAAAAAAAATCTAAAACCGGGATAGTATCTAATCCCATGTGAACTTTCTCGCCAAAACCAGTCCACTCAACATGAAAAATGATACTATTTCAACTTTCCAACTTTCAAACTAATTCTATTCCCAAGTAAAGAAACATAAATAATAAAAAAAAATTAAACCAGATTGTGAACAAAAAGAAACAAAATTTACGGTCGTAGTAAAAGTTAAGTAATTAACTATATACGGAATTTAATTAAAATTAAAATTTATTATTACTAAAAAAATAGAAACAAAATCCGCGGTCGCAATAAAAATTAAGTAATTAATAAAATAGAAACAAAATTTCTACTTTCTAATAACCAAAATATTTTAAACGAAAATCTTAAGTCAATTATTATTTCTATTAAATAAAATCGAAATCGGAATAATTTAGTCAAATAAAACTGGTATTCGGACGTTTAGCTCAAGAACCGACGACAGGAAAAAAAATCTGATGTGTCCAACACATGACTTTCCTATCTAGTTATTACAGGCTTTTTCCGGTTATTTTGTACAACCTATTGCAGCATCTCTATAAATGTTTAGAGGATAAACTAAATATATACATTGTCCACATATATCTACCGCGAAACATTTTTCTATAGATATTCATTGAAAATGAAAATACTGAAAAATTTAAATTTAGCACTTTTCCTACAATTTTTCCATTACGGTCCATTTTAAAAAAATCATGTATGAACAAATATTATAGAGATGGATATCGCAAACAACTTTTATTTCAACAATTTTCATAAAAATCAGAATTTTGCACATTTTGTCAAATTTTTCGAATACGGACCATTTCAGGAAATTTTTACATAAAGCAAAAATTATAGATAATAATATTAGAACAATTTTTTTTTCCAAACATAAATAACAGATATATTCCATAAAATATAAAAACGGCCTCTCATAAAGTACCCCCCCAGATGTTCCGACTTTGTCCTAAATCTAATCATTGCACGTCAGGCCGAAATAAAACTTAAGTTTAAAATTTAATGTTTTTTTCTTTATCCGTTTTTGAGTTTTCTTCAAATTTCGAAATTTACACATTTTCTCAAATATCTCGAATACGGTCCATTTTAGAGAAATTATCTATAGGATAAAAATTATAGAGAATTATATTACAAACAACTTTTGTTTGAACAATTTTTATAAAAAAAAATATTTTTTTACATTTTGTCAAATTTCGCGAATACGGACCATTTTAGGAAAATTTTGTATATAACAAAAATTATAGATAATAAAATAAGAAGTAACTTTCATTTGAAAAATTTTCTTCCCCAAACGTAAATAACAGATATATTCCATAAAATATAAAAATGACCACCTATAAAGTACCCCCCCAGATGTTCCGACTCTGCCCAAAATCTAATCAGCTCATTAGACGCTGGAACAAAGCTTAAGTTTGAAATTTGGTGTTTTTCCGTGTATCGGTTCATGAGTTATGCGTTATACAGACACACACACACACACACACGACATCATCGCGAAAATATTCAAAACGGATTCAGGGGACCTCAAAACGTAAAAATCCGTCGAAAACTCGAGGTCGAAAAAAATCATGATTCCTATACTTTCCTTATATCTGTATACAGATAGGAAAGTAAAAAACGTAAACAAATTCGGTGTACGGTTTCGGCGATGATTTTACAGCAGACTTTTCGAGGTCGGATAAATGAATTTAAGCTGGTCGAATCAGTAACGTGAATTGAATGAATTTTTAATAATCCAATCTGAATCCGAGTCTATGCCCAAGCAGGCTAGCTCCCCACTTGATGTGCGCGGATCGCGCGCGCTATCGTTACTCAGGTATAATACGCCAATTTAAATAAAACAAAATTTGATATACAGGGTCTACCCATGAAGTTAAAATAAAATAAAAATTAAAATTTATATCCGGAATAGGCCGAAATATAGTAATGAAAATTGACTTCATTACAAGGTTGTACAAAATAACCGGAAAAACCTCTAATATAATTAGACAAGAAAGTCATGTGTTGGACACATAATATTTTCAATTATAGTCTAAGTTAATGCCCAAAAATTTCATTGTATTACTGAATTCAATGTTATGACTTTTATGGGTTAGCTTTTTGTTTATTCCATATTTAGGACCCCAATAGTTGGCGTCGCATTACACTTTGAATTTCTTAATTCACAAGATATGGAGTCATAAGGAACTTGCAATGTTAAGGTTGATTTAAGTCATTTTTATAAAGGACAGAACTCTGAGGGACTCCCAACTTATATCTAAAACTTGAGAGTCCTTAGTTGTTTTATCCAACTCGTGAACATAATTGACTATTATATAATTTACTCTCACAATTTTATTTCGCTTCAAAAAGACACATCATCCTATTTTGCAATCTTGCAACATCACAACAGATAAAACATCATGGATTTTTAATAACAGTATTGTGGTGCTCGCGTCTCGTTTGGCGAGCACACAAAGAACTTCCAACATTTTATGACATTTTTGTTGCTCTTTCATGTTTGACGTTTTATGTCATTATTTTTATTTTTTTTTGTTATATGCAATGTCTTGAGAGTGACAACCATCTGGTCTCTTCTTTTTCAATAACGTACCTGTTATTTATGAGGCTATGCTTTTCCTTTTGTAAATCTTTACAGGATTTTCCACCAGGATAGAAGAACGAAGCAGACAAGAAATTGAGAGCCAGCCATAGACAGGATGTCTGTAAAAGGTCTTTACAAAAACATACCACATATTCCTTAGACCAAAATAAGTCGATTTAAGTAAAATTACGTTAGTACAAAGTTGCTTCGTTTGGGCTCCAGAGGGCCTTGAAGTTACAATTTTTAAATCGTTTTTCCCATATAAATTTAAAACGGCATATACGATTTTGCTGAAATTTGGCACATTGGTAGAGTTTTATGTGGCAAAAAAAATGGTATTAAAATTTTGTACGATAATAATACAAACTTGATTTTTTTAAATAATTGCACCTTTAAAAATTCTACGCCAATGGAAGAAAAGAAGTTTGAGTATGAAATTTAGATTGCGCAACTCATTTACTTTAAAAAAGGTACTCTCATGGTTTTGACGAAATTTGCATTTTAGTAATTTTAGAACATAAACAATAATTATTAAAATACAAACTTTGTCAAAACCATGAGAGTAAATCGAGTGTTATCAAGGGTACTTTTTTGTAGTAAATAAGTACCCAATCCAAATTTCATACTCAACCCCCTTTTTTGCCATTGGCGTAGAATTTTTAAAGGTGCAATTATTTAAAAAATCAAGCTCTACGCCTATGTATTATTATGGGACAAAATTTTATACGATAAAAAACATAAAAATGTACTTTTTTCATATCTTCTTCAACACCTCTAATCGAGACTTTTAACAAAAATACTCGATTCTTGCCATGTACGATTTTTTGAGGAATATTAATTATTTGCTTGCAATACGTATACAAAAACATTTATTGTTGGTTTCCATAGTTTCATCTAAATAAAAATATTGTCAAGTTTTAACACCTAATCTCTTGTTAACGATTGAAAGTGTTCTATCTGACTCAATAATTAAAAAAACAAATGCGTGGTTTATTAATATGGCTGTACAATATACCAATGCAGAATATACCGATATGTTACTGACATTAGGATTTTGTGAAGGAAATGCTCGAGAGAGTGTCAGGGTGTACTCTGAAAGGTTTCCAAATCGTCGTGTACCTAGCCACCCAACTTTTGCTGCTGTTGAGAGACGTCTTCGGGAGACCGGTTCCTTTGCTCCCAACACTGTTGATAATGGAAGAGAACGTTTTGTAAGGATTCCTGAAGTTGAAGAAGACATTTTAGAACGTGTTGAAGAAGATCCAGAATTAAGCACCAGACGAATTGGAAGATAACTAGGAGTAAGTAAAGATGTCGTTCATAAAGTGCTTAGAGAACAATTGCTATATCCATACCATAAGAAGCCAGTACAAGAATTATTAGTCCATGATCCTCAAATTCGTTTGGGTTTTTGTCGATTTGTTAATATGCAAAGAAAAAGAGATCCAAACTTTGTCAAAAAGGTTCTCTTTACCGATGAAGCGGATTTTACAAGAAGATGTATAACTAATACCCATAATGAACATGTTTATGCCGTTGAATATCCGCATGCAATAAAGGTAAACCATTTTCAGCACGAATTCGAAATTAATGTGTGGGCTGGAATAATTGGTAATTTCATTGTTGATACTTCCACGAAGATTAACTGAAGAAAATTATTTGGATTTTCTACAAAATAAGTTGCCAGAATTGTTAGAATTTTTACCTCTCCAACTTCGGAGAGATATGTGGTTTATGCAAGATGGAGCTCCACCACATTTTTCTTTAAACGTTAGAAACCACTTGAATGAACAATATCCACACAAATGGATAGGCAGAGGTAATGACGCACCTGTAAACTTGCCACCACGTTCCCCAGACCTAACACCGATGGATTACTTTTCATGGGGACATCTGAAATTCACAGTTTACAGGAAACCTGTAGAAAATGAGGAAGAACTCTGACAACGTATTCAAGATGCAATAAACAATCTTAGATGTGATGAAGAAGTTATGGAAAGGATACATTTTAATTTTCTTCGACGTATAAATCTTTGTATGCGTGAAAATGGTGAACATTTTGAACAATTTTTGTAAAATCTCTATTTTGATTATGTTGTAAATAAATATTTTTATGAAACCTATTCGCTCCGTGCGAAGTCATGGAAAGGGAAGCAAAAGCGATACTAGCGCTAGCTGCGGATAATTCGTGCATTTTAGGGCGATATTTTGTAATTTTGGCATTTCAAATACACGTATACATTTTCCTATTTTTTAAAAAAGTAGGTAAAAACAATACAATAAGCAACCGGAGTTGCTGTGTTGAAAATTGTACAAATACTAGCAAAAAAAAAAACAGTGAAACTTATATAAAAAAAATTCAGTAGCATAGTGGAAATTAAATCAAAGAATTAAATGGATAGGTGTACAATAATTTTTGTAATAATAACAGTAATGCTGGAAATAGTAGACATCAGAAACTTAAAAGGTTTTAAATAAATAATAAATTATTATTTTACGATGTTTAATATCCCTTTATTCTTAAATGTTCATTCAGCAAGGACTAGATTTCAAGATTTCTGCCTTTGATTATTATATGAGGCTGGAATGCAATTCTGTGAATTACTGATGGAAAACCAGTTTTAATCATTCATTCTGTTTTCTTTCGAACAAAAATGAAAATATAGATAACGACCCTTCTTTTATACATTTTAACTTCACGCTATTATTTAATGGTATTTTTTTATTTTGACAATAGGTTGGATTCTTCAGACAACTTATTAAACTTAGGCAACTTCTCATACATTTTCCAGTAAATACTGTTGCCTGCCTATATTTTCTTATTGATTTTTATTGATTAGACATGATTTTCTTTAATTTAAGCGATAAAAATATATAATAATAATAAATTAATGTTTTACTTGTTTTACAAATCCATATACTTTTATTAAAACTAACATATATACTTTTTAATTACGAATTTTATTAAAAATTGTATTTGTCAGTATACGCAGAAATAGTCCATTAGTACCAAAACGAATTGGCGCTGCTGTCGCGCACGGAGCGAATACACTCTAAACTATTAAAACAGAAATCTAGCCAAAACCATGAGAGTAATCGAGTCTTATCAAGAGTACCTTTTTTAAAGTAAATGAGTTGTGCAATCTAAATTTCATACTCAAACTCCTTTTCTTCCATTGGCGTAGAATTTTTAAAGGTGCAATTATTTAAAAAATCAAGTTCTACGCCTATGTATTATTATCGGACAAAATTTTAATACCATTTTTTTGCCACATAAAACTCTACCAATGTACCAAATTTCAGCAAAATCGCATATGCCGTTTTAAATTTATATGGGAAAAACGATTTAAAAATTGTAACTTCAAGGCCCTCTGGAGCTCAAACGAAGCAACTTTGTACTAAGGTAATTTTACTTAAATCGACTTATTTTGGTCTAAGGAATATGTCGTATGTTTTTATAAAGACCTTTTACAGACACCCTGTATAAAGGACCGCCGTTGCTATGCTAAAACAGTAGAAAGACATCACGAACCAATCCAAATTTTATAATTCCAATTATACCATTTTTATGTAGTTTTTTCTGATTAAATTTTTTTCTATAAATTAGTAGTAGCCATTACTTCAAAGGGTTTAGTGGTCGCCGACCGGGACCACTAAAAGTATTATACTCTAGGTACTTAGAAATTAAATCAAAAAACCCCGTCCACCTTCATTGAAATGGTAACGCATGACGATTTTTATAAGGATGTTGTATCAACAAAAATTTAATTTCTGCTAATACGGCATCCATCAAATTCTATAGACAATCATGCAAATAAATTAACATGGTCTTCCGTAGGATTCGAAGCCCGGTGTCTCTTTACCACAAAATTACTCGCAAATGAAATGCGAGTGCCGTAGACACCTACGCAACCGACCCAATTCATATTGTTTGGGGATTGCTTACAATATGCTTTACTTTTGATGTAGCCCCAAAAAAAGTCTACCGGCATTAGATCGCGGGAAATAGGCGGCCAATTAACATCCCCATTTCTTGAAAGAAGTCTACCTTGAAACTGTCTGCAATATGTTAAGTGTTTCTCAAGGATGTGAGGGCACTAAAGAAAAAGAATCCAAATTATCAAAATTTATTGAATTATTTTTCAAAAAAAGTAATGTTTGAAGATCATTCATCGATTAAATTATTTTTGATTGTAATTTCTAATTGTGTGATTAGATTTAGAGTTCCGTTGGGTACGAATACTAAGCCCATTCACCAGCCTAAAATCCATTTCTAATTAAAAAACATATATTTAAATATAAATATTTGATTTGATAAATTTTAGTATTGAAATCTTTGTTAGTACAGCAATGAACATGTGTAATTGAATATGATTATATAAACTTCATTTGTTTAAATTTAAATATGCATGCTAAAAGATTATTTGAGAATCAGTGAACTTATTTTAAACAAAAAGGCGAATGAAACCATAAGTTAGCATTGGTTTCAGACCAGACCTACTGACTAAAACATCCCAGATTAGTTTCCTAGCCCTGTCTCTATGACCTGATGTACCTATGCTTAAACTTCATTTTTTACAAAAAAATTAAGTAAGTAATAACCTTGTGTAGGTAGAAAAAAATTGTGTAATATTTGATCGATTATGATTTTCATTTTGATTAAAAGTTTGGATATGATTTTGATTTGATTGATTGTAATGTGTATTTTGATTGAAAGTTTGCATTTAATTTTGATTTAAACTATTTTTCAAAAAAAATTGCGAATTTGACAGATTACTAATGTCAGTAGCACTTTTGACGTTTTTTTCAGTGGCAATATAAAAAAAATCCCATATGGATACAACTTTATGGCACACACTGTATATTTATAATAGAGTTGGACAATATTTCTCGAACGCTTATTTAATTATTTTTATCTTGGTAATGTTCATAGGCGCCGGAACTCAAAAATTGCTTTGGGTGCCCGGCCTATATACGGGAAAAGGGAGCTCCTTCCCCCCTCCACACAACACTTAGGGTCGCCACCGGTTTTTTAAAGCACTTTAAAAGCCATTTTAAAGCGTTGAATTTATGAAAATTTTCTTGAAAAAAAAAGGTATTGTCCAATGTCGAATTGCTGGAGTTTTGAGGATTGAAGCGGCAGACAGTAGTATCAACAATCGATATGCTTGAGGCTCCCAGCTAAATCGGGATATCTGGCCTCTAGCAACCCTATATGCTCGATGCAGCCAGCACTGGTATTTTGTGGTGCTGCGGTGCTAGAGTACCAATGAAATAAGTAGAAATACAATATAAAACATTTATTAACTACCATGAATTTAGAAGATTTTTAATGATTTATTAATATACACATAATGTAGTATTGTATATATGGCCATTTGAAAGCGAAACAGAGCCAATTTTGGGCACCATCGGGTCGGTGGTGTAGGGGTCTAACGTGCTTATATTCATTTATAGGCAAGTTTATGAGTCAGAGACTGCTGGGCTTCGAATCCCAGACCAGACCATGTGGATTTTTAATTAAATTGCATGGTTCAGTTTAGGGGTTTAGGATTTGATGAGTGCCGTATTAATAGAAATTCAATTTCTGTTGATATGACATGCAGATTATAAAATCGCCATGCATTACCGTCTCGATGATGGTGGGCGAGGTTTTCCGGATTTTCCTCATCTGTAAGTCAAATGGCACCATCAATCATCTTTAAGTCGCCCCGGAGCGCCACGGCAAATGATGATAATAATAGCCGTCCCTTTCCCCGCACAAGCTCAGCTTTTGTGGTTAAAATTCACTCGAAAGGGGGTGAATTAGGGAGAGTATTATTATTATTATATTATTATTTACGAAAAAACGCTCGGACCTGTCAATTTTTGATTTTAGGGGGAAATATTTTTTTGCCAGTTTCACCCGCTGAACGAAAACCCTTTAGCAGGGGTGAAACTTTCCCCTAAAATATTATTTTGAAGGTATTTTTACCTAGATTATAATCTCCGAGTTTTAAATCTCTAGCGTCATCAATTATCCGTTGTCGCAGATTTTCCAGTGATATTGACTGGGTGACATAAATTTTAAGTTTTAAGTGGCCCAATAAAAAAATCTAACGGAGTTAGATCCGGAGACCGTGGGGGCCATTCAATACTTCCTCTTTTTCCGATTCATTGACCTGGAAGCGTTAGATCCAAATACTGATGAATAGTCAGTGCAAAATGGGGTGGCGCATCGTCTTGCTGGAATATTAAGTTTGCTATATACTGATCGTCATTCTCAATCAATTCTAGTAATGCTGGATCAATGTCGTTTTCTAATAATTCCAGATACATTTCTGCGATTAGAGTTCCAATTAAAAAAAGGGGCCAATTATACAGTTTCCAAAAATTCCAGTTCAAACATTCAGTTTTTCCGGATGTTGCGTATACAGTTCATGAAATATTCTAGGATTTGAATCGGATCAATAATGACAGTTGTGACGATTTACCGTACTATTTAGGAAAAAGTGTGTTCGTCAGAAAAACACAAGTTGAAAAGAAATTGCTGATTATTTATTGCTCGTTCAGGCATAATTTCACAAAATTGTAATCGCCTATCAAAATCGTTTTAGTTTAAGTTCTTGTACCAGATATATTTTTTAGGGATGATACGTGTGTTTTTTCAATATCTTCTGAATGCTACTTCTCTTAATACCAGATGTTATCGCGAACTGTCTTGTGCTCAATGTGGGTTCTTGAACAATATGCCCTAAAATCGCCACATCTGTACCATTTACTACAGCATTTTCAATTTCACGTTATTTGTTAGTTAAGGGAGGTCCGGCAACAGTGGCCACCATTTCATATTTTACTATAACTCGACCAAACTTTTAATTGAATAATAATAAATTCAACGTCATAGGATTTAGTACTATTTTGTAGACTATTTTTAACAAGTATAATAACTACATCTGTTTTATTGTCCCAGAAAAATATAGTTATTTAAAACCTTACAAGGTGGCCACCGTGGCCGCTTTGTCGGATACAGTGGCCATGTAGCAAGTAGACAGTGGACACTACTTATTATATTTATTTTTAAATTTAATGCAAGGTGACTATATTGAAGAATACACAAACAAAACGAAAATACTTTACTAATTGAAAGTAACATTAAATTATGAGCACAACATATGAAAAATAAACAAAATGAACTAAAAACAACTAGTTAATAATATATGAGGACAAATCTATTGAAAAGATAAATGTATTGCTTGCTCTAGCCGTACCACCTGCAAGGTATGGGTCGGGTAAGTGCAGTTCTATATCTTCTAGAGGAACACTACTTATGTCCTCTACGTCTGGAAATACGAAATGTTTGCCATGCCTTCTCAAAAAATGTATTTCATATTCTCCCTCATCAGCTAATCTTATCACCTTTCCAACATAATATTTGACTGTCTTTTTTGTCGCAAATTTTACCAAAACAAATGAATTAACATCTATTTCGGTAATTTCTTTCATTTTATCGCTGTTCTTTAGTTTACAGTAATCAACATCATCTGAATTTACCACATCAGATAAACTCATATCACTGTCACTCGAGTCATAGTCAGATAATTCAGTTCTTGCCTGTCGCTTGACTGTTTTTGTAACGGTTAAGTCCAAGTCTTCGCCAAAACACTTCCGTTTGACTTGAGATGTTTTTTTTGTTCGTATTTTCTTTTCTTTTACCTGCCTTTTAGCTTTAATTCTCTCATATACTGGCGTATCTGTTAATATTTCTGTGGATTTTCTCTCTCTTCGGTTTACATTTTTTTCCTTTTCTTTAACTTGTGGGTAGGGCAACAACTGTTCTGGAGATACAAAAGATTTCTCTGGTGTTTGATGTACTTGATCTGTGGTCGATTCTGCCGTTATATTCGGATCATCAAACTCTGGAAGATTTCTGACTAGAGGGTCCTTGCTTGTGCTTGGTTGAGTCAAATCATTGTCTGGGATGTCAGTTGGCTTGGAGGCCAAAAAGTCGTTTTTAACTGAATATTGTGTCATTAAATGGAAAAATTCCGGTATCTCTAAAGCCAGAAATGCAATTTCTCGTGCAAAAGGCCAGTGGATATGCTAAGCCTAATATTTCTGCAATGTCATAAATTGTTATTCTTTTCCCGACATTATTAAATAACCAAGACTGGCAATGATTATTATAATACCGCTTTAGGGGGCCATAAACGCTTTTGTCAAGCGGCTGTAGCTTATGGCTAGTATGTGGAGGAAGAGTTAGTAACTTGACGTAGTTTTTCTTGCCATCTCAATAATCGCTAAAGAAACATGGCACTCGTGATTATCCATGAGCAATAGGATTGGACTGTCAGCAGAAGGCTTAGCATGACGAATAAAATGCCGAAACCACTCTACAAATATTTCCGAGGTGATCCATCCAGAGGGAGAAGCAGATCCTATGGTACCAGGAGGAGCGTTCTTTATCATGTGTTCCTTAAAATATTTTCTGGGAAAAATTAGAAGTGGGGGTATTGTATTACCTCCTGCATTTATAGTGCCTACCATGGTAACAAGAGTTCCTCTTTCTCCGGTAGTGATCTGACCAACCTGCTTTTGACCCTTGGTAGCTAAAACTTTTCCAGGATTCTGCACTGTTGTTAAAGCGGTTTCATCGACATTGTATACTTAAAACGGTTCAAATGTATATGTTTCAAAAAGTTTTTTTAGATTGTCAAAAAACTTAGCAACTATAGGTTTGTTGAAACACATCGCTCTTCCAAGTGAGGTTGCTTCAGCTGCTCTAATGGAAATTTCCTTATTTCGTTTAAGGAAATTGGTAAACCAGCCCTTGCCAGCAGTCTGATTTTCCTTCCATGAAGTTGGAATTTTCTTTTTGTTCGCCACAGCTAAATCATATGCAAGCTTTCGACAATTTTTGGGGGTTAGACCGTGGTGCAAGTTAGCCATGGTTTTAAGATAGACACATAAATTTTGTTCTTCTTCAGTTGAAAATATCTTATTCACTGAGTAATTGGGAGTCATACGTGGACAGCCTTCCAAAATAGAACTGCCTCAATTTATGTTTTCTGTAGAATCACGACATTTTTTCAAATATCTCCGTACGGTTGTACGAGGTATGTTGTATTTCATTGCTGCTGATTTTGTTGAAATGCCACCTTGTTCAACGTCATAAACCGCATTTCTCATAGCTTCTGCACTGACTTTACCAATCTTGGGTTTTTTTGATTGTTGCAACTCCATTTTTATCTGAAATCAAAATAGTTATTTATGTATCAAGGGCGTAAAACAGGCGTTTATGGACCGCAACGTGTAAGTAAGAGCCCGAGCCGCTAGGCGAGGGCTATTAACACGTAAGGTCCATAAACGCTGTTTACGCCCGAAATACATACACTATTTTATGCACGACCGTTTTAATAGTTATTTATTAATAAATATACAAAATTTTATGCACGACCGTATTAATGATAGTTTAATAATAAATCGTCGCCTTAGAACCAGGTTATTCTATGTCCACTTTTTTTCCTAAATCAGATTTTCTTGCCAGACTATTCTATGTCCGAAGCTCTATCGGTCAATCTATTCCAAGTAAACCTATGCCGAGTCGTTCAGTAATTACGGTGAGTCGCTAATATCCTATGTCCTTTCAATTTTTTTAATATTTGAACCGAGTTATTCTATGTCCTCATAGCCAATAAAATTTGACTGCATCACGTGGGGGACAGAATAATTTTGCACATATATTTTAGAAAACAACATTTTGAGGTTAGTGCATAATTTTCTGTCTTGTGAACGTGTTTACGTGTTTATATGTTGCTTTTTTGTTAAAAAAAAGAGTAATTTATAATGAGCAGTTTAGAAGATTCTTTTTCTGAACCTTTCGAAGACTCAGGGTCAGAATACGAATTACCTACAGCATGTAATAGACGTAATAAAAGAAAAAAGTGAGTATTGTTTCTGAAATATTTATAGGTTACACCAGTAAAGAAGACTAGGAAACGAAAAGCTAATGAGGCTCTTTGGAAGAAAAATATTAGAAAAAGATTGAGACAAAGCGGAGAAGAATATACAAGTTGTCGAGGCAAGAATGTTAAGGCAAGGGCTTGTGTAAGAAACTGTTTGGGCTGTCGCTTTAAGTGTCTCGACAATTTTAGTATCGAAGAAACAGCTTTAATTCATAGTGAATTTTGGAAAAATAGTGACGATGCAAAAGGCCATTTTTATGAAAAAACTACCGAAAAATATTGTGTGGAACGCCAAAGGAATAGAAATGTGCGTCAGAGAACAAAGACATATTCTTACAAATATTTTCTCCAAAAAAATGAAAATAAAATACGCGTTTGTAAAAGATTTTACTTGGGTGTTTTAGATATTAGTCAGATCAGAATATCTTACTTTTATACCCACAAGAGAAAGGGGATAACTAGTACTCCCAGTCAGTACCAAAGAGGCTGCAGTACGGAAAAAAAGATTAAAGAGGAAAACAGACAACTAATTAGAGATCATATTAATATGTTTCCTCGTACACCCTCCCATTATTGTAGGAGTTCCTCCTCCAAAGAATATTTAGAGACGACGTTGTCTTTATCAAAAATGTACGACCTGTCAACTGGTGTGGAGAAAAAAATGTAATACCAGAAAAAAAGTGGCTTTACTCAAACATTTTTAATTATGAATTTAATCTTGGCTTCTTTATCCCAAAAAAGGATTTATTTGAAGTCCCGGGTCATAGCTGCGTCCAAGAAGTTGACGCCATGCACAGTGTCCTGGACCGCAATTTAAACAAACTAGAATTGCACAGTCCACTAGCTATTTACAAAGCCATTAAAAATGTTAGATCAAGAAATCCCTTTCGAATTATCAAGATGCAAAAAACAAATTTTTTAGATTTCAAAACTATATTACAATTCGTCACTTTATCGACTGTCCCATACAAAACTTTAGTTGAAATTTCTTATGGACATAATCTATGCTACGTTGAATACAAATTAACTTTTAGCGAAAAAACTCCTATTAGAGTACTGTTTTTAAAACGTACCAGACAAAATAATCCACAATCATTTTTGGATAATATTCCAGCTCCTCCAGTTCAGCAACCTCCTCCTGGTCTGCCAGTCGATAAAGTTGCTCATATTAAGAGCTTGTCAAATCATTTTTCCGCTATAGACTTGCAATTTTGGAAGTGTGTTATAAAAAAATTTTAAACTTTTAAGTAATACTAAAATATGAATAATCTTGTAATCTTAAGTTAGTTCTGCATTTTGTTTTTTCACTAGGTTGAAAGTTGGAATTAAAAATTATTTTTCTACCACTGTTTTCTTTATTATAAAAATGTTCTGTGGACATAAGCTAATTTGATTAAGTAATTAATTTATTGTGTACAGTCTGATTCATTCTATGACCCCAACATATTTTTTTTAATGACATTTTTCTCTTAAATGTCAAAAATTGTAGTAAATGTGTCGGTTACCTGTTTTTAGCAAATAATTGAACTGGGTTAAAAAATAATATTTATAATGAACATCACAAAGTTGTAGACGTTATAACGTACTAAACTTTAAAAACCGTCTCCTGCAATTTTTTAAAAAATGGACTTAGAATAACCTGGTTCTAAGGCGACGAAATATAAGCATACACCTTCCAGCAGTAACCCAAATCATACGGAGTTAGTAGAAGTTCGTAGCAACTTACAACAGAGCAAGGTAGCAAATCCTAACATTTCTATAAGTAATTGTTCAAATTGTGTTATTAGTATAAAATTATAAGTGTGAGGATCTTATGTTTGGGCTTTTAAAGTTATAATTTCTTTATTAAACTCATATTTTGTTAATTGTACCAAATATTTCCATGATAATAAATAATAATAAAGTTTGTTTTACTAACTACATGTGAATTTTTAAAAGAAAAAAAAAGAAAGTTACTTTACCGCCCGGCGGGCGGTAAAGTAGTCCGCGGGCGGTAAAGTAACACTTTACGCCCGCTAAACGTATTTATAATCTGGACTTTATCGCCCGGTCGTGCATAAAAATTATTTAATCGTTCTGCATTACACTAGAAAGGCAACAGTGGCCACTATTTTACGAATGATAAAAACAGTGGCCACTGTTGACTTTAAAAATATGGCCACTGTTCACAAAAACGTGCATGATTAAAATTTAATATCAAACAAAAAACATCAAATAGCTTACCTTTCTGCAGTATTCTGTACAAAAACTAGATGACGAACTTTCTAAAACTAATCAATCCGAACTTAAAAAGCACTTCTAAATGTGAAAAAAAATGTTTTGAAATAGATGAAAACGTAAGTTTTTATTACACGTACATGCACTGGCGACGTCTCCACGACAAATGAAAACAAATCTAACAAACTGTGCTCGAAATACAAAGATAAGTGAGTGACGTCAGCATACGATAGATTGCGCAAGTCTCTCAACCTGTCTAGAAAAAGTTTGGTCTTGGTGGCCACTGTTCCAGCGTGGCCACTGTTGCCGGACCTACCCTACTGACCTCACAAAATTTATGGTCTAACTCCAAAATATACTTGCGATGGACTTGCCGATTTTGATTGTTAAAAAGTTGGGCAATTCTATTAGCACATCCATTTTTCGCAAAGTGAAATTATTTGCACCCTCTCAGCAATTGAGTAAACTATTATCACTGATGCCACTTTTCTGTCTACTCTATTACGAAATAAACTACACCTTACTACTTTACGGCGACCAAAAAATGTCATCTGATAACAATAAAACTAGAATTGTTACAAAAAAATTCTTTTTTTTTTAATAACAATGTAAAGATTTCGTTAAACCGGTTTTGTATTTTTGGTTAGCTTCTGTATGGGCTACATAGATAGTAGCGATGTAAAACTCAAGGGTTATAATCTAGGTAAAAATACCTATTATTCTACCTCTCTTTGCATGTATTTAAAATTTTAGGGTTGAGTCTCATCCCCGCTAGAAGGTCTCCGTTCAGGAGGTAAAACTGACAAAAAATGTTACTCGCAAGCACTACTAGAGAGTTGTTTCTGACTCTAAATGAACGTTCCTTTTTAACGTTGCTTGATCTGGAGCAACTTCCAAATGTTCTCACTTCTCCCCTCAAGCATTTACTCGATAGCATATGTAAAGAGCTCTTGTCTTCTTCATTTCACTTATTGGCACTTTTTGTCCACGTTGTGCTACGGGTGCTCCGCACCCAGTTTAAAACTGCTCTGGGTGCTTGCGCACCCAGAGCCCCGAGGATTCGGCGCCTATGGTAATGTTTTTCTATCGATTTCATAAATGTTTTCCAGAAAAATATTAACCAATGTTTAGTTTATTATTTGAGGAAACATTTATTTGAATGTTAGTAATCGCAGTAATAATTCGAAGTGTGATTAAAAAATCGTTAACGTTCTTTTTAAGGATTTATACGAAGGTAAATATTTAATGATGATTTGTGTTATAACGTCAGAAACCATGTTGTTTCAATCCAGATATATTTGTTCACTTAAAACAATTTTTGTAATGTGTTTTATTCAGTTTTCAATGCGTCATTTAATCTTTGTAACATATTCTTGGCCTCATTTATTTTATCTGCAATATTCGCGATATCATCAGACAGTTTCAGATGAGTTAAATTTTCATTATATTCATTAAGAATGCCCATTATCATTTCAACAAATTAAATTCATGTCAAATATGTTTGGAAAGTGCGTATTGTGGAACGAGAGAACAGAATTTACCATCGAGGTGATACAAGCCCACCATATTAATATTTTTGTGTGTCTTTGTATTTATTTGGTTACTATATTAATAAATTAATAATTTATTAGTGTGTTAGGTTGCACAGCTAAGAAATAAACCAAATTTTTATATTTTCTGTAACTTGTTTTATTTAAGGTAAAAATATTTCTAATTCATATGGTATGAAAGGGGGCAGAGAATTTATTTGCCCGCACACAGTCGGCAACTAACCTAGGAACGGCCCCTTAGTATACTAATCACCGTCAATCTAAAATAAATTGTTTTTTTTTATAATTTATGCATAAAATGTTATAAACACTACCTTGTCCTGGCCACCGAGTAGTTCAGTAATCCTGGCAGATCAGGCGCGAATACAAGGGGGTAATTACCCCCCTCAAGCTACTCGAAGAAATACTGAAATTTATTAAATTGTAACCTCGATATTTTACGAGAAAGCAAAAACCAAGCTGGCGGCGACGAATAAAATTATTTACCCCCTCCTCCCCGAGAAATCTTCCTAGATCCGCACATGTGGCAAATATACATTCTCCAAAAGATGTTTACTATGGCTACATAATGTTATACTTTGTTTTATTAACTATGGGTGAGATTACAGAACGTCTGCATTTTTGCATATCTGCAAACAGTGACAACTTTGCAGATCTGCAAACATAGCGACAACTTTGCAGATATGCAAATATGGCGGAGTACAGATGCAAGTATCAAGTTTTCGTATTCCAAAAAATATCTGCAAATTCTCACTATTTATTACCCCCAACATTACTAAACTCAAATCCATGACTATGTTTAAAAACTCTAGTCTGACACCACGAACTATATTCAATCAAAAGGAACAGGAACAGGAACAGCACAGCTTATACAATACAGCTAAAACACTCTCTTGGCGGCAACGGTTTGCGTCGATTTCGTCGCGCATCGCTTAAGCTCTGCCTTCGAAGGGAAAAGACGGTTTTGGCGTTCAGAAGCGTACTTAGGTAAGGTGTTGAGTCGTGCGTATAATTTCGTTGATTGTATAATTTCGTGGAGCCTATAATTTCGTTGATTTTGTTTAAGTCAAAGATACTGTTATTATTTTGGTGACTCTTTAGCTGTGAGTAGAATGAGTGAAAAAAAAAGACATAATAAGGGTTATACCTGCAAGAAAACATTCTTTAGTTTTCCCAAGGACCCAAACCGATAAGTACCACATTATAAGAAATTTTCATTGTTAAAAATATAATTTATACAGGGTATCCCATTAGTGCGTTATTGTTCATTATTTTGTTGTAGACACGCAAGAAAGTTTTAAATAAAAGTTATATGGATTTGAAAAATATCTACATATTTTAAAAATATCTTTGGATATACAGGGTGTCACGTTTTTGCCTGGCAAATTAAAATGTATGTTTTTTAAATGGAACACCTTGTATTTTATTTTATGATAAAATTATTAACTCCCTAAATTATTGTAAAGACGAATTGATACAGAAAAATTTTATCAGGTATGTGTGTGGTTACCTTTTAACAAAAGCCTTGCGGATCCACTCCTCTGCGATACCTGTCTTAAATATAACAAAGATCACGTTGAATTAGATGATTTTTCTTTTTATTGCTTTTTAAAGGCATATGATAACGCCAATTCAGATACATTTGGAAATCTGCAACTGTCAAATGATGAATTTGTAGAACTAATATTCAATATTGAAAAGATATTTCAAAATAATTTTGAAGAATTGGCTACAAAAAATAACATTTGTACCACACTTTTAGAATTAATTAACCCAATACCCTTTAGTCATCCATGCTAACGTTTTCCAAAAGAATAACTTATTTTATTGTATGTTTAATCTCAATAACTAAAAAATATACTGACAATTAGTTTGACAGAATTGTCATTTATTTAAAATTTTAAAAATAATAGCAGTCGGTTGATCAAAATATGAACGGTGACTGGCGAATTTATTTTTTTTTGCAGTGTTCTCACTACCTAGAATGGATATGAAATATATTCGTTCAATTGAAGGCAATAGCATACTTTTTCGTTTTGTAATCTGTGCATGGATATTAGCCAATCTATGCACATACTACAAAACGAAAAAGTATGTTATTGCGTTCAACTACGAATATATTTCATATCCATTTTAGGTAGTGAGAACACTTTAACAAAATTAAATCTACAAATCACAGTTCATATTTTGGTCACCCAACTCCTATTATTTAAATTTTTTTAAATAAGTGACAATTTTGTTAAACTAATTGTCAATATATATTTTAGTTATTGATATTAAATATACATTAAAATTTTTGTGTAGACTCGATAAATAATAGCATTTTTGTTTTTATTGTGTCCACATTTAAAAAAAAATAAATTTTAATCAAACTACATGATACTAATTTAATTACGAGTATTAAAACTAAAGTCCTGAAAGTTTCGGTGAAGATGAGGACAGAGCATCTGCCTTCCACGCGAAAAGCCCGGGATCGAATCTAGGCCGAGGACTAATTAATTTTTCATGTTAATTTTATTTTATAAATTAGTCAACTTCGTAAATTATTTTAAAATTAGTTATTTTGTCTAAATAACCTAAAATATTTTTTTAAATTTGTAGATTTTCGTTAGTGGGTCGTAGAAAAAATATACTGACCATATCGAGTGGATTGTTCATATCACAATCAGACGATTGAGTACTCCGCATACGACGTCGTGCTCAAACTTCGTCTTTGTGTGATATTGCTATCATATCCACCCTTGTTGAACAAACAATAATTTATTTGTTTTCTTGGTTTAAACCAAAACTTAAGTTTTACATCAGAAATAGGAACTAAATTAATTTACTTTTCAAGTTTTCTTGTAAAAATCGATATTACTTTCACCAAGTACAAATTTAGTACCTACCTAAAATAAGTAGGTACTAATTATGTAATATCGTGTAATATTGTAATTCAAATTTCACATTACTATCAGGGCTGGTATATCTAAGGGGGTCGCGACATAGGAGTCCATTTTGGACGCCATTTTTTTCGAAATAGTAGTCGCCATTGATCTGGCAACGTGGCAACTTGTAGTCGCCAGGTTTACCAATATAAGAAAAAAAATCAATGTCATTTTTTAAATGACATTTCCATTATAAAATGCCCATATTTTTTAGGATAAAATATTTCAATTTAATAAATTATTGATCTCAAATGTACATAGAATACGTCGGGAAAAGTAGATCACTTTCAATTTTGTGCTGTTTTGGTTTAGTTTATTTTAAAAGGTAATTGAAGAGATGAAGACAATTTTCTTATAGATGATGCATAACAAATTATTGCTCCCTTTTTTTAGAGCTCCAGTCCCTTAAGTTTATTTATTTTAGGTCTTTTTAAATTGTTGGTAGGTATTATTCACTTCATTTGTATGTTTTTAGTTAATTTAAATAATTTTGTGTAATATCTGGCGATTTGTTTTCTATACATTTTAGCATGTATTTGTTGTCTACATCTCACAAAGGATGGCTTTGAAATAACTTTACAACAGAGGTACTTTCCTAAAACTGGCCGAAATTTGAAACTGAATACAGAGAAAATCTCCAGTAAAAAATGTCTGCATGCAGAATAACAGTAGCATAGATTAACAAAGCTGACAAAAGAGTTGGACAAACCTTTGTCTAGCTGTTTTAATATTTCAGGACAATAGTGTTAACAGCAGACTACAACAAAAACATCCAAAGTTTAGTAATCAAGCAAAATATTCCGGTATCTCCAGAATTATAAACGTATGAAAACTAATAGAAAACATGTATGGTTTCGAATAGAAAATTACCAAAATTCCATATCTAGTGAATATTGTATTTAAAGAATATATTTTTATTCAAAACTTTTGTGCTTCTACTCCAATACTAACCATATAGAAGCATATGCATTTTATAGTATTTGCAAGATTCGGATCAAATGTACCCACAATTTATAAAGATTATTAAACTAAAATAAAACATTTCAAATAACACCTGCTTTTATGTTAAATATGTTTTTATTAAATACACAAATTAGTCTCAACCACACATTTTTTTTTTGTTTTTACTTCTAGTGTAAAAGTGACTACTAATTCAGTCTTTCAAGTTTATTATTTATAGAGACCAGCTACTACAAAATATCTTATTGATGATAACTAATTTCTCTTTAATAATGGTTTTGCATTTATTAACATTTTACAGCACTTTGTTTATATGAAACATCTATGTAACTCTTAATTAAATCACATTTAAATCAAGTAATTACATTTTCATATTCAACTTATGTATTCTTATTAGAACTTGGTCACTTTTTTTACTTTGAATCTTTTGACTGTGGTAACAGTCCATTCACCAAACCACAAAGTCACTTAAAAATGTAAAAGGTAAAATTCCTTCTTCTATCGTGTTTTTCATGCAATTTTAGGTTGTAAACGTTTTGTCCAACACCTTTTTTACAATTTATCCCAAGCAACACTATGAAAGATTTAAATCCTGGATTTACAGCATTCAAACAATGTAGTTTAAGATATAATTTTCACATGAACACTTATTTACCACAGCACAAACGCATGTACCTATTCATGTAACATTAAAATAAAGTGGAAACAAATTGCATAATTTGGTATATAAAAAAGTACAAAATGTTTTTAGTTTTAATTCGACATTGGACTACGACTACGAGGAAAACAGTGGTTCATTCCACTTGTACCATATTGAGATTCTTATGCACGATGCTCGTTCAAACGAACATCAGAAAAGTGTTGCCAACTTAAGCTGACTACTATTTCCCCCCTAGCCTCAGTCACCCCCTCATCCATTTACTGGGTCTATGTCGCGACCCCCTTAGATATACCAGCCCTGATTACTATAAAGTTTCAAAATTCCCTACTTCAGTATGGTCAGATAAAAATTGAATATATTATATTAATAAAAACTGTCAAAGTATTACTTCTACAAATCTGTATTTCAATTAATAAGAATACATCTAAATATAACCAATATTGTTAAAATAAAAGCACAAATTCTTTATAATTCCAAAATACCATAGAGTACCCAGACCTCAGTCGAAGCATTCGTTTATCTAGGTATAAACCCTTTGCGCGAAGAGTAACACTTGCCAGAGACACGGGGTACCACTTGATTTGCATCCACGAGCGTGACACAATTCTTTAACAATTGAAGCGCTTGGTGTAAAAAGGATCCAAGTCACAATTTGTCGTGAAGTGACTGTTTTAGCTCAAAACATTTGTTAACGAGGATTTTACTAGCCACATACAAATTATTTTACCTCTAATCCGAAAGATGTGCTATTTTTTGTAATATTTATATTTAAATAATGTTTCTAATTATATTTGGCAGATTTAAAACAAATTAAAAATTTAATTTCCCAAAACTTACTTAATATGGCATGTAACCAACCTTATTACGCCAAGGTTTTCAATTTTTTCAATAATAAAAAAATTGTTTAATCCGGGCCCGACTTTTCCCTCGAATCTAACAGAGATAGCACCATTCCGTCTTGCTTGGTTCTCGACCGCCAGATCAAAGACGCCGACACGGAGTTGTGGAGCTGTATTGTATAAGCTGTGGTTCTGCGTTGTCCTTTCGTTGTCATTTGTCGTTAATGTTAAAAGGTGAAAGCCGAGAGGTTAGTTTTTGCACAGACCTAGTTTTTGTTCGTTATTCGTTGATTTTTTTATTTGTGTCTTGTGCCGTGGATTACTGTGAATTTATAAGTATAAAAGTTTACTGCATATACTGAAAAACCAAATAGAAGAACCCTTATTAGTGTTTTAAGTACGTCTAGGCGTCTAGAGCTGACTTAGAAGCTTCATCGGATGTAAATTATCTGCATTAGAGTTGAAAGATCTACTATCTACTGAAAATCCTATTTAAGCGAATTTGACACAGTGAGCTATAATGCATAATATTTTACACAGCGCAGTTAAACTTATTGCAACCCAGACTGGCTCAGAAGAGCATCAGACAAAAGATTAACCACTAACGGAGGAAGAATAAAAAAAAATAATTTGAAATATTACTTTTTTTTACGAAATGTTTCTGTATTTTGTTAATAATAATGTTTATTGAAAATATGTGTTTTATTTTGTATAGAAGGAATTTACGAAAGCTTTTAAAACTAAATCCGAGAGTACGTCTTAACAATGTCGAAAAACAGACATATTCAAGATGTCTTAAGAACGTTACCTTTTGTAACATCAGACGTCTTAAAGATGTCTTTAAGACGTCTGGCCGGCTTCATAAGACGTCTTATAGACGTCTGTCATGTCTTTGACAGACGTCTTATGGACGTCTTAAAGATGGCTTTGTGCTGTCTGGGTTTAGAGGTTAGGTACATAGTTTACACTTGTTTATTTCAGGAGGTTGTCAATAATTTGATAATCTCTGAAATCAACACGCATTCTCAACTCTTACGTTACGGACATTTATAAATAGACTTTATTTTTATAACTTAGGTTAAGTTTCTACGGCGTTAAGTTACGTTATGGTGGTTAACCTAAATTATACTTATATCTAATGACAATTGACCTGACTTGAAATGACATTGTCAACAGTTAACTGCGTTCCGTTATTCAGGTCAATCCGTCACTGGTTTACTTCACCAAATATAAAGGTATTTTTCGTAGCATAAACCAACATGAACGTTTATGATAGATTATGCTATTTAGACGTATAAATAACAATCTATTGATATTTTACAGCTATTTTATTAAATATTATATTTGAGATTAAATTATCTATCTCTTCCGATACCATTTTCTTGCGCCCTTTTGGTAAAGCTTTTTCTTTATAATAGTGATCATTTTCAGTTAACTCAGTTTTTAAGGTTAGGTTTACAATAATGTAAAGCACCTTTTATTTAATAATATGATTTTTTGTTGTTATTCTCACAGTTAACTGTTTTCATGGACGCAGACCATAAAAATAAGATTCATTATTTATTAAAATACCTACGGCACTGACCCACATCCAGGGATTTTTACTTTTATTGTTACCAACCCCTGTCATGACGATTTGGTCAGCTGAAATACGGGTATTGTTGAAGATCCGGTATATGACTCTCTGTATTTTCTACAAATAAATTTTTTATAAACCTAATTATATACAATTGGAGGAAATTTCTAAATTTCTATTGGTCGTTTCACCCACTTTATAGTTCAAGCCTAATTGCAATTCTATTTTAAAAGAAAAACTTTTCGGATCGGTAACAGAATTTAATATTCTAATGGAAACTAAAATTAATGCACATTAGTTTATATCAGTTTAATTTATACAATTCAATTTAAAAATAACTTTTGAGTGACTGAGTTTTGTGTTTGGTTATAAACAAATCTCTTTTCTGCCAGAGACACTCTATTTTATTAATAATAATTGTTTTTCTGTTTGACGGACAATTCCACTCGTATAGAAAAAACACGAAAATCGTAGTTTGCTTTGAACTAAATAAAAATGAACCATGGTAACGATTTGTTTTTGTTATTTATTTACACACATACTTCACATAGAACATGTGCCGCATCAATTTAAAACTTTTAAATGTCAAATGTAGATTTTATATTTAAATAGAAAGTAATTAACTCAGATCAGGGCCGGCCCCAGGGTAGGACGATCCGAGCGGCTGCCCGGAGCGCAATGATCTAGGTGCGCCAAAATCATGGAAAATGAAAATAAACTGATAAAAAAAATTAAGTTACAGGCTTTTATAAAATGCATTAAAAAGTAAAGAATATTTTTTTATCATTCTGATATCATACCAATAAATTATTTTTCTTAATATTGCATTGTCATCGGACCCTTGTAAGTATACCAAATTTCATTGAAATGGGTTCACGGAAATTTTCTCAAAAACGCGTTGCAAGATTTGACTGATAGTTGACAAGATTAAGAGGCGGCAGGCGGAATTTATCATTTTTATTTCTAAGCATATAATTCAAATAATATAATATATTTAAACATTAAGGCAAAATCTAGTTGAATTCAATTCCACATGACAACACCACTCAACCACC
This sequence comes from Psylliodes chrysocephalus, assembly GCA_927349885.1. Lineage (NCBI taxonomy): Eukaryota > Metazoa > Arthropoda > Insecta > Coleoptera > Chrysomelidae > Psylliodes > Psylliodes chrysocephalus. The sequence goes on along the minus strand of OV651824.1, from coordinate 29,631,365 downwards.
GCCTTTCAAGAATTGACAAGTTTTTCGGCCAGTGGCAACACGACTGTACAGGAAACAACAATTTTGAAACCAAGCGAAACAAGATCTAACAGCCCTTTTTAACTGCATATAAAAAGGAAGTAGACTTAAAACAATGCATTATTTGCCACTAGACTTCGGCTGGTGCGAAATAAAATAGTTTGTTTAAATTACACCGGCGAAAAAATCAAAGCTACATATCTAGGGAAAACTATACAAAATGAAAAGCACCACATCATTGAGCAAGTTCAAAAGGCCAAGTATTATTCTGTTATTCTTGACTGTACTCCCGATGTAAGTAAAGTAGAACAGATGACATTTGTGGTAAGATTTGTCTCCATACAGAAATCACAGTCTGAAGTTCAAGTTGATAACAACGAACATTTTTTGGGTTTTCTACCCATTGAGAGATCAAAACCTTAACTTCTTGATAAGTGGTCTTCCACTTTTGAAGGCTTCATAGTATCGTTACTGAATACTTTTTCACATATGAGACACATCGGCAAGTGTTGATTTGATAGAGATGTAATAAATCCAAACTTTAATGGTCCAGATTTGTTAGAACTGAAGAGTAGAAAGTGTGTTTTGTCAATTTTTATCTTTGTCGGTTATAAACAGGAAGGGTTAAGTTTGGCCCAGAACACTGCGGCTTCTTGGGTCTATTGTATTCCCCTGCTTTCACCGTATTTAAATAAATAAATAATAATTTATTTGCAGTATTACAAATACAGTAGCATTAAATACATACATTTTGTTTAATTTAATACCACAAAAAGGAATAGCAGACAACAGAGCTGATATTAATTGCTATCCCTGATAGTGCAGACAAATTATTAAAAAAAAACAAAGATTAAATAAATCAAACCAAAAGTATAAATATAAATTTTTATGCACGTAAATTTACATTTTATTATTACATAGAAAGATTATCTTGAATAGATGTTTTCTGACATCAAGAGACATTTGTACTTTTTCTTAAATATAATTGTCGAGAGATGTTTTAGTTTAGGAGGAACCAGGTTATATAGTTTAAATATCATATAAGAGAATGAATCTTGAAATTTGGAGGTACGATGGTGAGGTGGAGATATATGCCCTCTAAACCTTGTATGAACATTATGCACATCACTTCGAAATGTATCTGGTAATTGTGTTATAGAGATAAGGAGGTGACTTTAAATGATCTTGTGATACAACATTACCATGTGTAGTTTCCTTGTAGATTCCATATTTAACCAGTTAGTTTCAATTAGTTTGTAACTAATTCTTTCGTATTTTTTAATACCATATGTAACGAAGACAAGAATTTTGGACTCTTTGAATACGATTAATATCCACACAGTCAATACAAGGGCCGTAGATGACATCGCAGTAATTAAAATGACTGAGCACCATTGTATCACAAAGTAGTATTTTTGTACTTTGATCTAAAAAATGGCGATGCGGGTAAAGCATTTTCAAATTTACGTAAGCTCTTTTTATACAATTATTTACATGGCTTCTAAATTTTAAGTCAGTGTCAAGTTAAAGTCCAGATTGTTGGCAACATCTACACAAGCCACCAAAACACCATCAACACTCACAGATAATTGCTCTGTTAGTTTTTTATTTTTACCAAATACCAGTATTTGTGTTTTTGTGGGATTAATAGTTAGCTGATGTATGTTAGAAAAATTTACTATTTTTATTAATTCTGTGTTAATCATTTCATTAGTGACAGTAACATTCAAATCAGACGAAGAAAACCTTATTTGCGTATCATCTGCATATATATATATATATATATATATATATATATATATATATATATATATATATATATATATATATATATATATATATATATATATATATATATATATGCCATTGGTAAGAGCCGAACTAATATTATTTGAGTAAATGCAAAACAAAATTGGTCCCAAAATAGAGCGCTGTGGCACGCCGCAAGCAATATTTTTAATAATCAGATCTACCGGCACTTGTTTCTACAAACTGAGATCGATTAGAAAGATAGTTTTTGATAAAGTATTTTGCTTTATCCGAAAAAACAACATAATGAAGAATACTGAACAGAAACTGGTGGTTAATTGTATCAAAGGCTTCTGTATAATCTAGAAGTATTAAAACGTTTGTAATCCCTTTGTTGATATCCCTAAAAATATCATCAGTAACCTCCAATAATGCTAAAGTACAGCTGTAGCCACGTCTGAAACCAGATTGGCTGATTGGCAAAATATTGTAATTGTTGATGTGAGACTCTATCTGATGTTTAATTACTTTTTCCAAAACTTTTGATAGCACTGATAAGATTGAAATGGGCCGTAATTCACTAAAACTACTAATAATATTCTTTTTAGGCAATGGAAAAACTTTTGTGACTTTCCAAAGGTCTGGAAAAATAGATTTCTTTATACAGGAATTAATAATATGCGTAATGAAAATTAAAATATACGGACAGCACATAAGAAGCATATTAATTTGCAAACCATCGATTTCTATAGCCTGTGTCTTAATTTCGTTTAAATACTTATAAATACTATTTTGATTAACTGTTGAAAAACTTAGAAAGTTACGGAAGTTGTGTTTAAAATTATTCCAGTCTGTATACATTGACATAACTAGGTCAAAGGAGGTTTAGAATGATTTCCATAGAGGCTGTCGGTGTCCTTCTCAGTGCTCCTATAATACAAAGGCATGCCCTCCTCTGAACTCCTGAGAGGGTATTGAGGGCTGTTTTCTGGTTTATTTTAGCCACCTAACAACCACTCTATAAGTTATCATGGGTCTTGTTGTTGCCAAATATAGCCAGTGGACCATTCATTTTGGTTTTAACCCCCATATTTTTCCAAATGCCCGTCTAAATACAATGAGAGACATTTTACATTTGTTGGTCATTTTTTGTAAGGATTGGTTCCAAGTAAGTTTGCTATCTAGGATTAGATCTAGATATTTTACTTGTTTCGTTTTGTTTAGCCTTCCTTTTAACAGAGTCGGAGTTTCTAAAACCTCCAACCTTGTTTTCCAACTAAAGATTATGAGTTGTGCCTTGTCAGGGTTTACCAAGAGGTTTTTTTAACGCACCACATTTATGTCAGCCTAAGAGCTCTTTGCATGAATTCAAAAACTGTGGTTTGGTGTTTTTAAATTGCAAAAGCCAACTTTTTAATTCGGACCAAGTATGTGCTTCGAAAAATACAGCTGTATCGTCGAGTTTGTGACGTTACACCTTGATTATATGCGGAGCACAAAATAACGTGATTTAAGTGATTTGTAGCAGGAATATTGTTTGCTTCATGGATTTGTTGACGTGTTGACCTCTCTTTTTAGCTACATGCTTTCGTAAAAACCTCGTTCCCTCGCGCTCTCTCAGAATAGTACACCACCGAGAAGCGATTAGCCAGAGCGCAGTGGCGTACCAAAAAATAAAGATTAACATGTATGAAAACAATAAAATTATTAAAATTGATTTTTATGTTATTTATTTTAAAATAATGTGTTTTTATAAAATGTAACTGGGTGTTCACTGCACAATTGAACCAATAAAAAACCGATCCTGATAATATAACCACTACAATTAGACGATTCTTTAATCTGTTCGATATTTATTTTGTACTAGTTCTTGTCCACAGTTGTTACCGTATTTTATTATTTATTGTAATAAAAAAGTAAACTAATGAATAACATTATTGTATTCTAAAATTATTTGTACCTAATATTATTTTACCGTTATCATTCCTATGTAAGTGTTTGTAAATAGAATCACAATGTTTTTTAATTTCGTAAAACACTTTAAAAATCCACTCATAGAAGCAGCCACATCTTGATTTAATTTTGTAATGGTTGAAACCGTTTTCGTTATTTAGACCCAAACATTGTAACGGTTGGAACCGTTTTCGTTATTTTGACGCAAACATCTCTACCCTAACGTCATTTGTCGTTTATGCCTTGTGTCAAAACTTGGATTGTCATTTCGATTCGTCTCTGTCAACAAGCAAGTTGATTTGAATTTTTAATTATGTTTTATCTCGGACATCCGATGTACTAATTGTCTTTAATATTTTTAATGACCGTCTGATTTTAAAAAGGTAAGTTTCCTACCGATATTTTGTTGAAAATATATATTTTGTACAAGAATTTCTTTATTAAAATGTCAAGTATTGTACATAACCTCAACACATTGAATGACACAAAACTCACATGTTTTATATAATTTTAGCTATTATTTTGTGAGGAAAGAGATAATATGCTTTACTATATTTAAATATGTTAAATAAGATTTTTCCTTTTCATATTAATTTTGGTCTTTGTGAAGCTATTCATTTAATACTTTAAATTGTTCATTTATTAATAAAAAGCATTTTATCTGTTTCCTATATAAACTTCCTAGTCCCTTTCTTGATATTTTTACCTTTTTCCTTGTAGCCTGGCTGTATCTAGACGGTTCTGTAGGAGTTATATCTAAAGAGATTGTTTAGAAGTTTAGAAGAAAGTTCAAGCTGCATGTTTTGATGTTTAGAAGTATAGAAACTTAGAAATTTAGTTCCAGCTACAGAAGTTTATTTCAAGTATATCAAGAGGTTTAGTTCGAGTCATCTAAAGAAGTTTATGAGATTTAAGTTTACCTTTGAAGATTTATACTTATGAGTTGGTGATATCCGAAGTATATCATACGAATCCCCTTGAAGAAGGCCTCTACAAGTCTCTCCTTAAATACTACCTATTATTTAACAGATAAGTCTTGAATAAATCATTTAAATTTAAATAAGTAAGTCTCTGTGAATTATAATTTGTCGCTACCTTATCTGAAACCTTATTTATTTATAATATATTAATGGTTAGTGATTTTCTATATTTTCATCACTAATCGACAGTCAAGTTTAGTAAGTTTTAAATATAGTGGCGCTCAACATTCTTTTTCAAAGTAATACGAGTTGTTTAATAACCTAACCCACTCCCCAAAATCATAAGAGCTTAAAACACTATAAAAATAGATAAAATAACAAGATCACGTTACAAAATGGCGCCTCAACTACTGGGTTAAATAGCTCGTTACTTTGAAATAGATTCCTTATAACTTATCGTTCTAATTCACATAGGTAATTCACAGAGATTAACGTTACTAACTGCATGTCTTTTACATTTCTACTAATACTTTCTTACTTATTATTTTAACCTTTTTTATAAATCTGCATATCGCCAGATTTCCTGATTATACATTTTTTATGAAATGATTTTGTTATCGTAGGAAAAATACTGTACATCACTTGTGTGAAAGTGAATTTTCACACTCGTAATGTTTAAAACTTAAAAATACATCCTCGTATTATAAAAAAATCATAAATTAAGACTCAAGTGTAATCGATATTTCGTTATAATTCCCTCCCTCAATCCACTGTGATCCATTTTATGAATGGTGTTCTACCTAATTAAGCACTACATTAATTATAGGCCACAATAGTTCATATTCAGCAAGTCGTATTCAACGTTAATTCGAGTTGATTTGTCTCCTTGTCACTCTATTAGAGATCGTCAATCATTCATTAACATTATTCAACCAATGCCTTTGATTTGAAATTATAGTTAAAACACATGGAAGGTTATATTTATATCTATAAAGCTCAGTGGCGAATCAAGGGGAAGGCTTTCGGGCTGCAGCCCCCCATCCCCCTCCCTCCCAGAATCTGGATCTATACTTTCAACGTTACGGCGTCACTTTTTCTTTTTTTACCGTTTTTACACACCTACCAATTATGCGTAGTAATCTACCGATGTTGAACGCCAGATTCTCCCGATTCAGTATTTCGACGTTCGGCAACACTGTACTAAAGCTTTTACTTGTCACTGTCAGCTGTCTATAAATGGAGTGTATCGGTATCGTCATCAACAACGAAAGCCCGTAATTTTACTGAAAAAGCGAATTGTCGAAACCCCAACGCTCGTGATTTTTAAATGTATGACACTCACACTACTCACACACTCTGTGGTAAGTAGTTTTGGCTACTATAATTTTATTGTGTATGAAGGTTTTTCATTTAGTTAAATCGATTGTTATCATGGTTATGGTACTTACTATACTATTACTACCTACCTACACTACAATTGTTTGTTGTTTTAATGGTTTGGGGTTTGGGGACTAGAGAGTCCTTATAATATACTAGTCCGCACATGAGGTTTTTTGCTTTTGACTGGATATATTTATCCAATTTATATAATACTTAGGCACTAACTCACAATTCTAATTTATTTATTCCATTTTACCTTATTGTCCAACACTTTATTCTCAACTAACTCATCCGTCGATAAGTCGTGCTATTTATACCAAGTCCAACTCTACTACGAGAAGTCTCCAGACGACGATGGAACGTCCCAGAATTCCATCTCTATGACTCAACGTCACATTGTTCTGGTATATTCGAGAAGCGGTCCGACATTCTGCACACGTCAGCGGTGCTTCGATTATGAATCGGTGGAAGGTTGAAGGTTGCTTAATAGACAGGGTCGGCTCCCCGTCACATTTCCCCCTCCTCAAGAAATAGTTCCTAAAACTGAATGGTTGTATCTGCAACTGGATTCTCTTTTACAAATTCCAGTTGCATGGAGGTTACAAGGGACAGTCTTCGCTATAACCTGAACCCTGGGAGAATGGCTGCAGACCAGTATTTTAATCTGGGTATCTTGGAATATTACTTCCACCATGTTTCAAATGAACCTCCAATTCAGCTGGTTTCGCTCTATCTTTGGCATAGCTAGTTTCTGTACATTGGAATCCAGTGCATGCTTCCCAAACATCATGATACGTGAATCGATCTCGGAAGGTGTTCTTTGTTACCAAATAGAAAAGATAACGCGATCCATCTTGAAGTTTCAAGGCTTTTCCAGGGGCTGGTAACTGATCTTGAAGTTCTGGCAGTCGAGCAAACTCGAGTGTCGTAAATGTTGGCGGAAGTACCATGGACCAGCGAGTATTCTTTAGGAAACGTGAGCAGATCTTGTTGTTGATCGGCTGTAACACCATGTCTTGCTTTTCTGGTACCTCCATTTGCACGCATAAAATCTTCAAAGACAAGGTCAGGTGTTTCTTCTTCCTCTTCATGGTGACTACCTACCACTACCTCTGGTTTACCGGTCGGGATCTTACTTATACGGTAAATGACATCATTGGTTTTTTTCTTGATGAGATAGGGACATTTCCAAGACCTTTGAAGCTTTGGAGAATAACCCTTTTGTCTTTTTGCGTTATGGAGCAAGACTTTGTCGCCTTCCTTGAAACATCCTTCTGTGGCTTGGGTATTGTACCGTTTCTTCATCCTGTCGCTGGCGATTTGAAGATGCCAGCGGACCAATTCATGCACTCTTTTTCGTAACTGGATCACATAATCTTCACCAGCTACATTTTCTCCAGGTCGGCAGCCAAACTCGAAGTCGCACGGTAGTCTCATCTCACGTCCAAAGAAAACCTTTGCTGGTGTTTGGCCTGTTGATTCATTGACAGCGGATCTATAAGCCATTACAAAGAGCGAAAGATACTGATCCTAATCTCTCTGATAGTTTGAAACAACTTTTGACATATTTTCCAATGGTCTTATTCATTCGCTACCAGTCCATCGGATTGTGGGTGCAATGCTGTGGTTCTGGTTTTCTTCATGCCTAGTCTGTCACAGATTCCACGGAAGAGTTGGCTTTTAAAATTTCTGCCTTGGTCACTTTGGATCTCCAAGCGCATTCCAAATCGACAGATAAACTCTTTTATCAACACATCTGCAACAGTTGCGGCCTCTTGATTCCACCCACTTTGTAAAATAATCCATTACCACCAAAATGTATTTATTACCATCCTCGATCACGGGGAATAGTCCAGCAATATCTCAGGCGACCCTCTCAAATGGGCTACCAACGTTGAATTGCTTCATGGGAGCCTTCCTTTTTCGTTGAGGTCCATTACTCATAGCACAGGTGGTACATTTCGTACACGTCCTTTACATTATTGAAACTGTTCATCCAATAAAACCTTTTCCGAACTCTCTGAAGGGTTTTCCTAACATCGAGATGTCCTCCTGATGGACTGTCGTGTAACTGACGAATTACTTCGGATATTCTACTCCTTGGAATGATCAACTGTTTTCTGTTCTCGAAACCATCATCATTTTCAAATACTCGCTTTAATTAGCCATCTTTCAGTATAAAAGAGTGCCACTGAGGCAAATAAGTACTGGAGAGAGATTAGATATTTCTTGACAAGTAGGTCGACGATTTTCCTCTTTCCATTGTCTTATCTTCTTTAAAACGGGATTTTTCTCTTGTTCTTCCCTAAGTTTAGCAGGGACCCACTTATCGTTGACTACAGTTGTTCTTAGTTGTCCACATCGGCATTTCTGTGGCTTATTCCAGCTCTATGTTCGATCTTAAAGTCGTACTCTTAAAGTCGTTCAATCCATCCGGCGATTTGGCCCTCCGGGTTTTTGAACTTAAGGCTGGAAAAATCGGTACGGATTAAGAATTTCCTTTCATATAGGTATTGGTAGAAGTGTTTGACGCATTTTACAACTGCCAGGACTCTTTTTTCCCCTTGAATCTATTAAAGCACTCCTCCAATTCCCACATTACTGGCATTAGTATCCAGGATAAATTCTCCCTCTGTTAGTGGGTAGCCTAATATTGGTGCTGTTGTTAATGCTTCTTTAAAGTTTGGAAGGCAGTTTGGCAGTCCTCGTCCCAGCATAATTTTATCGCTTCTTCTGTGAGTCGTGTTTATGGCTTAGCAATATCTGCAAACTTCCCAATGAATTTTTGATAGTACGTACAAAGTCCAACAAAACTTATTTGGTGTTTAGATGTACATCAAATGTCTTCTCCAAGACTATGATGTCGTCTAAATACACCAGGGATGTTTTCCAGGATAACCATCTCAATGCGTTCTCATAAGTCTTTCAAATGTCGTGGGAGCATTACATAATCCAAATGGCATAACATTGAATTGCCACAACCCAGATCCGGTAGTAAAAGCTGTCTTTTCTTTATCTTCTGGGTCCATTTCCAACTGCCAGTGTCCAGACATCAAGTCTAAGGTAGAGAATAGTTTACTTCCGGCCAATGTGTGCAAGGTATCGTCGATTCGGGGATGAGGATAACTTTATTTCTTGGTAACATTGTTCAACTGACGGTAATCCACACAGAACCTTGTAGTTTCCTCCTTTTTTTGGACCAGGACTACCGGAGAGACCCATGGGCTAGTAGAAGGTTTTATCACCCTGTCTTTCTTCATTTCCTGAACAATCTTTTCAGCTTTCTCTCTCTTGGCCTTTGGTAATCTTCGAGGTGATTGACGAATCAGCCTGGCGTCACCAGTACCAATTTTGTGTTTTACAACAGAAGTTCTTCCTGTTTTTCTTCTTTTGGTACAAAAATGTCACGATATCGTCGAATAAATTTCTTTATTTTATTTTTCTCTAATTGATTCAGAGATTGACCAGCAACTGCAATCAATTGTTCGAATTTATAATTGGAATTATCAGAAGTTGTTGTCTGACGAATTATGGAAGTTACTGGTACACAAGTTCCTATACTGGTCTCTTTCTTGATGGTAATTGGGTGATCATTAACGTTTATAAGACGAACTGGAATCTCTTTAGCAATCGTGACCAACCTCTTTCCGATCAGAATTTCTCGTCCAGTCTCCTCATCGTGGTCCCAAGGTTCCATCATGACAGGTGTTCCTTCTTCCATAGTTTTTTGTAGCCGTGCTACTATAACGGTTTCACTTTTGCTAGATATCACCGTATCCTCCTGTACAGCAACTGGATGTAGGAATACCTCTTCGCTACCAATTTTGATCACTCTGTTCTTAAAGTCTAACTGGAAACCATGTAAGTTCATTACATCCATTCCAAATATAACTTCTTCTTCGATATCAGCGACAATAACAGTATGAGTGAACTTGTCTGTACCAATTCCTAATTGAACCTGGATTTCCCCATGGATGTTGCACTTTCACTTGTAGCAGTTCGTAGTCGCAGTCTTGTTGGTAGGAGCCTGTTACAATTATTTATGGTTGTTGGTCGTATGATGGTCCTAGTTGCTCCATTGTCCACCAACAGTGTATACTTTTTATCATTTACTTCGCCGTCTACATATACACTATCATCGCGACATTTCAAAGAGGCTATCAGTGTGAGAGAGTCTTATTGTGGAAAAGAGAAATGAATAACTCTTCCGAAATAAAGCATTCTGTTTTGGATATATTAAGTAAGGGTCAAAAAGATGCGTTTCCCAATATCTACGAATTGTTAAAAATATTTGCTGCTATGCCAGTTACAAGGGCCACTGCCGGAAGAAGCTACAGTACATTAAGAAGATTGAAAACCTATTTAAGAAATATTACTGTATTAAACAAATTAAGCCAGAAAGTCCGAAGAATGAACATAACTTTATAATTATATTTTCATTTACGAATAAATTTTTGATTCAAACTATAGGGTCATATTGTTAAGTATTATTTTTAAGCTCCTATACGTTATGTATAAAATGCATGTTTCGTACACAGTTACTAGTTTATTAAAAGAATTACATTTTTTAACAATTATTTTTAAATATGTAAGTATTTATTTTCATAATATATTTAAGTAACATTTGTAGTTTTTTATTAGTTTCTCATTTAACATTCTTATTTTTAGAATAATTTTAGTTCCCATAAACCATTTGAACTCTATTCAAATTTTTCTATGCTATGTGTTTGTGTTTGTTGTGGCGGTAAATTATTAGGATCCATTTTTTTTTATTTTTCTCCAATAATTTTCTTTATAATTTAGTTATTTTTGCGATTAGATTTTTTTACAAATTTTATAGCAGCGAAAAATCCAAAAAATGGATCCAAAAAATACTTCTATCAAATTTATTTTGCCTCTCAGCCTCCCCAAACCGAAATCCTGGATTCGCCACTGATAAAACTAGTATGGCAGTCATAAGCCCACAGAGTGATTTATGCTATATTTTTTTACTAAAAATTGGTGTGACAAGTGCTGTATCTTTAGTGCTATAAGAATCGGATTCGCGACATATGTTTTCGACGTTTCTTTGAATTTGTTACAAAATAGTGTCTGTCAGTGTTGACGGATAATTTCTAAGAATAGCTAGAATCTTAAAAAGTCCAAATGATAAGTTGTCATTCTAGAAAACAAAATCCAAAACAGTGAATTTACAATTTTTTTTTTTTTAATATTCCAGACACCATTGTGCTCCCCCTGAAGGTGGCACTGTATCCCCATGCGCCTATTTTAACATAATTTGCATGCTCTACTTCTTCCTATTCATTTAACTCATACATTATTACTGCGTTCCTACTATAATTATAATTATTCTTGAACATACATGGCAGTAGAGACACAAATAATCGCTAATAACTACAATTCCGAGTTACTTGAATGGAAAAAAAAATATTCGTATTCTATAGTGATATTGTCATGCTTCGACTAACCATGACCCCATGGGGACACGCGGAAACTTTCATTATAATTAATTGTGTTGTCCATGCTCACCCCGAGGGAAATAAACTCGAGTAAATGTCCTATTCAACGGAAATTCAATTCAAAATTATTACATTATTGCTAATTAAATGAGTGAATCAATAAAATGCTTCCTTATAGATAAAATTGAAATAAAAAAAGTTGTTAGGGTTTAAAAAGATCATAAGGTTTTGGAAAAATAATGTATGCTATATACTGGTAACACTTTTTTAAATCGGACTTGGGTAAGAATGACTGATATATTTCACTGTGTAGTATATTTAATTTGTAAGTTATTGGATTCCGTAGTAAAAATACAGAATACATATATTATAGATTTTGAGGTTTACATTCCAAAAATATACTTTTGTTTCTTTATTTTTACAAAAAGTGCCTCAAAATGGTTGTTAAAGGTCTGGACATTTTAATATCTGATTTTCATGACATCCTATAGAAATCGCCACGTAGATTCCGAAAATATATATATGGAGGGGTCTATCTTTAACGGTAGTACCTCCAAACTAATTCAATAATGTTGGAAATAACATCAATTTTCCAAATTTTGAGATGTCGCAATATATCATTTTGTAGAGCTTAAGGGGAGTATTTACTTGGCTGTAGAGCGGAGCATGCAAGGGTTTCGTAGTACCCCACTTTTAAAGTTTATTTTTGACTTATTCTGAAAGAAAAAAATATGTACGTGTAGATAAAGAATAAATCTATGCTCTTCTGGAGACACTTTTTTAAAATTTGAAACTGTCTTTTCTAAAAAAAAATACAAAACTCGACTAAATAGATTTAACCTTTACCTACACGCACATATTTTTTTTCTTTTAAAAATAGTCAAAAATAAACTTTAAAAGTGGGGTACTACGAAACCCTTACATTGCAAGATTTTTCGTCTGGAAAGTGGCGCCTGTTAGATTTTCAAGAAATTAATATTTCTGAATGAAAACAATTTATAATATATTTTACTGATGCTTTACGAGGGATGAATAAATTTTACGTATTTGTACACCTTATTTTTTACGTAATTTATTTCTGTAATACTAAGATTGGTATATATATATATATTTACATCTCTGTATCATTGAAGCGTCCCGATAAAGATGCGCTTTAAAGCGCCCATGTCTGTTTACCCTTGATCTACTTATTTTAGACATATATACTCGTTGCTGTTGGAAGAAGCAGCTTAAATTAGGCGGATAACATTAAATTGAAAGGAAAACACAAATCGTTACTTTTACTTTATCGACACCTGGGCGTCATTTCAATTGATACACATTGCAGCGTCACCAATATTCAAATTTACGTATATTTGACCGCTTTTGTGGCGTCAATTAGCGTTTTGCGGTGTTGTCATATATTTAAATGATAGGCAGTTTAAGTTTTTGTTTAACTGTGTTAAAGATATATTTTGATACATAACGATAGACCTGCAGAGCGTTAATTTATCATTTCGGTAGCGCAGAGAGTGCGGCAGAAAGTGAATAATTTAGTTATGCAATATTAATTGTAATTTAATTCTGATTGTTTTTAATTATTATTATTATTATTATTATTATTGTTTTTTTCTAAGAATAATATTTCATTAAAAGTTATTGACGTTTCAAAATTTTGCCAGCCTTTTCATGCAGAATTCTGTGGTGTAGAATTGATAAATAAAAATTATGCCTTAGTAACAGTGTACAGATCCTCCTCCCATGGGGACATATCAATATTCAAAACGTATCTTCTAAATTTAATTATTTATATAAAAAATTTAAAAACCTAATTTTTATCGGTGATTTTAATGTTGATTCTAATAGTTTAAATTAGCATTCGCTTGATTTAATTATTATATTAAATATGTATGGTATGAAACATTACATCACAGTTCCAACTAGAATAACTCCCACTTCTAAATCATGTTTGGACAATATTATTTCCAATATAAATCCGGAAGTTATAATATCAAAAGTCATTGATGCCGACATAGCCGACCATTTGACTTTATTTTTGGAGATAAAAGACTTTAATATTTTAAGTGATACCAGTTATGTCAACAAAAGATTTATTAATGAACGTACAATTTTACAGTTCGCAGAAAAGTTATCTGAAATTAGTTGGCATGGACTAGAAATGGGAAATTACTGCTCCCAGGAGATTTGTAATATAATATTTACTATTCTATGTCCTATTGTAGATCTATGCTTTTCCATTAAAAAAATTCGCAGTTGTGACAAAAAGATTTTGTGGTTTAATGAGGAACTGCGGGTACAGCGAAATCAAGTATTTCAAAACAAATCTAGATTCAAAAAAACCAATTCGTTAGAAGATTGAAGACTATATTCTGAATCGCGCAAAAACTATAGGAGGTCAATTAGATTAGAGAAACGTAACGCTTATAATAAAAGAATAGCTGCATCAGAAAATAAAAATAAAACAATCTGGAATATTGTAAACGCAGAAAGAAAATCCAACAACAAATCATCCAGTACATCGAATCTAACATCTGAAGACTTTAATGTAGCAGAGAAGGTTATTCAAACAATCGAAAACGATAATAATATTTCCTCTAATGATTTTATTAAAATGACACCGAAGCCCCCGTATTCGTTTTTTATGGGTCCAGTCTCTGAATCTGACGTAAGAGAGGCTATACTTCATATTAAAAATACGCCATGCACGGATTACTATGGCCTCAGTAGTCCCATGATTAAGGCCTCTATAGAATCCCTCATTAAACCACTTAATATTTTATATAACCAATGCATAATCGAAGGAAATTGGCCTAACCAACTTAAAATTAGTAAGGTATTGCCACTTTTTAAAAAAGGTGATTCTAATGATGCTGATAATTATAGGCCAATTGCCATTACACCTGTTATCGGTAAGATATTTGAAGTAAAGCTAAAAGAGAAATTAGTTAACTATTTTGAAAATAAAAATTTATTCTCGCCAGCCCAATTTGGGTTTAGAAGGCATAGATCTACAATAGGAGCAGTCGCAAAAGTAATTGATTACATAGTCGGTGGCTTTGACGAGGGTTCGAGTACTACTGCGGTATTATGTGACCTCACTAAGGCCTTCGACTGTGTAAGCATTGATATTATTTTGGAAAAAATGGAGTACTATGGCATAAGGGGAAAGGAACTTGCCTTATTTTTTTCATATCTGACGAACAGATTACAGTGCGTGTTTCTCGATAATGTGGAGTCACAATTGGCTCCCATTTTAAGAGGGGTTCCACAGGGATTTGTATTGGGCCCTGTTCTATTTCTAATATATATTAATGACTTACCGCGAATCATGAAACACTGTACTAGTGTTATGTTCGCAGATGATACGACTATCCTATCCAAAGATGACACGATCTCGAGCAGAACTTGTTTACCGTCCTCTAATGAATGGTTTGCTGCAAACGGTTTAAAGTTAAATAATGTCAAAACTCAAAACGTTACTTTTTCATCTAGTAAAGTCAAAGTAGCTGGGTCAGTAAACCTGCTAGGAGTAATGCTCGATGCCGGTTTAAATTGGTCGCACCATGTAGACAATGTCTGTTCGAAATTGGCGTCCCAAATTTTTGCACTCAGGCAAATATCGAGTTTTTCAGAAAAATCAGTACTAAGAACAGTCTATTATGCAATCATACATAGCCATCTGAATTATGGTGTCATGTTCTGGGGCGGCAGTTATCACTCTCAGAAGGCTTTTATTCTCCAAAAAGCTGCCTTGAGGATCATTGACGGTGCAAAACTCGACATGCTATTTAAAAGGTACGTGATTCTTCCATTGCCTTGTCTGTATATACTGGAATCATTAAAAGAAATTTTTAAAAAACGTAATTCATTGGATTCGAATAATAATTATCATAGCTACAATACAAGGAATGCAGAGAGTCTAGTTCCTTTTAAATCAAGAATTTGCCTGACGCATAATAATAAGTTGGATTTGGCCCTTTATAATCAATTCGTTAAATGTCATAGGGATATCAATACCATTCAGTGGTAGAGTCCCTGCCTGTGGACATAATGGTTCCAGGTTCGAATTCCACCGTTGGCCGGGATTTTTTTATTTAATTAATTTATTTAAAATTAATTCTGATGCCTTGGTAGGATTTCCTACTCGACCACTCATTGTCGGGTTCTAATTAACAGTGCTGTTCCTAAAGTGGCGCTGGGAAACAATAACAAAGCCTGCACAGAAACGAGGCGATATAACCATTAGTAGTTGAAGCCGATGACATCATATAATAATAATAATAATTTGATTTTTTCCTAATCAATCCCCCTTACTCCTCCTATTTGCAATCAGATTTCTTTTAAATCAATAATCTTTGTCCCCTTACAGAGCAATTTCATGATGATATCATGTTTCGTTTTTGACTTATGATTTTTTTTAACTTCCCTTCAACCCCCCATTTTTTATTAGATTTTTTTATAATCGATAGGCTTTGTCCTCTTATAAATCTTGATTTTTATTAAAAATGTTAAGTTGATATTTTTTTTTTCTTTTTTATTTTTTTAAGTTTCCCCCCTGAACCTCCCATTTTAAATCGGATTTTTTTTAATCAATGGTCTTTGTCCCCTTATAGAGCTTGATTTTCCTAAAAATTTCATTTCGATATCATGTTTCGTTTTTGATTTATGATTTTTTTAACCCCCCCCCTTAAATCCCACACTTTTTTCAATAGGCTTTGTCCACTTATAGAGTTTCATTTTTTTTAAAACGTTCAAGTTAATATTGTTTTTCAATTTCGATATGATTTATTTTTAGGTTTCAACCCCTCCCCCTTCCTTAATTCACACATTTTTAATTGTATTTTTTTTAATTAATAGTCTTTGTCCCCTTATAGAGCTTGATTTTTCTGAAAATTTCATGTTGATATCATGCTTCGTTTTTGATTTATGATTTTTAAGTTTCAACCCCTCATAAACCACCCATTTTTTATCAAAATTTATTTCTTAATCATTAGACATCGCCAACTTATAAACTTTGATTTTTCTTAAAAATTTCAAGTTGTTATTGTTTTTCAATTTTGATTTATGATTTTTTTTTAAATTTCACCCCCCTTCCCCTTAAATCCCTAATTTTTATTCGTTTTTTTTTTAATCAATAGCCTTTGTCTTCTTATAGAGCTTGATTTTTCTTAAAAACTTCATGTTGTTATCATGTTTCTGTTTTAACTTATGATTTTTTATATTTTAACCCCCCTTAAACCCTCATTGTTTTTTAGATTTTTTCATTATCAACAGACTTTGTTTACTTATAGAGTTTGATTTTTCTTAAAAATATCAAGTTGTTTTTCGTTTCTGATTTATGATTTTTTTTTAACACTTTTAACCAGATTGTTTCAAAATCAATATGCTTCGTCCCCTTATAGAGCTTGATTTTTTCTTAAAATTGATTTTTCCTAAAAATTTCAAGTTGATATTGTTTTTCGATTTTAATTTATAATGTTTTTTTAAGTTTCCACCCCCACCCTTATATCCCCCATTTTTAATCAGATTTTTTTTCATAATCAATATTCGGTGTCCCCTCATAGAGCTTGATTTATAGACTTTGATTTTTCCTAAAAAAGTTGATATTGTTTTTCAATTTTGATTTATATTTTTTTCAAATCCACCCCCCCTCCCTTTAAAGTTCCAATTTTTATTCGTTTTATTTTAATTAATAGCCTTTGTCTTCTTATAGAGCTTGATTTTTCTAAAAAACTTCATGTTGATATGTTTCGGTTTTGACTTATGATTTTTTAAAGTTTTAACTCCCCTTAAACCCCCCATTGTTTATTAGATTTTTTTCATAATCAACACATTTTGTCCACTTATAGAGTTTGATTTTTCTTAAAAATTTCAAGTTGATATTGTTTTTCGTTTTTGATTTACGATTTTTTGAATTTTCAATCCCCTTTAAACGCTCACAAAAAATGACGGACGGACGGACGGCTTCTTGAGAGAAATTTTATAATATACTAAGACTTCTACCAGGCCAACTAAGATTATTAAATCAACTTTAATTTATTTTACAACATTAGCTTCCAAAGCAACGATGCCAAGTCAGTGGACGCTCTAGAATCGAATGGGTATCAAGGAAATCGTATACTTTCTATATACATCAGCGCTGCAAGTGCCTCTGGTAGCAATAGTATTGAACTAAAGTATACGCGAGCCGTATTATTTTCATGCATTTTTTCATCATTTTGGCGTCTCTCAAAAATTTTGCCATCACGTTTCTGACGTCATTATAGACCTCTGGAAAAAATTTTAATGGGCACCGTCTTAGAGCGTCTATATACGGACGCTCTAAATACCTGGACGCTCCAATGAATGCGATTTAAGAATGTACGGACGCTCTATCTATAGTAAGATATATATATATATATATATATATATATATATATATATATATATATATATATATATATATATATATATATATATATATATAAGGGAAGGTTTAGTGCGGTGAAAAAATGTAAAAGATAAAAGGATTATTGGGCAAATACCGCAAAAAATGAAAAAAAAAATGCCTAAAGGCAAACCGTAGACACGTGTTTCTGACTATTGGTCTTCATCAGTACGATGCAGCCAAGTTCAAACGAGAATGGAACTAGCGATGAAATCAAATCAATAGGAGATCACTCAAGAAGCCAACCACACATTTGTGGACTGTGCTAACATTCCCAGTGATTACTAGGAAAATATTAGCGTCGCCACGGAGGTAAGTTATAGCCGCTATGAAGATGCATCCAAGCCCAGGGAAACTAAACAAGGGAAGGTTTAGTCCGGTGAAAAAATGTAAAAGATAAAAGGATTATTGGGCAAATACCGCAAAAAATGAAAAAAAAAATGCATCTTCATAGCGGCTATAACTTACCTCCGTGGCGACGCTAATATTTTCCTAGTAATCACTGGGAATGTTAGCACAGTCCACAAATGTGTGGTTGGCTTCTTGAGTGATCTCATATTGATTTGATTTCATCGCTAGTTCCATTCTCGTTTGAACTTGGCTGCATCGTACTGATGAAGACCAATAGTCAGAAACACGTGTCTACGGTTTGCCTTTAGGCATTTTTTTTTTCATTTTTTGCGGTATTTGCCCAATAATCCTTTTATATTTTACATTTTTTCACCGCACTAAACCTTCCCTTGTTTAGTTTCCCTGGGCTTGGATGCATCTTCATAGCGGCTATAACTTACCTCCGTGGCGACGCTAATATTTTCCTAGTAATCATTGGGAATGTTAGCACAGTCCACAAATGTGTGGTTGGCTTCTTGAGTGATCTCCTATTGATTTGATTTCATCGCTAGTTCCATTCTCGTTTGAACTTGGCTGCATCGTACTGATGAAGACCAATAGTCCGAAACACGTGTCTACGGTTTGCCTTTAGGCATTTTTTTTTCATTTTTTGCGGTATTTGCCCAATAATCCTTTTATCTTTTATATATATATATATATATATATATATATATATATATATATATATATATATATATATATATATATATATATATATATATATATATATATATATATATATATATATATATATATATATATATATTTACATCTCTGTATCATTGAAGCGTCCCGATAAAGATGCGCTTTAAAGCGCCCATGTCTGTTTACCCTTGATCTACTTATTTTAGACATATATACTCGTTGCTGTTGGAAGAAGCAGCTTAAATTAGGCGGATAACATTAAATTGAAAGGAAAACACAAATCGTTACTTTTACTTTATCGACACCTGGGCGTCATTTCAATTGATACACATTGCAGCGTCACCAATATTCAAATTTACGTATATTTGACCGCTTTTGTGGCGTCAATTAGCGTTTTGCGGTGTTGTCATATATTTAAATGATAGGCAGTTTAAGTTTTTGTTTAACTGTGTTAAAGATATATTTTGATACATAACGATAGACCTGCAGAGCGTTAATTTATCATTTCGGTAGCGCAGAGAGTGCGGCAGAAAGTGAATAATTTAGTTATGCAATATTAATTGTAATTTAATTCTGATTGTTTTTAATTATTATTATTATTATTATTATTGTTTTTTTCTAAGAATAATATTTCATTAAAAGTTATTGACGTTTCAAAATTTTGCCAGCCTTTTCATGCAGAATTCTGTGGTGTAGAATTGATAAATAAAAATTATGCCTTAGTAACAGTGTACAGATCCTCCTCCCATGGGGACATATCAATATTCAAAACGTATTTTCTAAATTTAATTATTTATATAAAAAATTTAAAAACCTAATTTTTATCGGTGATTTTAATGTTGATTCTAATAGTTTAAATTAGCATTCGCTTGATTTAATTATTATATTAAATATGTATGGTATGAAACATTACATCACAGTTCCAACTAGAATAACTCCCACTTCTAAATCATGTTTGGACAATATTATTTCCAATATAAATCCGGAAGTTATAATATCAAAAGTCATTGATGCCGACATAGCCGACCATTTGACTTTATTTTTGGAGATAAAAGACTTTAATATTTTAAGTGATACCAGTTATGTCAACAAAAGATTTATTAATGAACGTACAATTTTACAGTTCGCAGAAAAGTTATCTGAAATTAGTTGGCATGGACTAGAAATGGGAAATTACTGCTCCCAGGAGATTTGTAATATAATATTTACTATTCTATGTCCTATTGTAGATCTATGCTTTTCCATTAAAAAAATTCGCAGTTGTGACAAAAAGATTTTGTGGTTTAATGAGGAACTGCGGGTACAGCGAAATCAAGTATTTCAAAACAAATCTAGATTCAAAAAAACCAATTCGTTAGAAGATTGAAGACTATATTCTGAATCGCGCAAAAACTATAGGAGGTCAATTAGATTAGAGAAACGTAACGCTTATAATAAAAGAATAGCTGCATCAGAAAATAAAAATAAAACAATCTGGAATATTGTAAACGCAGAAAGAAAATCCAACAACAAATCATCCAGTACATCGAATCTAACATCTGAAGACTTTAATGTAGCAGAGAAGGTTATTCAAACAATCGAAAACGATAATAATATTTCCTCTAATGATTTTATTAAAATGACACCGAAGCCCCCGTATTCGTTTTTTATGGGTCCAGTCTCTGAATCTGACGTAAGAGAGGCTATACTTCATATTAAAAATACGCCATGCACGGATTACTATGGCCTCAGTAGTCCCATGATTAAGGCCTCTATAGAATCCCTCATTAAACCACTTAATATTTTATATAACCAATGCATAATCGAAGGAAATTGGCCTAACCAACTTAAAATTAGTAAGGTATTGCCACTTTTTAAAAAAGGTGATTCTAATGATGCTGATAATTATAGGCCAATTGCCATTACACCTGTTATCGGTAAGATATTTGAAGTAAAGCTAAAAGAGAAATTAGTTAACTATTTTGAAAATAAAAATTTATTCTCGCCAGCCCAATTTGGGTTTAGAAGGCATAGATCTACAATAGGAGCAGTCGCAAAAGTAATTGATTACATAGTCGGTGGCTTTGACGAGGGTTCGAGTACTACTGCGGTATTATGTGACCTCACTAAGGCCTTCGACTGTGTAAGCATTGATATTATTTTGGAAAAAATGGAGTACTATGGCATAAGGGGAAAGGAACTTGCCTTATTTTTTTCATATCTGACGAACAGATTACAGTGCGTGTTTCTCGATAATGTGGAGTCACAATTGGCTCCCATTTTAAGAGGGGTTCCACAGGGATTTGTATTGGGCCCTGTTCTATTTCTAATATATATTAATGACTTACCGCGAATCATGAAACACTGTACTAGTGTTATGTTCGCAGATGATACGACTATCCTATCCAAAGATGACACGATCTCGAGCAGAACTTGTTTACCGTCCTCTAATGAATGGTTTGCTGCAAACGGTTTAAAGTTAAATAATGTCAAAACTCAAAACGTTACTTTTTCATCTAGTAAAGTCAAAGTAGCTGGGTCAGTAAACCTGCTAGGAGTAATGCTCGATGCCGGTTTAAATTGGTCGCACCATGTAGACAATGTCTGTTCGAAATTGGCGTCCCAAATTTTTGCACTCAGGCAAATATCGAGTTTTTCAGAAAAATCAGTACTAAGAACAGTCTATTATGCAATCATACGTAGCCATCTGAATTATGGTGTCATGTTCTGGGGCGGCAGTTATCACTCTCAGAAGGCTTTTATTCTCCAAAAAGCTGCCTTGAGGATCATTGACGGTGCAAAACTCGACATGCTATTTAAAAGGTACGTGATTCTTCCATTGCCTTGTCTGTATATACTGGAATCATTAAAAGAAATTTTTAAAAAACGTAATTCATTGGATTCGAATAATAATTATCATAGCTACAATACAAGGAATGCAGAGAGTCTAGTTCCTTTTAAATCAAGAATTTGCCTGACGCATAATAATAAGTTGGATTTGGCCCTTTATAATCAATTCGTTAAATGTCATAGGGATATCAATACCATTCAGTGGTAGAGTCCCTGCCTGTGGACATAATGGTTCCAGGTTCGAATTCCACCGTTGGCCGGGATTTTTTTATTTAATTAATTTATTTAAAATTAATTCTGATGCCTTGGTAGGATTTCCTACTCGACCACTCATTGTCGGGTTCTAATTAACAGTGCTGTTCCTAAAGTGGCGCTGGGAAACAATAACAAAGCCTGCACAGAAACGAGGCGATATAACCATTAGTAGTTGAAGCCGATGACATCATATAATAATAATAATAATTTGATTTTTTCCTAATCAATCCCCCTTACTCCTCCTATTTGCAATCAGATTTCTTTTAAATCAATAATCTTTGTCCCCTTACAGAGCAATTTCATGATGATATCATGTTTCGTTTTTGACTTATGATTTTTTTTAACTTCCCTTCAACCCCCCATTTTTTATTAGATTTTTTTATAATCGATAGGCTTTGTCCTCTTATAAATCTTGATTTTTATTAAAAATGTTAAGTTGATATTTTTTTTTTCTTTTTTATTTTTTTAAGTTTCCCCCCTGAACCTCCCATTTTAAATCGGATTTTTTTTAATCAATGGTCTTTGTCCCCTTATAGAGCTTGATTTTCCTAAAAATTTCATTTCGATATCATGTTTCGTTTTTGATTTATGATTTTTTTAACCCCCCCCCTTAAATCCCACACTTTTTTCAATAGGCTTTGTCCACTTATAGAGTTTCATTTTTTTTAAAACGTTCAAGTTAATATTGTTTTTCAATTTCGATATGATTTATTTTTAGGTTTCAACCCCTCCCCCTTCCTTAATTCACACATTTTTAATTGTATTTTTTTTAATTAATAGTCTTTGTCCCCTTATAGAGCTTGATTTTTCTGAAAATTTCATGTTGATATCATGCTTCGTTTTTGATTTATGATTTTTAAGTTTCAACCCCTCATAAACCACCCATTTTTTATCAAAATTTATTTCTTAATCATTAGACATCGCCAACTTATAAACTTTGATTTTTCTTAAAAATTTCAAGTTGTTATTGTTTTTCAATTTTGATTTATGATTTTTTTTTAAATTTCACCCCCCTTCCCCTTAAATCCCTAATTTTTATTCGTTTTTTTTTTAATCAATAGCCTTTGTCTTCTTATAGAGCTTGATTTTTCTTAAAAACTTCATGTTGTTATCATGTTTCTGTTTTAACTTATGATTTTTTATATTTTAACCCCCCTTAAACCCTCATTGTTTTTTAGATTTTTTCATTATCAACAGACTTTGTTTACTTATAGAGTTTGATTTTTCTTAAAAATATCAAGTTGTTTTTCGTTTCTGATTTATGATTTTTTTTTAACACTTTTAACCAGATTGTTTCAAAATCAATATGCTTCGTCCCCTTATAGAGCTTGATTTTTTCTTAAAATTGATTTTTCCTAAAAATTTCAAGTTGATATTGTTTTTCGATTTTAATTTATAATGTTTTTTTAAGTTTCCACCCCCACCCTTATATCCCCCATTTTTAATCAGATTTTTTTTCATAATCAATATTCGGTGTCCCCTCATAGAGCTTGATTTATAGACTTTGATTTTTCCTAAAAAAGTTGATATTGTTTTTCAATTTTGATTTATATTTTTTTCAAATCCACCCCCCCTCCCTTTAAAGTTCCAATTTTTATTCGTTTTATTTTAATTAATAGCCTTTGTCTTCTTATAGAGCTTGATTTTTCTAAAAAACTTCATGTTGATATGTTTCGGTTTTGACTTATGATTTTTTAAAGTTTTAACTCCCCTTAAACCCCCCATTGTTTATTAGATTTTTTTCATAATCAACACATTTTGTCCACTTATAGAGTTTGATTTTTCTTAAAAATTTCAAGTTGATATTGTTTTTCGTTTTTGATTTACGATTTTTTGAATTTTCAATCCCCTTTAAACGCTCACAAAAAATGACGGACGGACGGACGGCTTCTTGAGAGAAATTTTATAATATACTAAGACTTCTACCAGGCCAACTAAGATTATTAAATCAACTTTAATTTATTTTACAACATTAGCTTCCAAAGCAACGATGCCAAGTCAGTGGACGCTCTAGAATCGAATGGGTATCAAGGAAATCGTATACTTTCTATATACATCAGCGCTGCAAGTGCCTCTGGTAGCAATAGTATTGAACTAAAGTATACGCGAGCCGTATTATTTTCATGCATTTTTTCATCATTTTGGCGTCTCTCAAAAATTTTGCCATCACGTTTCTGACGTCATTATAGACCTCTGGAAAAAATTTTAATGGGCACCGTCTTAGAGCGTCTATATACGGACGCTCTAAATACCTGGACGCTCCAATGAATGCGATTTAAGAATGTACGGACGCTCTATCTATAGTAAGATATATATATATATATATATATATATATATATATATATATATATATATATATATATATATATATATATATATATATATATATACATAGTAGTTTTTTAGTTAATATAATTAATATAGATTATTATATCCTTTTTAACCTACTTCAAAGAGGAGGAGATTCTCAATTCGTCTGTATATATTTTTTTGATGTATGTTCAGCGTTAATTCTTTAACACAATGTCCGTTTTAAATGATTTTACTTTTAATACTTGTTACTTAAATTAAAAGTTTAATAATTTGGTGCTTTCTTGATGCGTCGTTTTATGATTTCACTTTGTATATATTTAAATTAGATAATTATTATTACTGGCAGATTATTTTTAATTATTAAAATAATATTTTGTTAATCCAAAACAGGCAAACAAAAAATCCATGTCACTTTCAGTGTAATATTAAAAATTAGATATATAAATATAGTATATTTTGTACCAAGAGACTAAACTTTCACTTTCAATCCCGCCTTTTTGTCGTAAAAGACTTCTAAATTTTTACCAGGTTTGATCTGAATATTTTTGAACAAAAATATGGTACGCCACTGCTTTTTCTAAAAATCAAAATTATCTTTAAAATCCTTATTTATTTTGGAGCAAATTTGGTTTGTAGACGTACTTTCGTACGACGCACCCTTTTTGCGTAAGAAAATAAAAACCAGTTTATTGAAACTGCTTTTGATATTTTGTTGAAATGTGGTAGGAACCCACCATGAGTGGAAACCCTTTTTTTAGGGAAAAATTTCATAAAAATATCTAGAGTGATAAGAAACTTATGATAAAATAGTTATTTTTTTCTTAAAACTTTAACACCCAAGGATTCACACCCTTAAGTATCGGCACTCAATTAATAAATACCCTGTATTAATTGAATCAATCGTCTATTTTTTCGTTATTTGTATTTATATTTCACACCTATTTACTCCTAAATGTAATTTAATCTAACTAAACCTATTTACTAAATTAAAATATAAAACAATATCTCGCAATGCACCAAGAAAAACAAATACGATTCTGGTTCCCCTAATTTAGGTAACTGTAGCTTTGTTCGGCTTACTTTTAAGGACGGTTTAAAATCGTTATAATCATACGCATTTAAATTTACGTGTTCGGGTTTCTCCAAATCTAGTCCTAGGACAGTCTAGGATTGACTGTTTCGTGTGTAATTTAGTGCGCAACTAATTTCACGCAGTTCTGAATCGTTCTGAAACGTTATAAAATTGATCAGCTGAACAAAGCTTGTGACTCACTTAAGAACTGATGAACGTCGGCAGCCGCGTAGTATGATTTTTTGGTTCCTCTGTCTCAACTTCGCGTGTTTGAGTTTGGAATACGTATCCCTCGTATCTACATGCAATTGGTAAAAATATGAATGAATGCGGATTTTGTTTAGTCTCGGAAGTAATTTTGTAGTATTTAGGCTTCACCCTTAAGTTGTAATTTTTATACCTACTAAATTACCGTTGCCCCGCAGGTCTTTCAGTTTGTAATGTAAATTTTCCTCTTAAAGAGAAATTAAACGCCGCAAATCGCCACTTTCTAGCTCAAATGGTAATAGTTTACGGACACTCTAATTTTTCAAGAAGAAAAATAATGTATTCTTCATGCTGTTCACACTTTTTTAAATTGGACTTGGGTAAGTAATATTGACACATTTCGTTGTGTAAAATAATAGCCATTTCGTTATAAGCTTACTACAATATACTTGGTTACAGTATTATGGTAAGTGTTCTGTGATTGTGGTTACTGCAGTAACCCTATTATTGAATGTCATATGTCAAATTTAATTTAAATTTGGGGATTTCTAAATGGGATTTTAATTTTAGGATGTTTTGATTTTGTTAATTTTTATTATAGTATATTCTAGTAAGCTTATAAATAAATGCCTCGTTAGATGCTTTGGTAACATGTAACCAAAGAAGAGTAACCGAACCTCATAAAGAGTTGCTCTTGTTACATAAGTATGCTCTGGTATGTTGTGGTAAGCTGATAAAGAATCCCCTTAAATTTGTAAGTCATAAAAATCGATAAGACAAACCATGGCAACTTAGGAAATAATCTAAAGAATCAACAAAGATGTCGATGGTGTCTATTACTCATACGCAAATCCTATTTCCTTTTAAAATCATGAAAATTTGTTGTTGTTATGTTTCAATCTTAGAAGTAATCAGCAATTGTCAATTTGTTTTTTTTTACGTATCATTATGTTTACATACATAATATGTATATTGAGATGGAGACAAATGGGGTGCTACTGATTGGGAAATAATCTCTTTTGGGCCAGAATCAAGTAGTTGGAGATATGTAACTATATAGATTTGTAAAATTTTTGTTTATATTATACCGATTCTGAGATGACAAGCTGATAAAATCTTTGTCCCACAAGAATACATTCAATATAAGCATACAACAGTTTATTGCATGTGTGGAATTAAATAAAAGAATCGAATCCAAAGAAACATTGTTTATTATCAATAGAGCTAATCCAAAGGAGTGAGTAACAATAGGACAAAAATGGAAAAGGAAGATAGGAGAGAATGAAAATGCAGTGCACGAGTTCAGGAGGTAAATTATTTAATAGTTTTGTTTTATTTGTAAAGAATTTATTTTCCTTTATGGTTTTGCTTTGAAATTTCGTTTTCCAAAAAAAAAAAAAGAATGGGGTACAAAAAGGGTTCAGTTTACGTCTGGTACCCTGTTTTAACCAAACGCCCTTACAAGCAGGTACATTTTACTTGTCTATTTACGTTTTATAATTTAATATTCAGTTGTAGCAAGTTAACAAGCTATAATAGTGTTTTTTTTTTAAGTTTCAAGTAGAACTACAATTATTAAGTGCATCTGTTTAAATAACGGCGTATAATGCCGTCCAATTTATAGTGATTCGATTGCCTTTTAATGAATACTTTCTCGCATAAGATATATATTTAAAAGTATTTATAAAAATAATAAATTCTTAAAATAAGATATCTACGCCTATGGAAGATTAAACAAAATTGTCGGCAAAGGTTTAGAATGAGTTTTTGTATTCTGAAATTGATAATCAAAGAACTATACCCAATCAATAATTTAATTTAATTAATTTTAATAATAAAAACGATACGCCCATGTGTGCGGTTCCTTTGAAGTTGGCGCTAGTCGGTTATTATGCCGTGTTGGATTGTGTCTAGAAAGACTATGATTTGAATCTTATTTCCACTTACGCTCGTCTCTAATAGATTTTGTGTAAATGGTCCACGTTTAAATTTCCGTCCTGTATTATATTTAAAAAAATCTTGGAGAGGCTATACCAATAAATCAGATTACCAAAGTAATTATTCGGTAGCTAAGTATCTAATGATTAAAATTATAATTTAAATTGCCCAGAAGCCGCTATATTTTAATGAGCCTAAAACCTTAGGAAGTAAATACTCGTGTAGGTATAAGGAAGTTAAATAATTAGCTTAAATGAACTTATACCCGCGAGGTTTAATTTTAACCCTCTTCGTTAAAGTCAACCGATACCTAATATCGACGTTAAAACAGTTTCAAAATATATTTTCTCTACTTTTGGAAAAGTCTGACACTTAGCAAAGTGGTTATACTAAAAATATACAAGGTATCTCTATTAAAAATTTAAGGTGTTTCCATTGAATTTGAAATTCAGCTATTTTGTATTTTTCTCCAAAAAATACAGGGTAATTCATTGGGAAACGGACATACGTTAACTGTGAATGGAGGCTAGTGAGGTGATTCTAGATAACCCTTATTTAATGGGTCTTTGGTAGTTTATAATCGAGATACAGGGTGTTCTATCAATTTTATTCATTTCTTTCCTAATTCATAACTTGTGAACAACCCTGTAGATATTTATGACGTTTGGTATACCTATCATCCACATCTTGTCGAATATACTGATTTATAAAAAAGTAGGGAAATCCAGATCCGGTTTAGCTAAAAATTCAGAAATTCTTCCACCCTGAAAACAACACCCGGTATAACTGACTTTTTATAATTCTTTTCCATATTTGAAAAGAGCATAAAAAACTAAATCTAAAAATGTTATTTTTATTTTGGAGCAGACGAGTTTACTGTTCAAATTTTAAATTCAAATTCTTATTTCGGAACATTTTCGGGGTACAAAATGGAATAGAACCGTTTTTTATTCTTTTTATTATGTTAAAATAAGATTATTTAAACAAACTAAGTAAATTTTTAAAAGCTACATATTAGGTTGGTTCTAGACCTTATTTACACCACTACACAATGTAATTAGAGGTTCGTATTTGGGACCAAATATCGTTTTTATCATGTAATATTTAATTTTTTATTGTAGTTAGTACTATCAAATAACAAAAACCAATAATAACTAAAGAAAAATAAAATGTCTTTACAAAAATATACCACATATTCCTTAGACCAAAATAAATCGATTTAAGTAAAATTACCTTAGTACAAAGTTGCTTCGTTTGGGCTCCAGATGGCCTTGAAGTTACAATTTTTAAATCGTTTTTCCCATATAAATTTAAAACAGCATATGCGATTTTGCTGAAATTTGGTATATTGGTAGAGTTTTATGTGGCAAAAAAAATGGTACTAAAAATTTTGTCCGATAATAATACATAGGCGTAGAACTTGATTTTTTAAATAATTGCACCTTTAAAAATTCTACGCCAATGGAAGGAAGAAGGGGGGGGGAGGGGGGGAAAGGGAGGGGGGGAGGGGGGGAGGGGGGGGTACTCTTGATAAGACTCGATTACTCTCATGGTTTTCGCTAAATTTCTGTTTTAATAATTTAGAGTGTATAGGTTTCACAAAAATATTTATTTACAACATAATCAAAATAGAGATTTTACAAAAATTGTTCAAAATGTTCACCATTTTCACGCATACAAAGATTTATACGTCGAAGAAAATTAAAATGTATCCTTTCCATAACTTCTTCATCACCTCTAAGATTGTTTATTGCGTCTTAAATACGTTACCAGAGTTGTTCCTCATTTTCTACAGGTTCCCTGTAAACTGTGGATTTCAGATGTGTTAGGTCTGGGGAACGTGGTGGCCAGTTTACAGGTGCGTCATTACCTATGCCTATCCATTTGTGTGGATATTGTTCATTCAAGTGGTTTCTAACGTTTAAAGAAAAATGTGGTGGAGCTCCATCTTGCATAAACCACATATCTCTCCGAAGTTGGAGAGGTAAATCTTCTTACAATTCTGGCAACGCATTTTGTAGAAAATCCAAATAATTTTCTCCAGTTAATCTTCGTGGAAGTATGACAGGACCAACAATTAAATTACCAATTATTTCAGCCCACACATTAATTTTGAATTCGTGCTGAAAATGGTTTACCTTTATTGCATGCGGATTTTCAACGGCATAAACATGTTCATTATGGGTATTAGTTATACCTCTTCTTGTAAAACCCGCTTCATCGGTAAAGAGGACCTTCTTGACAAAGTTTGGGTCTCTTTCTCTTTGCATATTAACAAATCGACAAAAACCCAAACGAATTTGAGGATCATGGACTAATAATTCTTGTACTGGTATGGATATAGCAATTGTTCTCTAAGCACTTTATGAACGACATCTTTACTTACTCCTAGTTCCCATCCAATTCGTCTGGTGCTTAATTCTGGATCTTCTTCAACACGTTCTAAAATGTCTTCTTCAACTTCAGGAATCCTTACAAAACGTTCTCTTCCATTATCAACAGTGTTGGGAGCAAAGGGACCGGTCTCCCGAAGACGTCTCTCAACAGCAGCAAAAGTTGGGTGGCTAGGTACACGACGATTTGGAAACCTTTCAGAGTACACCCTTACACTCTCTCGAGCATTTACTTCACAAAATCCTAATGTCAGTAACATATCGGTATATTCTGCATTGGTATATTGTACAGCCATATTAATAAACCACGCATTTGTTTTTTTATTTATTGAGTCAGATAGAACACTTTCAATCGTTAACAAGAGATTAGGTGTTAAAACTTGACAATATTTTTATTTAAATGAAACTATGGAAACCAACAATAAATGTTTTTGTATACGTATTGCAGGCAAATAATTAATATTCCTCAAAAAATCGTACATGGCAAGAATCGAGTATTTTTGTTAAAAGTCTCGCTTAGAGGTGTTGAAGAAGATATGAAAACAGTACATTTTTATGTTTTTCATCGTATAAAATTTTGTCCGATAATAATACATAGGCGTAGAACTTGATTTTTTAAATAATTGCACCTTTAAAAATTCTACGCCAATGGCAAAAAAGGGGTTTGAGTATGAAATTTGGATTGGGTACTCATTTACTACAAAAAAGTACCCATTGATAACACTCGATTTACTCTCATGGTTTTGACAAAGTTTGTATTTTAATAATTATTGTTTATGTTCTAAAATTACTAAAATGCAAATTTCGTCAAAACCATGAGAGTAATCGAGTCTTATCAAGAGTACCTTTTTTAAAGTAAATGAGTTGCGCAATCTAAATTTCATACTCAAACTCCTTTTCTTCCATTGGCGTAGAATTTTTAAAGGTGCAATTACTTAAAAAATCAAGTTCTACGCCTATGTATTTTTATCGGACAAAATTTTAATACCATTTTTTTGCCACATAAAACTCTACCAATATACCAAATTTCAGCAAAATCGCATATGCCGTTTTAAATTTATATGGGAAAAACGATTTAAAAATTGTAACTTCAAGGCCCTCTGGAGCCCAAACGAAGCAACTTTGTGCTAAGGTAATTTTACTTAAATCGACTTATTTTGGTCTAAGGAATATGTGGTATGTTTTTGTAAAGACCTTTTACAGACACCCTGTATAATTAGCATTAAAACAAAAACTACATGTATGTACCTAAGTCAAACAAAAACCAATAAGAACTACAACAATTGCTCAAAATGACCACCATTTTGATGGATACATTTTCTTGCTCTTTTTAAAATCTGTCATATAGATTTTCTAATGACAAGGGGATTATTTTTTATTTCCGTACTTGCTCCTTCAATTCTATAAAGGAGCTCTTCCCTATTATTTATTTCCGAAGAATATACTTTAGATTTCAAGTATCCCCAGATTAAAATCTGGTGATCTCGAAGGCCAGTTATGAGGTCCGCCTCTGCCTATCTATCTATTAACAAAGTTATTATTTAAAAAATTCCTTACGATGAGCCGATCATGTTGAAGGTACATACCGGCGACATCTACATTTTCAATATCTAACATCACCGGCAAAATAGTTTCCAGAAACTCTAAATAAATTTTACCAGTTATCCGATGAGGTAAAATATGTGGACCAATTAACTTATTATCGAACACGCCGCACCAGATGTTTACGGAAAATTTATAGTGTGAATGAGCTTGAATAATAGCAATGGGATTTTGTTCTGTTCAAATATGAGCGTTTCTTAAATTGTATACACCATCCCTTGTAAATTGCACTTCATCAGTAAATAAGCATCTTCTTAAAATTCTTGGATTTTGATAGATCCATCTACTAAAGCTAATTCGGGGAATTTCATCACCCGCCTTTAATCTCTGTACAGGGTGAGCGAAACTCGATGTCTCAGCACCATTATGGGACAAGGGAAAAAGATAGGAAAAAGTTGAAAAGAGGTTCTTAAATGGGATGTAGTAAGGTCCGTTTTAAGCCTAATTTGCATATTTGTCCATATTTGGAAACTGAGGTAATGACTTCATCGATTTTTTTTTTTTCGGAAACATACCTGTATTTTTACAAATTTAAAAAGAGCTAATTTTTCTGAACAAATTTTATAAAGAAAAAAATTTGATATCTCCTTCACTTTAAAAATTATAAGCAAATTTGTCAAAAAAAAAGTATGATCAAAAATTCAGAATAGTCACAATTTAAACAAGTCACCTTTGGAAACAAATAGCAAAGACGTATCTGTCAAATTAAATTAATGGTTGACAAATATTGTTGTTGTTATTTGGCTTTGAAAAATGTTCACGCACAATGAAAAAGTCGACATGTTATTAGTTTATGGGGAATCTCAAAAGAACCCTAAAAGAGCAGTTCAGTTATACGCCCAGAGATACCCCGAACGTGTTATTCCAAGCTTAAAAATATTTGCAAGATTGGAACGCAATTTACGTTCAAATAACAAGGCATTTTCTTCTCGAATGGGAAAAAAAATTGCTAAAAGAGTCAATTCTGATAAATGGTTACCACGATTATAAACTTCACAACTTAGAATACTTATCAGATCAACATCAACAACGAAGATTGAATTATATTGCCCAAGTGATGGAAACGTTAGAGTATGAAAATCGATTTTTTCAGCATGTTTTATGGACGGACGAAAGCCGTTTTGTTAGTAATGGTAAGCCCAATAAAAAAAATGAACATTATTGGGCTACTGAGAATCCACATTTTGTCAATCCGATTGAAAACCAAGGGCATTTCGGAATTAACGTTTGGTGTGGTATTATTAATGGGCATTTGATTGGTCCATATTTTTACGAAGGAATTTTATGTAGTGAGCGATACTTGCAATTTCTTCAAGAACAATTGCCTGTGCTTCTCGAAAATTTGCCATTACAGCTTCGAGCAAATATGTGTTTCCAGCATGATGGAGCTCCACCGCATAAAGCAAGAATTGTCCAACGATATTTGAATGAAACTTATGGAGAACATTGGATAGGTATAAATGGACCGATACAGTGGGCGCCTAAATCACCGGACTTGACCCCACTAGATTTCTTTTTGTGGGGAATTTTGAAAAATAAAGTTTACAGAACACCATCAGTTAACATGGAACATTTAAAAGACAAAATCAGAATTGCTTGCGATGAATTATCTAGAGAAATGTTACATAAGGCTTCGGTAAGAGAAGTAAGACGGAGATTGGATAAGTGTTTAGAAGTAGGAGGTGGTCACATTGAAAATTTGTTTTAGTGATTGACTATGCATACAAGCTTTGTTTCTCTCTCTTGTAAGTAATATATTATTTGTTTCTTTTTTACAAATTTGCTTATAATTTTTAAAGTGAATGAGATATCAAATTTTTTTCTTCATAAAATTTGTTCAGAAAAATTAGCTCTTTTTAAATTTGTAAAAATACAGGTATGTTTCCGAAAAAAAAAATCGATGACGTCATTACCTCAGTTTCCAAATATGGACAAATATGCAAATTGGGCTTAAAACGGACCTTATTCTATCCCATTTAAGAACCTCTTTTCAACTTTTTCCTATCTTTTTCCCTTGTCCCATAATGGAGCTGAGACATCGAGTTTCGCTCACCCTGTACTTGTTGCAGTGAAAAGGGTGTAAATTATGTTTTTTTAATCGTCTCCAAAACGAGGATTGAGGTATGTCTAATGCATAACTAATCCTCTTGTACTAATTTCTGGATCATCTTGAATCATATTTATAATATTTTCTTCCACATTTACGTGCCTTCTTTCATGACGTTCATTTAATTTCACTGAGAGTCACTGGCCATGCTCTCTCATGTAGTTAAAAACTTGAGTTAATGTCCTTGTGATTGGGTAATCTTCGTTCAGGAAACTGTCTTTCATATTCCCTTTTTACGTCTCGTCCATTGTCATCGCAAAAACCATAGACAAAAATCATATCCACATATTCTTGATTTGAAAATGTGTGAGGCATTTTGTTATGATAGCCAAATGCACCATTTAACAATAAAGAAAAATTAACATAGATGAAACTTCTTGACACTAAATAAATACATGAACAATGATGTTCTGTCATTCTCATAGCCTCCTATTGTTAGGAATATGTTAAATATGTAAGTAGATATCATCAACTTCTTAAAAATAAGTAGATATTACGGAGAAGTAGATTGAATTTTTAATTTAGGATTTGTTTATTGGTGCGACATATTCTGTGTAGGGTTTGTTACTGTTTCTCGGCGCTACTTTAGAAACAGCACTATTAGAATAAAACAGAGAATTTTATTGTCGAGTGGGAATCCCAGCTATGCGTTAGAATTATTTTTTTTAATTAATTAAATTAAAAATTCTGATTCCGGTGGAATTCAAACCACAGACCCTTGAATTTGAATAACCCACCCCCTTTAACTTAGGATTTAAGAATAAATTATTTAATTCAAAATTAATCTAGAACCTATTATGAAAAAGGTATTGTCAAATGTTATTAAATATTTAATAATAAAAGATTCACCATGTACTTACTCTGCCTAAAGGTAATGTGAAAATGGTTACATTTCATATTCTCTTTATCTACAAATCTTCGAAGTAAAAATTTTAAATAACCCGTTATAAAGTTACAATTTTATACAGGATGTTCGAAATGATTGTGATATTTGCTCCCAAATAAGAACCTGTAATTACATTGTGTAGTGGTGTAAATAAGGACTAGAACCAACTCACTATGTAGCTTTTAAAAATTCACCTAGTTTGTTTAAATAATCTTATTTTAACATAACAAAAAAAATAAAAACCGGTTCTATTCCATTTTGTACCCCGAAAATGCTCAGAAATAAGAATTTGAACAGTAAATTCGTCAGACCCAAAATAAAAATACCATTTTTAGATTTAGTTTTTTATGCTATGAAGAATTTGTGAATTTTTAGCAAAGCCGGATCTGGATTTTCCTACTTTTTTATACATCAGTATATTCGACAAGATGTGGATGATAAGTATACAAAACGTCATAAATATCTACAGGGTTGTTCCCAAGTTATGAATAAGAGAAGAAATAGGGGTGGGTGGCTCAGTGGTAGAGTCTCTGCCTGCGGATCAAAGGGTCCCTGGTTCGAATCTCACCGTTGGCCGGAATGTTTTAATTTAATTATTTAAAATTAATTCTGATGCCTTAGTAGGATTCCCAACTCGGCCATTTACTATTAGGTTCTAATTAACAGTGCTGTTCCTAAAGTGGCGCTGAGAAACAGTAACAAAGCCTACACAGAAGACGAGGCTAATAATCTTAGTAGTTGATGCCGATGACACCAATTAAAAAAAAAAGAAAAGAAATGAATAAAATTGATAAAACACTTTGTATCTCGGTTATAAACTGCCAAAGATCTATTAAATAAGGGTTATCTAGAATCACCTCTGTGGCCTTCATCCACAGTTAAGGTATGTCCGTTTCCCAATGAATCACCCTGTATAAATTTTCGTCTAACATTTGATAATGATAAAAACTAAATACATAAAAGGAGGTATATTTTTAAATATAAGGAATTATCCACAAATATTAGAGAGTTATTGCAAGTTCACTTAGAGTCCGTCACTATTAGTGCCGCTCTTATTTTGACATCTGAGCATGTGCAGATCACTTACATTCTAGAACTGACTTTAATAAAGATTGTGCCTGTCTTTAATTGTGGATGTTTAAGGACATCTGATCAGTTAGTGGCGACTTAATAGTTTTCGGTTGTGCTCGACAACATTCGTATCAGTTCGAAGTTTTTTAATATTAAATATTTAATATTATCATCTAAACCTTCTAAAAGGGTAATTTATAATGCCTCTTCCATATTATGTATTATAATAAACAACAAAAAAGATGAACTGTAATTTAAAATTTTTAAAATGAGGATTTAAATATGTATAAGGACAAGGACTGTCAGGTTTGCAATAAGTATCATTTTAGCATAGAATTTATTTGCCTCTAATTACGTTGTCACTCTCTAATGTTTCTAAACTACGCCACACGCAAGTTGTAGGTTATATTTCTTCTTTTTTAAGTGACAGTTTAGATTTATTTCAGAACAGTATGTAGTTATCACGAACATGTCTTATCTTTGTCTTTATCCGTCGTGGCCTACTTTAGAAACATTTTTTGTGAATCACTCTTTATTTGACTCCCTGTGGAAGAAGATATATTGTAAAAACAAAAATTATCTGATGGATACCAGGAATAAATAATGAGTATCGATAAACCTATACCGAATCCACCATTATTAATTTGTTATTTCTACAAAAAAAATATTGATTATTTGAATATTCTCGGAGCCTTAATTGGATTGTAAGTGCATTAGGAAGGCAGGCATAACAAGTAGGTATTGTTTGTTTTTCATAATATCTACCACACCTCTACTGTTAAAAGCAAATTTAATTGGATGATATTTTTAGAAGAGAAAAATGTTTGTTATGCATTAAAAAAGGGAGAATATGTAAATAATACATTCAAATTATAAAATTCAAATTTATCAACTAATCTTAATATTATCCCTTTTCACGCAATCGTATTCAGTTTTTAATTTAAAAATAGAACAGGAAGAGTAATTTTTACAATGTGTACTACTACTTAAACCGAATACATAGCGAATTGCTTTTTTTTGTAATTTGAAAATAGTTTCAAAGAGGAACAAGCTACAGGAACCCCAGAAAGGTGGGATTCCAATAAAGAAAAGTAGAAGATGTCAGCTCTTTAGAAACTGATTTAATGGCAAAACATGCAGACGATAATAATTTTGTTGCTAAGGTGTCTATATTAGTAGACCATTTTAGGAAATCGTCTATATAAAGACCTAACAACTTAATTGAGTTCACCGTTAGAATTAACTTGTTGTTTAGAGTTAAAGGTTGTAAAGTATCTCTGTAAGACAATGCTATAGTTTTAATGGTGATAAAATAAAGCCTATTCGAATCAGTCCAGGACTTAAGAGTCACTAGTTCTTTCCTTATGATAGATTATAATGTCTGCATGTCTGCAAATAAAGTAATTCTACCACTTAGTCTGTGATATTGTTGATGAATAATAAAAATGAAATTGGACCTATTACTGAGGTACTCCACTGCTTATTGGTAGATTTGTAGAATAACACAATAAATGGCCTTTGCGAAGTCTCAAAATACTGAAGTCGTGAAGAGTTTATCATATATTTCATTAAGAACGGAAAACATTGAGTCACTGGTGCATTTTTTAGGTAGAAACCCATACTGATGAGCTGTTAGGGTGTTATGTTTGACAAAAAAGGACAGGAGGCGATTTTTCATTAGGCTTTCTACTATCTTCGCTAAGGTAGGTAACAAGGCAATAGGCCTATAGTAACAAACGGGGAATTCAGACGCAGTGAATAGGTAGAACTGCCCCTTTCCTTTTCACTAGATGCACTTTACGAAGCTGGAGTAAGGCTGAAGTCTGATAAGTCACCCGGAATAGACGGAATTATATCGGAAACCATCAAATGCGCAATAAAGTTGGCATCAGACTCGATCCTGGGGATTATGAACGGCCTACTAGGCACACAGACCTTCTCCACAGAGAGAAAGATAGCGAAGGTAATTCTGATCCAAAAAGACAAGGCTAACGATCCATCTGCATATAAATCAATAAGGAGCGACTACTTAAGGAGCTAGAAGACAAAAACGCCTTCTCCGAGAGGCAATTCGGGTTCAGGAAGGGGAAATCCGCCATACATTCCATCAAATGAGGGATCGACTGGGTTAAACGCAGCAGGAAGAAATGGTGCACGATGGTTCTCCTGGATGTCAAAAACGCCTTCAACATCGTATCGCGGAGGATAATAATAAACAAAATTAGGTAGTTAGGAGTGAGCGGATACTTAAAATTATTGAAACTACTTTACTAGTAGAGAAATATACATCGGAATGGAGGTAAAGATGAAACCACAAGGCTCGGGCCAACCCTGTGGAATATTTTGTACGACTCTGTACTGAGCCTGGGCATTGACGAATCTTGCACATTTTCGTTCGCGGATGATCTCCCACTACTGGTCGATGCTGACGGATAAGGAAGAACTTCAAGAGAAGGCGGAACATGCAGTAATGAAAATTGAAATTTGGGTAAGAAGATACGAGCTGCAGCTTGCGCAAAAGAAGACCGAAGCTGTTATTTTAAAAGGGAAGAGAAATCGAGAGGGAATAGCTCTACAGGTAGGAAATAATGTGGTTAAACCAAGCCGAAGCGTCAAATGTCTGGGTGTGTGGATAGACGACAAACTTATTTTTAACGCACACATAAACGAGACCGTAGAAAAAACAGAAAAAACTGCCAAACATAAATGGGCTTGGCGGGTCTTGAGTGGGGTGGTGCAATCCATCTTACTTTACGGAGCACCAATATGGGACAAGGCTACGAGAATCGAAAAATACAAGAAAAACCTCATCAGTATTTAGAGAAAAGCAAACCTGAGGATTGTGAGTGGATACAGAACTGGCCGGGGTGCCCCCCCCCCCCTATACATCCTGGCTGAGGAACGACAAAGCTTATCAAAATAGAAGAATCGACATCAGGGAAGAGACACTGGAAAAATGGCAGGTACGAAGGGAAAACGGAAAGGAAGTGGCAGCGTAGACTAAGAAGCTCATACCAAAGTGCACAGAAGAGTAGACTAATTTTTAACACAAGCCATGACAGGGTATGGTAGCTTTAAAATATTCATCTTTAGAATCGGCAAGTTACTAGACGAGTCCTGTGAATAATGCGGCGAAAGAGATACCCCATTCCACACGATTTTTAAATAGGTTGCAGTTAGGCAACAATAAGAAGCCGAACTAGGGGCCCAATGGCGGAGGAAAACATGTTGAGATGCGAAAAAAGATGGAAAGCAATATACAGCTTCATAAAAAATATAATGATTAGGAAGGAAAATGAAGAAAGGAGGAGGTCTCAAGAGATATAATAAAGACAGTTCTATAACCGGAGGAATGTCTACACGACAGTACCCGTCTATATGCAGCTTAGTAGAAGAACAGGGGGTTTTAGACAGAGGTGCGCCCGACACTGCCTGCTGCATAGACTCAGCAGCAGATGCCAACCGTTTTCCCCCTCCCAAAAAAAAGTCTATGGTTTTGATTTTGTCGCCATCCTTATGAAGTGGGATTATTATAGCAGTTTTTAGACAGTTGAGAAAGAGACCAAATTCAAAGGATTCATTAATCAGCGAAAGTTTTGATTACTACATCAGGTAGATATATTTGAAAATATTTTAGTGGACAAGCCATCAATTCCACAGGAAGATATATTTTGGATGTTGTTTATGGTTTGCACAAATTCGTGCTTATCTACTGATATTAGGAAGAAATTATCCGTAATTATTTTAGTAGGTAGGACGAAGAAGTTATGTTAGAATTTTTGCCTACTTTTATAAAATAACTTTTTAGTTCATCTGGACTAGGATTTACATTGTTTGAAGAACGGGTTTAATTTCTTAAGTAATTTATAATAGACCAGGTTTCTCTGAAGGAGTTTTTATCTCTTGAGATGCGATTTTTGTAGTATTTTTTTTCCTAGTAGATTTGATAATTTTCAAATACAATATTCTATAGTTGTTGATGTAGTTTAATATTAGTAGATTATCTGTGCATTGTTTAACATACGTAAGTGATCTCACATTTTTAGACAAGTTTTTTATTCCTTTAGTTTTTCAAGGTTTATGACGTTTAGTTTTATTGGAGCGAAGGGGAAATGCTGCACTAAAACGCTTAATTATTTTATTTAGAAAGTCCAAAAATTTAGAGCCAATATCTTCAGAAAGACTATTCCAATCAGTAGCTAAACATAAGTATATTATAAAAATTTACAAAATTATGTTGAGAGAAGATTCTACCCAACTGACAGTCTTTTTTGGGAGCTGTACGCTGTACGCTGTACGCACCAATTTGATAAAAACTGCTTCGTGGTCTAAGAGAGTTGAGCTAATAACTTGAAGATCCACATCACCGGGTTTAAAATTAGAGCCTACGTAATCAATAATTGTAGGTGTTGTTTTTGTGATTCTAGTTGGCAAATCTACCTGCATAGAGAGACTGAATGATTCAAAAATGTTTTTTAGAGAATTTTGGGTAGCACAGTCGATATTAAAATTGCTGCATACAAGTTTAATACTTGTTATAGGAAATGTGCCAAGTAGATTAAAAAGGTTCTCGAGAAAGAGAAGTACATTTGATTTAGGTGTTCTATAAATACTGCCATGGGAATGCCTAAGCCGTCCCTGTAGAGCACGACCTTTAAATCTGCCACACGACTCATGGTCGAAACCCCGGAATATTCTAGGTATGCCGCTGACGCTTCGAGAAACTAGCGGAGTGATCTCTTTGCGGCG
Source organism: Psylliodes chrysocephalus (assembly GCA_927349885.1). NCBI lineage: Eukaryota > Metazoa > Arthropoda > Insecta > Coleoptera > Chrysomelidae > Psylliodes > Psylliodes chrysocephalus. Next base: position 29,591,001 of record OV651824.1, on the reverse strand, counting down.
TATAAGTCATAGTGAGGCAGTTCTCGATTGTTGTAGAAAACTAGAGAGTATTCACGCACAGAGTTGAGCTTTGTATAAATACCGCGAGTGGTCGACGGAAAAAAAGTTTCAAATTAAGTGCCGCATAGAAAAGTTTCAAATAAAGTGTTGGACTGAAAAGATAAAAAATTGTAATAAATAAATTAGAATTGTGAGTTATAATAGTGCATAAGTATTATATAAATAAATTATTAAGTAATAAATAAATTGTAAATAATGTGTTTTAAATAAATAAACTATAAATAAATTAAATCAACGTCACAATACATATAATAAACAAATCAATGTTTTTGTTGTTTACTACGGACATTTTCTGCTAGTAGGAAATCATATTTAGATACAGATACAGTGAAAAAGTCATCGTTTATGGATAAAATTAGAGTACCATTATGGTTTGCACTAATTCTGTCATATCTGCTAATTATACCGTATTTTTCAATAGATACTGGTTGACTAACTTATAACCAGTACTCTGGCACAGATTACCTAGACCAGATACGAATGTACGCAGCGGCATCTTTACCGGCTCCCTCACAAAGGCGATGCCGGTTTCGGCTTAAGGTGTGCGTTTGTTGGACCATGATAATAATTTATTTATTGTGATTATGAAAAAACGTTAGTTGGACCATTTGAAAAGTTAAGAAATAAAACTACAAAGAAAAATAACTTTTTTTTATAAAGCAGTCAAAAATATGATGAAAAAAATCAATAATATTTATAAATGGGACAAAATTTTAATTTTTCTTTTGGTTTTGTCTGACTTTTTCGAGGATTTCAAATCTCTGTTTGAATATTTAAAAGTATAAAAAATTCTGAGTCTTATAAATAATTTAATGGTGTACATTTTTGCAAATTGTTGGCAAGGATGACCAAATTCTATTTTGCTCATCTCAAAAAGGTATGCGTTGGAAATTCCAGGCTTAGTTGACAAACTATCAAATAGAGATATTAATATTTTTTCTAAGTTGAAAATATAAAAGAGAAATTTTTCGTTGGGAGATTTTAAATTGCCAAACACCTTTTCTTCAGAGTCGTATGCTTTAAAATGCTCCTACACGATGGAATTTTACATCGAAGTGTGTCAATACTATTTATGTTTATAAAGAGGATTTGATTAAATGTCTCAAAGAAATTATGAACACAGAATTCGATAAAAAAACTATTAATCAGACTGGTTATTTTTCTTCAGCAAAATAATGCCAAATTGCGATATACTTTTTGATCAACTGCATAGTAGACAGCTCGATGCTCTCAAGGTTAAGATAAACATATCAAATTTTGCAGCAGCTATTTAAAATATTAGAAATAATATACACACGTTAATTCATGAAGAATAGCAATCACAACAAGACCCACAAGAACTAAACTTAAACGACAACACCCAATCAGGTCCAAGTACAAGCAAGAAGAGACGGTTTGTTGAAAGGAGGACCCCATTCCTAATTTACGGATATGTAAGGAAATTTGTGATACAATAGTAGTGCAGGTAAATGAACGTTTTAGTTTTAGTACCCACCTAATAATTGCAAGTTTATTTGATAGTGAAAAATTTAAAGACTACCGAGGTTGTTTTCCAAATGAGGACGTTAAAACTGTGTGTAGTTTATTTCCAAACGCAAACAGCTTAAAATTCAAAAACTAACTGTCCATACTTTACACCCGAGAAGACTTTGTGCAATACAATGGGGCCGTACCAATTCCCATGACCACAGAGGAGAGTGAAAGATGTTTTTCGACACTAAAACGTATTAAAACATTTTTAAGGAACACTATGTTCCAAGATAGATTGTGCACGTTAGCCATGTTATCCATCGAAAAAAAAAACTTATTCGGTCCATTCCAAATTTTAATATTCTGGTCATCGATCACTTCGCTAGCCAAAAATCCAGAAGAATGGTCTTCAACTATAAGAAATAGTATACAACTGCAGCGGTACCTAGCAGTTAGTCTTCAATTTTGTAATATTTAATTTTCTTTAAGCGGAGAACTTGTTTTCCTAAGAGAAAAACGAATCCCGGGATTCCTTTCCAGTGTGTTCCCCACTGCCGCTAGTGCCCACGAGCCGCCACTGAGTATAACAAATAGTCCGTAAAACTCCAGGATCAACTGGTATACTCTCTGAGGCAAGAAACACTTTTATACTTATGTTAGTGTAGCCCTCATGATAGACGGATGATGGTTGGTCATGTAGATAGGCGAGGAATAACTTAAGGGACGATAAAATAGCCTATTCTCTTAATTTAGCCATCAAATAACGACCATTGCCAAGCGATTTCTTTGTTAGTTGGACAGTAGGAGTCGACGGGTCCAGAAAGTTTATCGTGATATCTTGTGATTCTGTTACAATCTGAAAGGACATACAAAAAAAGAAGTTGGATTTACATGCTGAGATAGCATGTTTGTCTATAAATATGGCCATACTGTAGGTCGATTTGGACCGAAAATTTTACTAGAGGAATAATCCAAATCAGCAGGGGTTTTGTGACTATTCTTCCTTGGGTGCAGAGCGTACGTTGGAGTCGAAGTATTTAGGAAAGTCGAAACCTTAAGGGGAGCCAAAGCCTTTAAGAAAGTCGAAATCTTTGGAGGTAGATGATTCGGATTACCATTGGACTGAGACTGCAGCTGGTCAGATATTGTTGTTTAATAATTTATTAGCGGAATTTCTTAACTGCAGCCCTATTTTAAATGATGCTCCATTAGATTCATTGTTCTTATTGATCAAGAGATAGCAACGAATTTTACTGAAACCCAATTTTTTCCTTGATATGATGTTCAATTTGATTTGGAGTAGAGCCCAAAGGGAGATTATTAACTACTAGTAGTACTACTACTACGCAATGCCACTTTTAATTAAGAGCTTTGGGATCTTCTGAGTGTTGAATGCTTCAAGAGTTGATATAGTTTGTGTCAAAGACAATCTGGTGTATATAGAGTGCATCCTCGTTGGTTATACGTTATGAAGATTAGGAACAATTTTGGAATTTAACTCCTGAACTTGGCTTGATTCTTTGTTTAAACTTTCGATCCCCTGTTTAATTTTAGGAGATGAAGTACATGGATTTTCATTGTCTCTTCGGTATTCTTAAAGAAAATTGAGAAATATAAAATATATTCTGTTCCATTTCCCTTAATGATTTAAATACATCTATACGCATTTAAACACTAAATATGTCCCTGTCATATACCAAGAATTCTAACATGTTCAATTATAACTTTACCTTTTAAAAATGTAATGAAAATTTGTAACAGAGTTTCAATGGCAAGATATACCTCAAATTTGATATGAATCACAAAAAAAATTATACGCATTTAAACACTAAATATGTCCCTGTCATATACCAAGAATTCAAACATGTTCAATTATAACTTTACCTTTTAAAAATGTAATGAAAATTTGTAACAGAGTTTCAATGGCAAGATATACCTCAAATTTGATATGAATCACAAAAAAAATATATAATATATCTTAAATAAATAAATAAAATAATTAAGGGAAGTCGGGGCAAAAGTGGCATTGTTAAGGTTTGACCTTAGATAAAAGAGACCAGAGATATAACATTAACCGCTTTTAAACCTGCGCAAATGTTGCCAATTTCTAAAGAAGGGTTAACGGAGTGGGGGAACTGGGCGGCGACACGCGGCGACCCGAACTCTGTGACAGGGACCGGACTTTGTTTATTAGCATCTTAATGAACTATTAGGTTTATTTAAAAGGTGTTTAATCGAATTTTGTATTATGAAATCAAATTTTCGTGATTTTTTAATATCAAACAGATGCCACGACATTTTATGTAAAGAGAAGACCTTTTATAGAATATTTCGTTAGCGTTTATTTACTACGGACTTTTCTGCAAGAGATTACAGTAAAATGTTGAAATAGAATATATTGTTAATAGAGCAAAAAATGTTACTCATTGTATTATAAAAATAGCAATAGCTAATACTGCAAATCTACCTTTATGAGTTGAACATTATATTTTTTCTACGGCTATTACATATTATTAAAAATTAGTCAAAATGAGAAAATGCTGTTTTGTATTGTAAGTATATTAAGGCTTCTTTCTTTAAGAATATTAATTATTATAAAGGATGAGTCACATAAAACTCTAAAAATGCATATGTCTGAAACCAGATAACATTTTAAAATTTAAATCTATTGAAAGTCATTTGGTCGCTAGGGATGAGTGATTATCGAAATAAATTATCGATAATTGAAAATAATCGATTATTTTCGATCAATAGATTATTTTCAAACGATATATTTTTTGTCATTTCCTTTAAAATCGACTACTTGATTATCTTTGAAAAATCAAAAATAATCGATTAATTAAAAAGTCAATTAACCTATAAATCAGTGTTTACAAAATATTATATAAATAGAATTATCGTTTATTGTAAATAATCGATTATTTTCATATAAACCATTTTTTTTCGTCCATGGAAACAGATTATTCGATAATCTTTGAAAAATCGAAAATAATCGATTAATCAAAAATAATCAATTAATTAAAAAGTCGATTAACTGATAAATCGATTTAAAAAAAAAACAGAATGATCGATTATTATCAATAATCTATTTTTATTGTATTTCCTTTAAAATCGTTAATTCGATTATCTTTGAAATACCGAAAATAATCGATAATTCCAAAATAATCGCCTAATCGAAAATAATCAATTAATTAAGAAGCCGATTCTATGATATATCGATTATTACCAATAATCTATTTTATTGTATTTCAAAAATATTCGATTAATTAAAAAGACGATTAACTGACAAATCTATTTTCAAAAAAAACGGAATGATCGATTATTTTAAATAATCGATTATTTTCGATCAATCGATTATTATCAATTATCTATTTTTATTGTATTTCCTATAAAATCGATAATTCGATTATCTTTGAAATATCAAAAATAATCAATAATTCCAAAATAATCGCCTAATCGAAAATAACCAATTAATTAAGAAGCCGATTCTATTGAAATTGATTATTCGATTATCGAAAATAATTGATTATTAAAAAGCTGATTATCCAATAAATCGATAATTTTAAAAAAATAACCAAAATATCGATTATGTAAAATAACCGATTATATTCAATCGATTATTTTCATATAATATCTTTGAAAAATCGAAAATAATCAAATAATTAAAAAACCGATTAAACGATAAATCGATTATTTTGAATAAATCTACTTTTTTTGTATTTCCTTTAAAATCGATTAATACATTATCTTAAAAAAAAAACGAAAATAATTTATTAAAAACAGCGGATAAATCGATTTGTAACCCCTATCGGTCGCTTGCTTTTATCTGAGCATTTAGCTCCAAAATTTAGAGATTCGGATTTTTTGATCCAGTTATCTTTGAAATCGCATTCGCTTGTATAATAAATAAATATTGCTAAATTTTGGATTTTTTTTAGTAAACGAAAATTATGTTCGAGTTGTTTAGGGGTTTGTAATGTAACATTTCATTAACGTGACTAAGGGTCGATTCCACCGTTGTGTTAAACGAAGTTTAAAATGACATTTTACATTAACACTGTCATTTTAATCTCCGTTTAACACAACGGTGGAATCGGACCTAACTCCTGTAACTTTAGAATTTTTTTTTTGCTTATACTAGATTACTTTGTTTTAAGACTGAAAATTCAATGTTACTTTCGATTTGACCGCAAATAAGATGAACCTTGAAATTTTAAGTAGGTCATCCTGTATTTCATCTAATATTCTTATAAAAATACCTTATAAAAATAAAATTTAGTTAGCAACTATGATTCTTTACCTCTTATTTATCTACCAAAAAGGGCTAAAAACTACCTTTAGAAAACATTCTTATAAAACTACTTTTTAAATACAAAATTTCGTTAGCAATAATGCCTATTTACTATTTATTTAAATTAATTGTTCAAAATTTTACCCTTTTGTAAATTTATGTAATATGAAATCTGAGTTTGTGATGCTTAATATTTATTGAAACCCCTTAATGCGGATCTGAAGTATTCAGCCCAGAGAATCATGGCGCTTTATGTCAAAACGTTAATAAATATTTACCGCTGAAAACGAATATATTGATAACAGTAGTACTTGTATTATAAGTACATTCAATTTTTCAAGATACATCGTGACATTTTGAACTTGAAATTGAATAACTAGAACACTTTAAATTGCTAAAATACCAACAAATAAATCAAAAAACAGCTGTCAATGGTGATTAAACTCAGGTGGAGGTGTGATCGCTGAATGGAAATCGGAGCAATTCGGGTGGCGTCGTGCAACAATGATTTTCAATTGGTGGGTTACTTTGGCTTAAAATAGACAACATGCGCAGTGTGCAATGTTACATCTTCGGTCTCTTTAATCTAAGGGTTTGACTAATTATTAAAATAGTACCTATTGAACGACGATTATATATTTAATATAGCTTTGTTCGTTTCTGTGTTTTCTATGTCAATCGACATCCAAAATGACTCCATCTTTTTTTCCTAAGCTCTATGTGGTTCTTCAAAATGCGTATTATTTTTTACTTTACCCCATAATAGGGGCAAAGTAACTGTAAGTGTAGAGTGTAGAACGGCCATCTGAATATAATATAGCTCGCTCTCTCGATGGCTATCAATATGTTTTTTTAAGTCCTTTTTAACTTTGCCTCTCCATTTCACTTTACTCCAACTTCCCCTAATACGTTTTCCAATAAGAAATCTTAATTGTAGGTAAGTATTTACAGTCTGTTGCATTTGCATCACTCTGTATAAGTGCCTGCATCCAAAGTTATCTTTATTTCGATTGTACTGAATTTTCTTAAATCACTACTCGATTGATACACATACTTAACCCAATTCGAGACCCACTATATTACATTATTCCATTCATTATTGCCAACCCTTGAGCTTTATTCGAGCTTTATATATGTATGCCCATTTATAGATCCCTATCTAGAGAATTAAATTCCGCCTACGACATGGAAATGTGTACTTAAAATCGACCTTCCGAAAATAATTGTACACTCCAACTCAGAATGCAAATTTTAACGATTAACGATTTTTAAATATTTGCTTCAAGACTATTATTTTACACATCATTTGCAACTCTTTCACTTAGTATTATTTTAGTTTTAGAATATTCAACGAGATAGACCCAATTTATGAGACAAAGTAGTCACTATAACAATTAAAATGAATTCATAAAAATGAATAAAAAAAAAGGTTAAGTAAAAAATTCCAAAACAAGACTAATATAGCCTTTAAAGGTTAAATAATATTGTACAATAGGACCAAAAAATCAAACTATGTACGGTCTTATTTTGGAAAACCCTTTTTCTATGTAGTATTTATGATTTTTGGCTGTTAATTGTTAGTATGGTATGAAAACGCTCAGTATAAGAAAGTTGTTATGTTCAAATTACTAGTGTGTCAAATATAGTTTCACGTAGCTCTTAATTTGCAGTTGAAGTATTTCCAGTACGTTAACGTAAACGTGAACGTCAACGCAGAAATATAATGTTTACGTTGAAGTCCAAAATCAGAGTTGAAGTTGTTAAACGCATCGTGACATTTACGTGTCATGACAGATAATGACAATTAATATCAGGATTTCTTCTTTCCCAATTAAAAAGAGGTTATTTTATTTGCGTTGCGTACATACGCCAGTGTCCGTAAGCTTACGTATGTACGTAGACGTGAACGTGAAGGATATACGCATGCGTAGATGTCACTTTTCACGTATACGTTTACGTTCATAGCCCAGTATATATACCAATCAGTATTGGCATTCTGAGGCGGCACGTTTGATCTTTAAAAGTAGAAATTTTAGTTGACACTTGACGTTTTCGGGATATGAAAAGTTTTCTTTACACGGACTTGGTATACCTGGTTAGTTGAATTTTTGTTCTGCTGCTTATCAAATTTGTGTGTATGAGCGAGATGTGAGATACCTTTATAGACAACGGTTAAACAACTTAATTACTTTGAAGAATAAAATAGATTAAAATTAACTTTAAACTGAGTGACTACACACAGAATTGTTTGAAAGCAGCCATAAGGTATAATTTATTTATTGGATACTATAAAAAAATAATAGTAGTTACATGTAGAGTTAAGTAACAAGAACTTTATAAACAAAACAAACCTTTATATCTAGTGAACTTAATTTAGTACAGTACTCAACTTTCTTAGGCTAACATTAAAGATATCTATTTGGACCTCGCTAAAAAAACTCATTGGTAACAGCCATTATCTTGTTAAAAGGAAATATACTACTTGGATCTAAACTAAATAATTTTTTGTTACTTGGGATTCTTAGATTAATCTTTGCCACATTAAAATTTATATAGTCATTCAAATAACAATCTTTGTACTTAATATTATTTAAAATAGAGTACAAAATATATCACAGCCTGTTGCTTTCTTCTTTGTAAAAGAGATTTAATCTTAAAACTATAGAGCATAGTTTTATATGAGATCTTATAAAGGTACAAGTATTTTTTATGGCATAAAGGTACGGTAAAAATATTTTTTGTACTTTTTCAATATGATATGTGTGGCTTTCAAGGGCATCCATATTTGTGAAACATACTCAAGATGGGGTCTTAGTAAGGCATTATATAATCTGATTTTGGTGGTAATTCTAAATTTTTTTTTGTATTTCTGATTTAAAAACCCAAATTTTTTATTGTTATTTTAGTAATGTGTAAGAAATGGTTAATAAACTTCAAATTAGACTGAAAGACAACTCCAAAATCCTTTATCTCATATTCACTATTTAATGTGACATCACAGGTCTTGTGTCTAATGTAAAAAATTAAAAGGCTATGGATCCTTACAACTTAAAATATTCATATGTTTGTAAGTGTTAAATGGACGGATAAAAAGTGTTGTATTTATTTACAATTATAATAAGAAACATATCATTTTTGATACCTGATAATCGATAAATAATATATTTTTTGGAGTAGTAACAGATTTATTAATACACAACTATTATTTTGTTACAAATAGTTATATTATAATATTTATAATTAACATAATAGTTGATATAAGTCCTTTAAAAATAATATATTTTGATTTAATTGTTGAATTTATACATGAGCAATTTTCCTTGTAGCGTTGTTTACATTTGGCAGAGAACTATTGTATTCTGCTTTTAGCTGATAAATCATGTACATGTAAACGGGTTGAATGTAGACAATGTTAATGTTTTTGCTACTACTGCTGGCTAGGAATGCTGGGTTGGGACACCAACACAAAAAAAACGAAGCACAAAGCACTAGATCAGTTTCTATCACTTATACACTTACAATTTACAACCATTCAAGGAACTAGCATGTTGGAAATACTTTACGAAAACATACTAAACATAAATCAGTCGAATGCAATGTATTTTCTTCTTATAAGACACCTTTTTAGCTTGATTACTTCTAGTACTCTATTTATTCCAATGTCCTCAAATAAAACGAGCAATAATACGTAACAATAAGGATAAAACACACACTGAAGTGTATTTGGGGTATTTTTGATCTAAATTCACTATCAAAACAACAAATTTTCCGTTTTTAAGCTGTGAATGTACAGTGAAACCTGTGTAAAACGGAATCGCACGGTCGTGCACCGATTTTCCGGCATATACAGGATTCCGCGTTACACAGGGTAGATAAAAAATTGCACATAGTAGATTTAAAAAAGTGATGATTTTATTAAAAAAAATCTAATATACGTACATTTAATATATAGTTGTTATTATTACTATGTACCTACATATTTTTATTTATTATTAGAAACAATATAAATTATTATTTATTCCACATTTCTATCAATGTAAGTTGTTTTTTATTCTTTTGTAATACGTAAGATGATTCCATGAATGTCCTTAATTCTAAAATCTTCTTTCTCATCGGTTCGCTCTCTATTCTTTGGGAAAAATCCTCTAACGCTGCAACACTCCTCAAAGCTTCAGAAAATTTTTTTATCCGATCGGATTCTTTAACTTCTGTTCCTGTAGATAAAAATAATAATTTAAGAACAGATCGTTTTGAAAAGCTAATGGGAAAATAATTTTTTCTATCTGTTATTTTTGTGATGGTAACTAAAATCTTCCTATCTTATTTTTATTATGTATTTTAACTTTATTTCTACTTGGCCAAATGCCCAATTAAGATGGAAAGAATAAATAAAAAGTTGTTTATTTTTTTAGAGAATTAGAAAAATCGCTTACCAATTCCAATCCCATCATTATCGTCTGCCACAGTAGTTTCCACGGCAGTTTTTTCTAACACCAGTTCTTCTATGGACTGAAATCCAGCATTTCTTGTAACGGCTTCATCTAATGTGATGTAATCATGAACATTACAACCGGGATTAATTTCAGTAATTAACTCTTCGACTTCTTTTGTACTTTCGTCAATTTCGTCAACATTTTCGATTAGGTCACCGTCTCCATCTTGCTTGATTCCACATGCCGCAAAACATTTTTTAACACAATCAGGTTTAATATTTTTTACTGAATAATCAATCCATCTGATAGCATCCAAAACTGATATTTTTTTAGCCAAATCTCCTGCTGATTGAGAGAATCTCATATTCGCAATAATTGACCGCAGCACTTGTTTTCTGTAATGCATTTTGAAGTTTTGTATAACTCCATGATCGAGAGGCTGTGTTTGACTTGTGGTGTTTGGTGGTAGAAAACACAATTTTATATTGGATAGTATTATTTTGGGGTGACACGTTGCATTATCCAAAAATAGAAGGATGTGTCGATTTTCAAATTTCATTTTTTGATTTAAAATTTTTAGCCACTGTTCCATAAGAACTGATGTCATCCATGCTTTTTTATTTGCTCGCCAATAAACTGGTAGCTGAGGCACATTGGTATTGTTAAAACATCGCGGTCTGAGGGATTTTCCAATAACTAGAGGTTTTTCTATTTTTCCGTCAGCAAAGGCGCAAAACAAAACGGTTAACCTTTCTTTAGATTGTTTGCCTCCTTGACATTTTTCACCTTTAAAGCACATTGTCTTGTCCGGCAGCGCTCTATAAAAAGGGCCAGTTTCATCACAATTAGCAATGTCTTTTAGGGTATATCCTTTAATTAAATCTGTAATGTGCGATGTCCATTCAGTCACAGATTCCATGTCGACGTCCTTAGCTTCACCGCAGATCTGATTAAATCTTATGTTATGTCGTGTTCGAAAACTTTCCAGCCATCCATTCGAAGCTTTAAAATCTACTTTTCCAAAATGGTTTGCAATTTCTCTTGCTTTTTCTTCAATAATTGTTCCAGATACAGGAAGATTGCGAGACCTTGCATCCATAAACCATTCCAAAACTGTTGAATTTACGTCGTCGTGATGTGATTCCTTTGGCTTTCTCTTAATATCGCCATTACCACCACGCATCCACTCTTCTTTAATTTTTTCCTTGTTTTTCAAAATTTCATAAACTAATTATGTAAACATCTATAAATTCTTTTATACCTGCAAAGCAATAACATAAGTAGGTTCCGGCTTAACAGATTAGGGAAATTCCGTGTTCGCGTTAGACAGGGTTCCGGCTTATAAGCAATTTTTACATTACAATATGTAGGTAATCGCCAAAATTTCCGTCATACACAGGATTCCGTGTTACACAGGTTCCGGCTTACTCAGGTTTCACTGTATTACAAAAACTACTTCGATAAAATGTAAACAAAAGTTTGTATTTGTGTACGAAATATGGATTGCCTGCGCATGGTAGCGAGTTTTTAACCGGATTTATGACAAGTGATAGGTTATATCCCGAAAACGTCAGCGCAGTAAAAGCTGCGTGTCTTTTTCCCGCCCAGGGAGTGTCATGGGCCTGTTCATAGCATCACTTCTACTCTCTATTTTTTTCTAATACATACTCGTAAACGCAGTAAATAAACAAAATCCAATTCCACCAGTCCTTTTCCTTCATTAAGGAAAGAGTTTAATTTATTTTCTAATAAATTTGAAACTATACAAATCAAAGACCTAAGATTTGGTAGACATTTTTAAAATAAATCAGAGCAGTTGCTGACGCCAATATAAATAATGTAACTTTGATAATAATAAAATTAAAAGTTTAAACAATTATAAAAAAATGTAATACGATGTTTTAAGTGGTCAAGCAAATACTCTATTAATAATCAAATACAATTACATTGAAACCAATTCTCAAATCAATGTAATAACGGAGAAAATTGAGAAATAAAATACAAGCTAAAATTTCAAATAATATACGCGGCAAACCCTGTTTTACCAACATTTTAGTTCAGGCACTCGTCGATAGATCTAAAAACAAGCAAGTCGAATCATTCCCAATACATTGAACACATTCACTGTATTTGGAATATAGTTTTGATTGTTTAAAGTGCAAACAGAAGACGAAATAACGTGGGTTTCAAATACACAGGGAATTAAATAGTGGCAACATTGACAATTTATTAGTCGCTTAGCCTTTGCACGCTGTATTTGTAAATTCACGTCCACAGATCTTTTATACTAAATCGTTAGAAAATGATGTTTGTGATGGATGGGCGATTAATTTGTCGGGCAGTTGACTGTATTTCGGAAAGAGAAAGAAGGTTATTCTCGAAATATTTTTTTTTGTTCATTATTTAGGTAATATAGATGGTTAAAATGGCTTGCGTATTAAGTATTTTTCAGATCAGTTATGAACGTTTTATAAGAGAGTATAGAAGCATAATGGATGTCTTAGAAGAAACACAAAATTCATAGCACCTTCTATAATTAAAATTCGGCAAAAAAGTAGCTAAGTAGGTTTGAAAAAACTGTGTTTCGAGCAAACATTGAATTTTATTGTACCTATAAAACAATAATTTTTTAATGTTAAATTGTTTTTTACATAAAAGCGATATATTTAACAAATAAGTCTAAATATTCATTATTATCAGTAAATATAAGTAAAATTTACTAATAATAAATAACATATCCCATATCTTTATTATGTGTTTAAATTATAACTACAGTGAAACCTGAGTAAGCCGGAACCTGTGTAACACGGAATCCTGTGTATGACGGAAATTTTGGCGATTACCTACATATTGTAATGTAAAAATTGCTTATAAGCCGGAACCCTGTCTAACGCGAACACGGAATTTCCCTAATCTGTTAAGCCGGAACCTACTTATCTTATTGCTTTGCAGGTATAAAAGAATTTATAGATGTTTACATAATTAGTTTATGAAATTTTCAAAAACAAGGAAAAAATTAAAGAAGAGTGGATGCGTGGTGGTAATGGCGATATTAAGAGAAAGCCAAAGGAATCACATCACGACGACGTAAATTCAACAGTTTTGGAATGGTTTATGGATGCAAGGTCTCGCAATCTTCCTGTATCTGGAACAATTATTCAAGAAAAAGCAAGAGAAATTGCAAACCATTTTGGAAAAGTAGATTTTAAAGCTTCGAATGGATGGCTGGAAAGTTTTCGAACACGACATAACATAAGATTTAATCAGATCTGCGGTGAAGCTAAGGACGTCGACATGGAATCTGTGACTGAATGGGCATCGCACATTACAGATTTAATTAAAGGATATACCCTAAAAGACATTGCTAATTGTGTCGAAACTGGCCTTTTTTATAGAGCGCTGCCGGACAAGACAATGTGCTTTAAAGGTGAAAAATGTCAAGAAGGCAAACAATCTAAAGAAAGGTTAACCGTTTTGTTTTGCGTCTTTGCTTACGGAAAAATAGAAAAACCTCTAGTTATTGGAAAATCCCTCAGACCGCGATGTTTTAACAATACCAATGTGCCTCAGCTACCAGTTTATTGGCGAGCAAATAAAAAAGCATGGATGACATCAGTTCTTATGGAACAGTGGCTAAAAATTTTAAATCAAAAAATGAAATTTGAAAATCGACACATCCTTCTATTTTTGGATAATGCAACGTGTCACCCCAAAATAATACTATCCAATATAAAATTGTGTTTTCTACCACCAAACACCACAAGTCAAACACAGCCTCTCGATCATGGAGTTATACAAAACTTCAAAATGCATTACAGAAAACAAGTGCTGCGGTCAATTATTACGAATATGAGATTCTCTCAATCAGCAGGAGATTTGGCTAAAAAAATATCAGTTTTGGATGCTATCAGATGGATTGATTATTCAGTAAAAAATATTAAACCTGATTGTGTTAAAAAATGTTTTGCGGCATGTGGAATCAAGCAAGATGGAGACGTTGACCTAATCGAAAATGTTGACGAAATTGACGAAAGTACAAAAGAAGTCGAAGAGTTAATTACTGAAATTAATCCCGGTTGTAATGTTCATGATTACATCACATTAGATGAAGCCGTTACAACAAATGCTGGATTTCAGTCCATAGAAGAACTGGTGTTAGAAAAAACTGCCGTGGAAACTACTGTGGCAGACGATAATGATGGGATTGGAATTGGTAAGCGATTTTTCTAATTCTCTAAAAAAATAAACAACTTTTTATTTATTCTTTCCATCTTAATTGGGCATTTGGCCAAGTAGAAATAAAGTTAAAATACATAATAAAAATAAGATAGGAAGATTTCAGTTACCATCACAAAAATAACAGATAGAAAAAATTATTTTCCCATTAGCTTTTCAAAACGATCTGTTCTTAAATTATTATTTTTATCTACAGGAACAGAAGTTGAAGAATCCGATCGGATAAAAAATTTTTCTGAAGCTTTGAGGAGTGTTGCAGCGTTAGAGGATTTTTTCCAAAGAATAGAGAGCGAACCGATGAGAAAGAAGATTTTAGAATTAAGGACATTCATGGAATCATCTTACGTATTACAAAAGAATAAAAAACAACTTACATTGATAGAAATGTGGAAAAAATAATAATTTATATTGTTTCTAATAATAAATAAAAATATGTAGGTACATAGTAATAATAACAACTATATATTAAATGTACGTATATTAGATTTTTTTTAATAAAATCATCACTTTTTTAAATCTACTATGTGCAATTTTTTATCTACCCTGTGTAACGCGGAATCCTGTATATGCCGGAAAATCGGTGCACGACCGTGCGATTCCGTTTTACACAGGTTTCACTGTATAAATAAATACCTTTGGGCCTCTGTATTAGATCGCCGAGGAGGTCGTTTTAAACTGCCACCTTAATAGCAGCAGATTATATTTTTGGCGACCGTGACAGGACAGATGATAAAGTATTACCAATGTCCATGATTGATAATGGAAATAAAATACTTGAGGTAAAAGCAGTTTCTATAGGATTAAAACAAAGATATGAAGAAATACGTGAATTATACAAGGAACTTTGTGATTTAAGTTTAGAAGAAATGGTTACAGAAGCCGAATCAGAAATGGAAACTGATACTGAGAATGAGTATTTGTTTAAGTTAAATATTGTAAGAGAAAAGATCTTGTCTTCACTTAAACTCTTCGACGATGCTGGGTATGTCAAAGGTAATACTTCCCAGATTAATAAATTCAAACTTCCCCATATCGAATTAAAGAAATTTGATGGTGACTCGGCTACTGGCTTCATTTTTATGGATTATTTAAGAAAGTCGGTCAAGACCAGACCATTGAGAATAACGAGAAGTTTTAGTATTTAATTCAGTCAACGTTACCTGGATCTAGGGCTAGAGTAATTGTAGCAAGCTTTCCACCTACTGCAGAAAACTACCCTAAGGCTGTAGAAGCTCTCAAATCTCATTTTGCACTAGAAGAATTATTTATAGAGTTCTACGTTAGGGAACTGTTAAATTTGGTTACCTCTTCGACAGTTTAATTATTTTCCCTTTGCGATAAACTGGAATGCAAATTAAGGTCTTTAGAATCATTAAGAGTAACTTTAGATAAATGTTCGGCAATGCTGTGGAGTCGTACCTTCCCCAAGATTTGTTGCGTATTTGACAAAGAAGTAACAATGCAGGCTACCTATAGTCTACTCCATAGTCTACTCTAAGGACAAGTTGGAAAAATTAATGAACATCTGTGGCTGGAAGCTGGAATTAGGTTCTACGTCGTAAAAGACGAAGAAACTTCTGAACGAGAAAAAAAAATGTACCTACTGTAACTGAGCTCTTGACGGAAAGTGACAACATTTCTAACTGCATTTTTACTTTCCTATCTATATACAGATATAAGGAAAGTACAGTTCATCAAATTTCTAGAGGTGTTCGACGCCCAGACAGAGAACGCGCTACGTGTGACTAAGATAGCTATTGTACAGTCTGCTAAACAAGTTATTTTAAATAGTTTTTAATATTTTTAGGTAATTAAATTTTAAAAGTGTGGAATAGTTTAGGGATTAAATTGGTCTGATTGGACTTTCTTAGAACGTTTTTAAAAGCAGCTAAAGATAGTATGTAGAATTGAAAATAATTATTATGCCATAAAATGTGTTTTGGAATTCCTTCAACCTTTTGAAATTGAGTCAGAAAATATAAATTTTATAGGATAGCGGAAAATACCTATAATTTTTTTGTAGGCCTTTGTAAATCGTGGAAATAGTTTATATTTTATTTGTACCTTATTAAGGAAAATGGTACCTATTATTAATAACGGTTGTTTCTGAAATATTACTAAAATTTTCGAAATTTTGTTTTTCTACAAAATAATAAACTATACTATTTAGAAAAAAATTTATTTCTCTTATAATTTTATAAAAAATAACAGGGGAATATTTACATTTCTTGATCTATTAAACAAAACGATAAATTATCTCGACGAATGACACCATGTTCTAGTACGGAAGCAAGCTTTACATTTTTGTTGGTGGTTTCATGGGTTTCATATCAATTTTTTGTAATTGTAGTTTACACGTACATATACCTCTTAACACTTGTTTGCTTTATTAAAAAGTGTGTTGTTGTGATTTACATCGAAATAAGTCAAAAACAACTTGAAACCCCATATAAAATCAAAAAGGAGAAACGGAAAAAAATTGAGCCTGTAAATGAACACAACTCAGAAACAAAAATAGCTATCTAATAATAAAAAAATAAAATTTGATTCTTGTGCAGCTTCATCTATATCATTAACTGTTTTTGGTTTTTCAATGGTTTTTCTTGGTGATGAAAATTCCGATATCTCACGGTTATCGATTCTTTTTTTCTCTCCAGAAATGCGGACGACAGTGTTTTTAGATACTCCTGTGGCTGCAGCAACACGATCATTTACATTTTTAAATGGTATTAAAGGTGAATTAAAGTTTCCTTCTCTTCTCATAAACTCTATAACATTGGCTATTATTTCGCGAGATTGACTGTTAATCACGCGGCCTCTTAATTTGCTATTAAACTCCATACTTAGGTTCTATTAAACTGTAATGAGCAAAAAACACAAACGAAAATAAAAGAAATGTTTTAGCGAAATTTACATCTGACATTTACGTCTGAATGAAATAGTGAAATACTTGATGCGCAGAGTGTACTTTCATTGCGTAAATCCGTCGGGATGCCTGTCAGTAGTGCTTTCTCTGTCTAGCCGTCGAAAGCCTCTAGAAATTTGATGAACTGTATAGGAATCATGATTTTTTTCGATCTCGAGTTTTTGACGGATTTTTACGTTTTGAGGTCCCCTGAATCCGTTTTGACTATTTTCAAGATAGTGTGTGTGTGTGTGTGTGTGTGTGTGTGTGTGTGTGTGTGTGTGTGTGTGTGTGTGTGTGTGTGTGTGTGTGTGTGTGTGTGTGTGTGTGTGTGTGTGTGTGTGTGTGTGTGTGTGTGTGTGTGTGTGTGTGTGTGTGTGTGTGTGTGTGTGTGTGTGTGTGTGTGTGTGTGTGTGTGTGTGTGTGTGTGTGTGTGTGTGTGTGTGTGTGTGTGTGTGTGTGTGTGTGTGTGTGTGTGTGTGTGTGTGTGTGTGTGTGTGTGTGTGTGTGTGTGTGTGTGTGTGTGTGTGTGTGTGTGTGTGTGTGTGTGTGTGTGTGTGTGTGTGTGTGTGTGTGTGTGTGTGTGTGTGTGTGTGTGTGTGTGTGTGTGTGTGTGTGTGTGTGTGTGTGTGTGTGTGTGTGTGTGTGTGTGTGTGTGTGTGTGTGTGTGTGTGTGTGTGTGTGTGTGTGTGTGTGTGTGTGTGTGTGTGTGTGTGTGTGTGTGTGTGTGTGTGTGTGTGTGTGTGTGTGTGTGTGTGTGTGTGTGTGTGTGTGTGTGTGTGTGTGTGTGTGTGTGTGTGTGTGTGTGTGTGTGTGTGTGTGTGTGTGTGTGTGTGTGTGTGTGTGTGTGTGTGTGTGTGTGTGTGTGTGTGTGTGTGTGTGTGTGTGTGTGTGTGTGTGTGTGTGTGTGTGTGTGTGTGTGTGTGTGTGTGTGTGTGTGTGTGTGTGTGTGTGTGTGTGTGTGTGTGTGTGTGTGTGTGTGTGTGTGTGTGTGTGTGTGTGTGTGTGTGTGTGTGTGTGTGTGTGTGTGTGTGTGTGTGTGTGTGTGTGTGTGTGTGTGTGTGTGTGTGTGTGTGTGTGTGTGTGTGTGTGTGTGTGTGTGTGTGTGTGTGTGTGTGTGTGTGTGTGCGTGTGTATAACGCAAAACTCATGAACCGATACACAGAAAAACACCAAATTTTAAACTTAAGCTTTGTTTCAGCGTCCAATGAGCTGATTAGATTTTGGACAGAGTCGGAACATCTGGGGGGTACTTTATAGGTGGTCATTTTTATATTTTATGGAATATATCTGTTATGTACGTTTGAAGAAGAAAATTCTTCAAATAAAAGTTACTTCTAATATAATTATCTATAATTTTTGTTTTATGCAAAATTTTCCTAAAATGGTCCGTATTCGAGAAATTTCACAAAATGTAAAAAAAATAATTTTTTATAAAAATTGTTTAAATAAAAGTTGTTTGTAATATAATTCTCTATAATTTTTATTCTATACATAATTGTATTCGAGATATTTGAGAAAATGTGTAAATTTCGAATTTTGAAGAAAACTCAAAAACGAATAAAGAAAAAACATTAAATTTTAAACTTAAGGTTTATTTCGGCCTGACGTAAAATAATTAGATTTTGGACATAGTCGGAACATCTGAGGGGGTACTTTATGGGAGGCCACTTTTATATTTTATGGAATATATCTGTTATTAATGTTTGGAGAAAAAAATTGTTCAAATAAAAGTTACTTCTAATATTATTATCTATAATTTTTGTTTTATGTAAAAATTTCCTGAAATGGTCCGTATTCGAGAAATTTGACAAAATGTGCAAAATTCTGATTTTTATGAAAGTTTTTGAAATAAAAGTTGTTTGCGATATCGATCTCTATAATTTTTGTTTATACATGATTTTTCTAAAATGGACCGTAATGAAAAAATTGTAGGAAATTTAAATTTTTCAGTATTTTCGTTTTCCATGAATAGAAAAATGTTTCGAGGTAGATGTATGTGGACAATGTATATATTTAGTTTATCCTCTAAACATTTATAGATATGCTGCAATAGGTTGTACAAAATAACCGGGAAAAGCCTATAATAACTAGATAGGAAAGTCATGTGTTAGACACATCAGATTTTTTGTAAAAGTATGAAACTTAAAAGTCATCGTTTGTTCAGATGCTCAAAAAATGACTCTTAAGGCTAGGAAACAGTTACTTATTGATAATAATTGTTGTTTTATATGCTTTTATATGCTATTACTAGAAGATGTAGATGTTATGTTTGATGTAGTAAATGCGGTAAAAGACATTATTTGGCAATGTGTCCTAATTAAATTATTATTATTATTATAGTATATATTTAAGTAAAGTAGATAAAACATTTTTATGCAATTTTATAGCTTTAGATCAACCAAAGATATACGGAGAACTTCAATCAGTAAGTCGTGGTCCATGGGAAGCTGAATTATTAGTTGACATAGGTATAGTTGTAACAGACCAAGAACCTCTTGAAGTTGAAGTTTTAATTGGTACAGACGTTGCTATTCGGTTATTAACTAGTAAAGTTGTACATGAATCTTGTGATTTGACTGCTGTTGAGACCCATTTAGGATGGACCTTAATGATTAAGTACCAAGCACCAGGAGCGGAAGTAAAAATTGTTAAAAAGAGGACTGCGACGATTGTTACTTTAATATTCGTTAATGAGTTTGCAATAAAAGACCTACGGTAACTAGACGTCCTAGGTATCAGGGATCCGGTTGACTCGAGGTCCAAAGAAGAATTGTCTCAAGTAGCTATGCTGCATTTTAGGCAGTAGTTACTTCCAACTTTACTCAGAGGTGAAAAGACTGGCCCTTAGAAAAAAAATAAGTAAGCCATATAGTAACCAGTAGTAAAAACTCTTAGGTCCCTAAAAATCTAAAAATGTATCTAAATGCTTATTTGGCCAGTAAGTTGAACGCGCAACAAAATTTACTTTTTGGACTTATGCTTATGCCTCAATTAAACCCTCAAGGCTTTATTATTTTTAATGATTGCATGCCATTGGATTTCAACACTTTCCTTCAATGTTATCCTGCATTCGCTTTCCTAATTGAAGCAAATTACAGTGGAAATTAGCGTGGGCTTTGCGTTCCTTTCAAATGATTCCGGTACACGCTACTAATAGCAAATCTCTGTTTTCCTTGCAATGTGTACTAAATCCAGACTTACCGACACATTCTAGGCATGAATATATTGTGCTGTAACGTGCAATTGGTAACAGCGCACTAGGTATTATCTAAATTGCCATAAAATTTATTATTATTATTATTATTATACATTGATAAAGGCTGAGGACACAAGTCCTATGATAGCCTAAAAACAAAATAGAAAAATTCTAACAAAGTAAACACACTGAAACAAAAATAACACTAAAAATTGAATAAAAATGTTAATTAAACAAACACGCGTCTAACTTATTTTTAAAGACGTTAACTGTTATGGCACCAACAACTTCGTCGCTGAGGTCGTTCCATACATTAAATACCCGGTTGGAAAGGAATGATTGTCTGTGCTTCGTTTTTAGGTTTTCCTTTTTTAATTTTAGTTCGTGACCACGTAGACGAGAGTCAGTATTTAACAAAAAAATGTCACTAAGATTTCCGTAATTATATTTAAGTATTCTAAAAGTAAGAATTAAGTCCCCTCGTAGTCGACGATTCGCAAAAGTTGACAAGTTTGACAATTGTAGTCTTTCTGCATATGATGGTCGGACTGCTCCAAAGGTCATTCTGGTAGCCCGGCGTTGAACATTTTCTAAAAGGTTCTGGTCTCGCACAAGAAGCGGACACCAAACTACACCTGCATATTCTAATAAAGGTCGAACATAAATCTTAAATAATTTGATGTATGTATGAAAGGATACCTTTGCAAAAGTCTTTTGAAGCAAATATAACATCGAATTTGCACGTTTACATGTTTTTAGAATGTGTTCAGACCATGTTAGTTCTGACGTCACTAAAACTCCTAAATCTACATACGAAGACACTTGCGCCAAATTATGGCTACCGAGCGAGTAACCAAGACGTGGATTATTTTTGCCGATATGTAACACCACGCACTTGTTTATATTTAACGGGAGAAGCCAGTCCGAGCACCAATCACTTATTGAATTTAAGTCAGCTTGTTGGCTAATTTCAAGGAAGGAGATGCAATTATACTGTAACGGTTTTTTTATTTAAACAGTTTGTTATTTAGTTTATTTTTTTTTTAAGAAACTAATTTATTTTTACTAAACCGAACACAAACTTATATTTCTGATATATTGTAACATTTTAAAAATGTTATTTTGAATGTGTGACATCCTGTATAAAAATAGTATATTAATTTAAAATTTAATTATCGCCGCACGCAATATTCCTATGAAAGGGAAATTTCGTGAAGTGTGAGTCTGGTTGGGAGTCGATGTCTATATCGTTTCTTGAAATTTCATTTTCCGATCATATCTTGAACCAACTACCAGTGTCTGTGGCTGTAAATAGCGGTGAGTTATTGTCATTAAAAAAAATATCTCAGTAGAAATTATTTTTCTACTTTTTGTTAGTTATAAGTTTATTTTTTGAAAGTCAATTTAATTTTGTTTAATATGGTTTAGTAATTCCTTTTGTGTTGCTGGAATTAAACATTGTTTATATTAATTAACTTTTATTGTTGGAAATTTTAAAAAGTAGTTTAATCTCATATAAGAGCCTCGTGAAAAACAGAATTTATTTTTTGTTTAGGAAGCGAATACAAGCAGCTTTCTTCTTACCTTCAGAGGAAGCGAATACAGATAGCTTCTTTCCTTCAATTTAATTCAATAAACAATAGGCCCAATCGGATTAGTATTTTAGATTCTGAAAAATTCGAAGCAGCAATTTTCCTTCGGAATTCGTTAGAGGGGGTCTCTGGTAGTCTAAAATCAAAAAGTTGGGATTCCAAAGTTGTCGTTACCTCCGCCATCTTGATTTAAAGGGTTATTTTTTGTATCTTGAATAACTCATTTATTTTCAATTTTACACGGAAAATAGTTTTTACAAAAGTTATTTAAAATTAAATTTCCTACAATTCTGCTTTTTTTTGTACGATCGATTTTTTTCGATTTATACCCGAAAAGAGGGGGTGAATTTTTGGTTATAGAATAACTCGTTTATTTTCAATTTTACGAGAAAAATTGTTATAAACAAAGTTGTTTAAAATTAAATTTCCTACAATTCTGCTTTTTTTTTGTACGATCGATTTTTTTCGATTTATACCCGAAAAGAGGGGGTGAATTTTTGGTTATAGAATAACTCGTTTATTTTCAATTTTACGAGAAAAATTGTTATAAACAAAGTTGTTTAAAATTAAATTTCTGTTTTTTTTGTACGCTCGATTTTTTTGTATTTATCCATGAGAAGAGTGGGGGTAAACTCTTAGAAAAAATCGGAATCATAATTGTACCAAATAACATTTTTGAAAATCAGCAAAAAAAAAACAAACAGAAAAAATAATGGTACAACATCAATAATAAACGTGACAATACAATACTTAGGTTCACCCCCACTCTTCTCAGGGATAAATACAAAAAAATCGATCGTACAAAAAAAAACAGAATTGTAGGAAATTTAATTTTAAACAACTTTGTTTATAACAATTTTTCTCGTAAAATTGAAAATAAACGAGTTATTCTATAACCAAAAATTCACCCCCTCTTTTCGGGTATAAATCAAAAAAAAATCGATCGTACAAAAAAAAAGCAGAATTGTAGGAAATTTAATTTTAAACAACTTTGTTTGTAACAATTTTTCTCGTAAAATTGAAAATAAACGAGTTATTCTATAACCAAAAATTCACCCCCTCTTTTCGGGTATAAATCTAAAAAAATCGATCGTACAAAAAAAAAGCAGAATTGTAGGAAATTTAATTTTAAATAACTTTTGTAAAAACTATTTTCCGTGTAAAATTGAAAATAAATGAGTTATTCAAGATACAAAAAATAACCCTTTAAATCAAGCTGGCGGAGGTAACGACAACTTTGGAATCCCAACTTTTTGAATTTAGACTACCACAGACCCCCTCCAACGAATTCCGAAGGAAAATTGCTGCTTCCAATTTTTCAGAATCTCAAGCCTGTTCTTCACCTAATCCGATTGGGCTAACAACACAGTTTTCGCATGGCAGAGTTGTGTCGATTTGCCATAAAATCGAGGTTGGTGTTGGAGCTAATGGAGCTACAATTATATAAAGACTACTGTTGTGGCATCAGATAGAAGGTTCTATATTTTCCGAAGTCACGAGGCTAAACTATCTAATATTATAGTATGATCGAGATTAAATCTTGTGTTGGTACCAGCCAAATAAAATCATATGTTATTGGAAATTTCACAACAGTAAATTCTTATCTAAATTTCATTTATTTACAATAAACAAATTCATTTATATTGAATCTTATTTTTAAAGGTTACAACAATTCTCTTTTTATCTAAATTATATATAAGTTTGAATTAATTTTCTATTGATAAAGCTAGAGTTTATAATTCTCACTAGCTTTCTAAAAAATAAAAAAGAAAATTATTGTCGCCCTTTTCTTTCCTGAAAAGTATTTCCCCAAAAGTGTCTTTTAGAAAAGCCGAATTCACGATTGAGAGAACCATATGGTAATATTAATAATAATGTTTATTCATAATAAAATACATACAATCAATCCAATTACATAAATAAACCTAAAAATTTCCACTGAAGTATTATAAATACTTGTTTGTAATAAAAAAAATTATGATTATTAAAAGAACATATTTAATACATATATCAGAAACAAATAAAACTTTGATGAAATACATATTTTAAGTTATAAATTTTTTTAATTTTTTTTTTGTTTTTTTTTTATTTTTTATTTTTTTTTGTTAACTGGACTACATAAAATAATAAGAATCTTTGAAAGAATAGACTAAGAGGGAATTTTTATTTTCTATTTTGTTTTTGTTCAACTCTGTATTATTTTATGAATATCTGTTCTTTCACTTTCTTTTATGAAGAGTATAAGTTGCTTTTTAAAGCTCTTATGAGAAGTTTCTTCTTTTATTCTCTGTAGTAAGTAATTAAACAGTTTTAGACCTAAATATACATAGATTTTTTGTCCTACAGATTTTAAAGTTATTGGTATGCAGTGTAAGTATCTTGTTCTTGTTGGATATTGTTATTGTACTGTTAACAACCTAGCTGGATACTATATAATTGCATTACATCTAATATTTGTGATTCACTATAGAGAAGATTGCTTAAAAGTCTTGCCGTTTTATTAAACATTATTCGAAAAAAATAGTTTTTGAGAGACTTCAAGTGCCCGAAGATAGGTTCTTGATACCCCTCCCTAACAAATAATGCCATAATTAAGATGTGATTCAACCAAACTATGATATAAACCTTTCCTTGTTTATATTCCAAAAATCCTACAACTTGTTTAAATTTAAATTAAACACTACGTAGTTTTTTTGTTAAATAATATTATGTGATAGTCCCACCTAAGATCTAAGATATTTCCCTAAGTATTTGATCTTTTTCGCAGGTTTTATTGAAATGTTTTGTTGGATTTTAAGACTGTATTCCGGCAAAGATGTATCATGGTCAAAGTGCTCATTTCTATTTTAATTTGATTCAATGTAAGTAATATTTGGTGTATTAAATATCAAAGAGCTAATGGTAATAAATCCTCTATAACTTGACAACTACACATGAAAAACTTTTTTTATTACTGATTTTGTGAAAAAATAAATTCCTGATAAAAAGTTCTGCATGGTCCAAAACTTAAAAAGCAACCATCACCTATTAATTTTTTTACGCCGTATACGAGGTTTGTCAAAAACTATAAATTTTACTCAAGAAAAAAGTACTGTTACGTGAAATTAATTTCAAATTTATTTTTAACAACAACTTCTCTATAACCCCTCGTAACATAATTTAAACGACAACCGCTTGCTTTCCGAGATTTGCAAAGTACGGTTTGCGCACGTACCTAATGTTTCTTTCGGCAACCACGCTGAGATAAAATCGACTGGTGTTGATTCAACCGGCCTTTTGGTTTATCGAGTTCAATGTGGTAGTGTGTGCCGACAAATAATCTACTATGAGTAGAGTTCCGTAATTATCTTGTATTTTATATGTGCTTATTGTGTGTTAAAGTTGGGATAATTGTCAAGTAATGTTTCTTTCAACTTATATTTTAACACTTTGCTGGATTTAGTTGGAAAGCCAATAGATCGGCCATTTGCTTTTTTTTTATTACCATCATACTGACGAGTGCCGGTTATTATTAGTTTAATTTTATTTTATATAGATTATAGCTACCCTACCTAATAATATTTTTAAGCTTTCTTTGATACTTTGATATATACGCGGTGAGGCAACTAAATAATTGAATTACAAGTCAGTCTGGAAATACAGTTTAAACGGAAATCTATGGCTCCTAACTTATTTTGGCCTTATAAATAGTTTATATTTTGTTCAGATGATGTAAAACTTAGTGTTATAACTTATTTTGTCCCTATAAATATTTTATATTCTGTTCAGACGATGTAACGTTAATATTTGTCCCGTTTATGCATAAGTCCGTTAGATTTCCAAACTGGCCTGTAGATGTATTATTCCTGTTACTGAGGTTTTTTATTTCTAAACCTGTAGTGGATCCAAGCTCCAAGCTTTAAGCCCCAAGAAGTCCGAGTTACGTAGTTTCTCCAAGCTTTAAGCTCCAAGAAGTCCGAGTTACGTAGTTTCTCCAAACTTTAAGCTTGAAGAAGTCCGAGTTACGTAGTTTCTCCAAGCTTTAAGCTTCAAGTCCAACTCCAAGTCCGAGTTACGCAGTTTCTATTTCAAGTCCGAATTACGTAGTTTCTTTAAGAAGCTCAGAGCTACGTAGTTTCTCCAAGTTCCAAGTGCAATCTCTAAGCTCCAAATCTAGGTTATGTAGCTTCTTCAAACAAGCTTCAAGTTTCTAAGTAAAGACGGATTGTCCACGACATACAACAGTGAAGTACTGCTATTAGAATGCATCATCGTCGAGACAATAAAATACCTATTATACATATTAAATATCTATTCAACTTCAATTAATTTTTTGTTAACAGTCAATTTTAATTCATTTTTCAAATTTAATCTTAATTGTTAATTTATTGTATAAATTAATTCTTTTTACTTTCTTTTATTAAATGTATTACATTTTCTCATTTTCTTTTATTTGCCAGAACTCATAATAGATAACTTTAAGTACCAGAGACACTCAATTAAACAGGGCATATATAATCAGATAAGTTTTCCAAATTACTCAGAAACTTGGTGGCTCTCAACATTTTTGTCGTTATCGCATTATAGTATCTTTCATTTTATCGTAAAGTAGACTTTGGCCCGCGAACAGGTCAAGCTACTCTGATTTTATTTGGTCAATTTATGAATCCACGCAGTATCAGCAATTTGAGCTAAATCCCCTTTTAAGTACAATTTACATCGTAGAAATCAAAAACAAAGTAACAGTACCTTATTTTTACAATACAGAAGAATGTAAAGTTATTTTGAATTAAAAGTTATATTCAAAGATGCAATTAGCCATTTAACATTTAGGTTTGGTGATTTATAATTACAAATAATTTATAATGTAAAACATAAATAATCAACTAACCTGAATCTTTATGCTAAATGACTATAATTGCATATTTGAATTCAAAATTACTTTATAACATTCTTCTGTATTGTAAAAAATAAGGTACTTTGCTCTTGAGTAAAATTCATATTTTTTGACAAACCTCGTATATGGCTAAAAAAAATTAATATATGATGGTTGCTTTTTAAGTTTTGGGCCATGCAGAACTTTTTATCAAGAATACAGTTTTTCACAAAACCAGTAATAAAAAAAGTTTTCTATATGGTTTCAACTTAAGTAAACACACTGTATAACTCAGAACGGGCTGACAATTGAGAGAAGTCATAATAAAAATAACTTTGAACACTTCGTCGCGGTGAGCGGACAGTCCGTCAACCGTCGCGTTTTGACGATTTTATCCAACCAGAGTATTTAAATGGGAATGGTTTTCTTGAATCCGCTTAGCTGAACAGGACGGCGTCATGCCGCTGATTTGTCGCGAAGAGTTGGTTGATATCTGTTGAGTTTGATATCAGCGGAATCGTCGGCGTGTGCGGAGACTATATTGTTATTAATTTTAAAACAATGAGTGACAAATTCACACATACAGATGACATCATGACTTTATTTTTAGGTTTCTTGGAAATTATGTCCTTTATAAAACTCAACACGAATTCAAAAAGATCTGTAGAAAGTCTAAAATACTCCCTAAATTTGGTTTCATTTCCAAAAAGCCTCCGCTGCACAGTGATATTAAAGGCACCTTCTGTATCGCGACAGAAAAACAACTCATTCACTGGCTTATTGGAAACTTTGACTGTTGCAATTGCCAGTTCCTCTTGTTCTTCCTTTCCAACAATAATAACAACGCAAACAATTTATTTGCAAACATTTTAGTACCTTTCGTTTACATTCATAATACATAAACAGCACGTACAGACATAGAGAAAGCATCATTTTCTATATTTTTTAACAAACCACCTCGGGCGAAAATTGCTGTCCTCAGCGGTCGACGGACTGTCCGCTCACCGCGACGGAGTGTTCAAAGAAACCAAGGCTTTACCGATATCTTTCATTTTGTATATCTTACTCCTATTGGGAGGTGGGACAAAATTGCCTATTCTCCTTTTAAAGAGCCAATTGTAGTCAGATAATGAAAACTGTCATTCCATGATACAAAATATATCATCATGCTGTCATTCAGCGTGTCACTATGTGGTGTCACTTTATTATAATTGTAACATTGCCAAAGTGTAAAATGTAGAACAATCGCAAGTAATTGCGAAGGGGTCTCAAGAATCTCATTTTAGGAAAGTATGCGTAAATGAATCCTTCGCAAGGTTGAGTGTACGTGTATTTGCGAAGAATGTCAAGAATAGCTCTGATGAAGGCATGATGCGGATTTACTATTCTTACACATACGTTGTTAAATGATTTAATAAATTGCGGAATTGCTTGCTTTATTTCATTTTAATGTTGGATCAAGAACTAGAAATTGACAATTGTTACATGAAAATAGACTTTTAACAAATTATGATCGTCACTTACACGTGTACCTCGTGCATTGAATAGCCTGTCGTGTTCCAATGATATGTTTTTTAATTGATTTAGAATTTTTTAAAAGAATATTACAAAGTGAGAAGAAAGGTTCGTTTGTCTATATAAACTATGTACTTAATAATTTGATTATATTGAATTTTTCTTTAAATTTGTCCTTGAAAAAATATTTAAAAAACAATCAATTGGATTCTGATACAAAACCTGTTTGATACGCCCATGTAGAACACAACTGTCAAACGTTTTCGATAAGAGGTGAGTGGGGTCTTTTACCTGGAAACTATTCGGCTACATGCCACCAAATTAAGTTCGGTATACTCGGAATTCATAATCGAAGCTCCAAAGATGCATGCAATACGATCGGGAATAATACATTTGAATTTCGTTTGTGAAACCATCATCAAAACGGTGCCCGTACGGTGAATGCACTCGTTTCGCATCAAGCGGAAATAAATCCGATTTGAATTCACTTAGATAATTCCGCTGAATTTAATTCAGCATTCCGAGTTTCCTCCTATTAACACGCTCGTAATTGTAACACAAAAACCAAAGCAAGGATAATGAAATAATTAACGGAAGGATATTAACAGAACTAACTGGAAGCCACTAAAAAGGATAATAATACTAGTAATAAATTTTATTGATAATGGGAACTGTAAGCTGG
The DNA here is from genome assembly GCA_927349885.1 of Psylliodes chrysocephalus. Taxonomy (NCBI): domain Eukaryota; kingdom Metazoa; phylum Arthropoda; class Insecta; order Coleoptera; family Chrysomelidae; genus Psylliodes; species Psylliodes chrysocephalus. Next base: position 29,561,763 of record OV651824.1, on the reverse strand, counting down.
GTAAATTGTCCTATTGGATATAGCCCAAAAAAAAGAAGAAGAATGAAGAGGTAGAGATAAAATCATTCTTGTAAAGGACAAATTGAATATGTGTTTGATAAAATGTTTAACACTCACATAACATCAATGTTCTATGAATATACTAAGAACGTTCTGTTTATGTTCTTTTTAGTATGTCCTTTTTAGTATGTTCTTAGAACATACCTAGTATATACTTTGAAAGTATATTCTAGAAAGTATATGCTGAGCACGTGCCTTAAAAGTATATTCCAAAAAGTATATACTGAGCACGTGCTATAACAGGACATTCTAAGAAGATACTAAAAGTCATATACCCAGCATGTACCTCATATTCTGAGAATGTTCTAAATGCTTGCAGGTAAAAATTAACACCAAATACATGTAAAAAAAAACGTTTATATACATATCTATATGAATTTTTCCCAGATACCTATCTATTAATTAGTTAGCAAACGTACCAATGTTTAGGCCAAAAACAACCTTAAAAAAGATAAGAAGAAGAATAACATAACCTACAGTTCCTAGAAATTTCTTTGATCTCGTTCACATCTCGTTTCAGTAAGTAAATTAGTAAAAATTAATTGCATCGTGTGTTCTATATAAAAATAAACAAATTTTACTATATTTGTAGTTTTTAGGACCTATAAGTGAAGTTAGAACACAGGATATCCCAAATATTAATTGCCAGTGTGAATTTATTAATATGGTTAATACCCCAGTATATATACCAATCAGTATTGGCCACTGATCTGTAATACAGATCAGTGGTATTGGCACTCTGAGGCGGCACGTTTGATCTTTAAAAGTAGAAATTTTACTTGACACTTGACGTTTTCGGGATATGAAAAGTTTTCTTTACACGGACTTGTTATACATGGTTAGTTGAATTTTTGTTCTGCTGCTTTTCAAATTCGTGTGTATGAGGGAGATGTGAGATACCTTAATAGACAACGGTTGAACAACTTAATTACTTTGAAGAAGAAAATAGATTAGATATCAGGGCAGTCTTCGCAAATGTAAGAAGGACAGAACCGTTTTAAATTTTTTTGTATATGTGAAATATTACTTTTTGGTGAAAAGTTTAATTACTTTTAGTTCAAAATATAACGTTAGTTTGTCAAGGGAAATATATAACACACAAGGTTAGAGTAACAAAATAGAGGTATTGCTTTATTTCTTAAGAATTACTCTAATCTAAAACTTTTCTAGTATATTGTAAAAATTTATTCTATACGTTATTTAGGTACTACAAAATCTATAGGAAAGTATGTAGTTTTAAATTTAAAAATTTGTAACGGAGACATATTTAGTATAGTTTTTTTACAAATATATACTCAGTGACTTGTTTTTGTGAATGAGTTCAAGTATGGCAGACTAAAATCGTGATTTTTTATTATGAATTAATTTGAATTTATTTTAAAATGGGAACTATATGTATATGGTTTTCGTAGTTTTTACACTTGTGATAAAAATATCAAAGTTATGTATATTGGCCATTTACTACACACAGCAAATTCATAGACACAATACATATTACTATTTGACATTCTTGTAAAACCACTAATTTAAAATTGACTTTAAACTAAGTGACTACACACAGAATTGTTTGAAAGCAGCCATAAGGTATAATTTATGTATTGGATACTATAAAAAAATTAATAGTAGTTACATGTAGAGTTAAGTAACAAGAAATTTAAGACCACAAACAAAACAAACCTTTATATCTAGTGAACTTAATTTACTACAGTCCTGAACTTTCTTAGGCTAACATTAAAGATATCTATTTGGATCTCGCTAAGAAACTCATTGGTAACAGCCATCATCTTGTTAAAAAGAGATATACTACTCGGATCTAAATCAAATAATTTATTGTTACTTGGGTTTCTTAGATTAATCTTTGCTGCATTAACATTTATATAGTCAATCAATTCACAATCTTTGTACTTAAAATAGAGTACAAAATATATCACAGCCTGTTGCTTTCTTCTTTGTAAGAGAGATTTAATCTTAAAACTATTGAGCATAGTTTTATACGAGATCTTAGATATAAGGATACAAGTATTTTTTTTGACATAAAGGTACCGTAAAAATATTTTTTGTACTTTTTCAAAATGATCAATTTGTGTGGCTTCCAAGGGCATCCATATTTGTGAAACATACTCAAGATGGAGTCTTACTAAGGCATTATACGATCTGATTTTGGTGGTAATCCTAAATTTTTTTGTATTTCTGATTTAAAAACCTAATTCTTTTATTGCTTTTTTAGTTATGTGTAAAAAATAGTTATTGAACTTCAAATTAGACTGAAAGACAACTCCCAAATCCTTTACCTCATATTAACGATTTAATGTGACATCACAGGTCTTATTTCTAATGTAAAACATTAAGAGGCTATGGATCCTTACAACTTAAAATATGCATACGTTTGTAAGTGTTAAATAGACGGATAAAAGTGTTGATTTTTATTTACAACTATAATAAGAACCCATTAAAAAGATTAAGAGCAATAGAACATTTCAACAAATTTCTATAGGTACACATATTTTTGATACCTGATAATCAATAAATAATATATTTTTTGGAGTAGCAACAGGTTTATTAATACACAACTATTATTTTGTTACAAATACTTATAATATTTATAATTAACATAATAGTTGATATAAGTCCTTTAAAAATAATATATTTTGATTTAATTGTTGAATTTATACATGGGCAATTTTCCTTGTAGCGTTGTTTACATTTTGCAGAGAAATATTGTATTCTGCTTTTAGCTGATAAATCATGTACATGTAAGTAGGTTGAATGTAGACAATGTTAATGTTTTTGCTACTACTGCTGGCTAGAAATGCTGGGCTGGGACACCAACAGAAAAAAGGAAGCACTAGATGTTTTTATCACTTATACACGTACAATTTACAACCATTTAAGTAACTAGCATGTTGGAAATACTTCACGAAAACATATTAAACATAAATCAGTCGAAGGCAATGTATTTTCTTTTTATAACACACCTTTTTAGCTTGATTACTTTTAGTACTCTATTTATTCCAATGTCCTCAAATAAAACGAGCAATAATAAGGATAAAACACACACTGAAGTGTATTTGGGGTATTTTTGATCGAAATCCACTATCAAAATAACAAATTTTCCGTTTTTAAGCTGTGAATGTATTACAAAAACTACTTCGATAAAATGTAAACAAAAGTTTATATTTGTGTACGAAATATGGGTTGCCTGCGCATGGTAGCGAGTTTTTAACCGGAATTATGACAAGTGATAGGTTATATCCCGAAAACGTCAGCGCAATAAAAGCTGCGCGTCTTTTTCCCGCCCAGGGAGTGTCATGGGCCTGTTAATACTAATGGTGGATTAAAACTAAAATTTAGTGTTACCAGAATTACATACACACTTTCTATGAAAAAATTCTGTAAGGCCAGAAATTGACCTGGGAGAACTAGAAAATAAGCTAAAGGAGGAGGAAAACTACAAAATGGTGGTAAGTAATTAACAAAAATATATTTAAACTTTCACTAAACATAATAATCATTTATGTAACTCTTGTTTTTGTTAGTGAAATGCCATGTACAATTTTTAATGTTTCACGTTCGACAAAAATATTTAAAATATTTCATTAGCTATGTACAGTTAATTTGTATATGTACCAAGTTTGTTGATTTTTTTTATTTTTTAGGTTCAATGACGATCCAATGGAATCAAGCAAATGAAACTCAAGCCATTGATACAATGAAATATTGGTTAGTTAAGGCCAAAGGAAGAATTTGTATTAAAAATAAGAATAAGTATGATTTTTTTGAAATAAAGATTTCATTATATACACTTATTCTTTATTGTTCAATATTAATGAAACATCCTATATTAGGGTGTCTAGTATATGCCTAGCATATGCTATATTTAAATACTAAGCATATACTTAGAACGTACTATTAAATTAAAGTAGATACCTATTGCATACTGTACACATACTCGAGTACATTCTCAGCATCTGCATAGCACGTATAAACAACGTCACGTAGCATATTCTTGGTATATTCTGAGAATGTTCCAAATGCAAATAAAGTATATTCTCAGCATATGCACATTCTTAAAAAGCATATACTGAGAATATGCTAAGAATGTATAATTGTTATCTGGGCAATTCATAATCAATTCAGTGGCAAAAAAATATTCGATGTATATTTATAATTCATACGATTTTATTTGTATCGGTTGTCCCAATGATAACCTGTCAAGCAGTCCCTGGCGTTCAATATAATTTCCGTTACTCGTGACCTATTCACTGACGTTGCTGGCTAGCTGCAAATTACGAAGGGCCCAAACTTGTGCAGCCCTCAAATCAGGTGTTTGGGCGATAAATATAGCGACGTTTCTGAAGTTACAGATACCGACTTTTTTTACTCAACAGGGCTACGAAAATGTCCGCTTTCACCCCATTCTAGACATCACTTAGGTAATACAACATGCGTTGGTGTATGTTAGGTTGCATATTAATAATACCAGCAAATAGCTTTTTATTTATTATATCGATGAATATATCGCTACAGCGAAAGTCTTAAGACTAACTCATATTTGTAAATTTGAAAATATTCATGTATGCTTTTCAGCAGTTTCTTTCTTAAAATACACCCTTCTTTGTATGTAATATGAAACTCTTATTTTCTCCTTTTTGTATTCTAATAGAAAGATATTGATATGGAAAACTTTGACGTCATCAAAATTTAAAAACTATCCCGAGGTGATGAATTTGATTTTGTGGATACGGAGTGTTTCCATATTTAGTGTAGCTATTTAGTGTCAATGAATTATTGGATTAGATTTTGAAATAATAATCGAACAATTTGAAAATTGAATTTGAGTAAGACCTTCTACAGTTTCCTTCAATTTAATTGTTGATTTTGATGTACAAATTAGATGTATGGTAGTAGATAAAAGTAGAGGGTGAAAGTTTTAAGTCCAAAATTGTGAAAAAACTAAATAGATCTAGGAAGGGGAAAGAAGGTTGGTTTAATGGCGGGACAATCTGAAGAAATGGAAGAGGCAAGACAAGGGAATATGGATGAAAACGCGTAAGAAAATATAGTGATAGAAGAAGACTAAGAGAAAGAAAAAATAAAATAGAATGATATCCCACTAAACATAGAAACTTACAAACACTTCCTGCAAGTTTATTTTCGGCTTGCAAATAAACACAGTTTATCGGCACCGTAACTGTGCCGAAGGAGGCTTGCCGGATGCCGGACTCGGGTGAGGCTTCGGCTTATAGGTAGGGCATGTCCGCCCAGCCGAATGTCAGCAGGGGGTCGATTCTCGAGTTGTAGGAATTTGATTCCGAGGAAAATGAATTCCTATGATAATATTCCTACAGTTTTAGTTATCGGTATTCTCGAGTACAATAGGAATCCAATTTCCTGTAGGAGTTCCAATTTCAGTATGTCGTTGATAATTTCAAGATAACGCAAAAACGAGCCAATGGAATGTATTTATTTCAGTTAAATATAGTTGTTTAACAGTTGGAAACAAGGCAATTTGACAATTTGTTAAAAATATTTGATTTTCTGGATGTACTGGTTATTTATTTTTAATATTTTTTATTAGCAGCAAAAAGAGAAAACGAAAAAGTTTCAGAAGGACTACCATTGTGATTACCGTTTTTTATATTTATAAGTAGAAACTAAAGAAAGTAACTAGTACAAATGTTTTTCCTACACCAAAAGGTTAATGCTTGTATCCTCTAATTTCTGATTTGAAATCCAAAAATATAGGAATACTTTCAATATTTAGCAAATTATAGTAAAATTCACATCATACATCATTATAACTTGGTTTGGGCTCCGTCGAGGAATCCTGATGTGCGAATTTTACAAAAAAAAGACTCAAAAGTAACTAGTTTCTTTGGTAAATTTTCATAAAAATTTATAGATTTTGGTTTATTTTATTTATTGACTTAAAGACATTTCAAATAGGATAATTTTACTCGTCAAATTAAAATTAACTTTTAATAATATATGTAGTATATTTCTTTTTTAAATGAGTTTGGAATCGCCTAAAAAATTTGCATAAATCAATAAACCACATTAAACAAGCTACTATTGCGCAAGCGCGATTACAAAATCTTGTAGGAAAATTAAATTCCCTGTCTCATATGAGCATGGGAAATCATTTCCTATAACTGCTTAGCAAAATATTCCTACAACTTGACTCCAGAATACGTAACCTACTTTCCTATAGGAAAATCAACCAAATTCCTATAGGAAAAAAGTCGAGAATCGACCCCCAGCCCACTAAATTGTAGCCGCGTTCATATATCTATATATAATTCGGCCCGTAAGGATGCCTTCCATGCCCGGCTAGCCAAATATTAACCGCGTTCGGCCCGTAAGGATGGTTCCCATGTCTGGAATGCCAAATATGGACCCTATGCGGTTTCTACTTATAAATTACGTCAAATGGTACGGTCCTCCCGGCCGTGGTGTCCTATACTCACACCACGCTCCCGGCTCAGAAGAAACGCCGACGTCGCCGACAACGCCAATCCGAGTACTCGACTTCCGGTGTCAGGTCGGCGAATACCGACTATTTGTCGTTTACTGGTTTATTTTGTAAGTGCATGAATAATTTATTATGTTTACAAATTTTTATTTATAATCGTAAGTTTTTAGAGGAAAATTTACATTACAAACTGAAAGACCTGCGGGGCAACGGTAGTTTAGTAGATATAAAAATTTCAACTTAAGGGTGGAGCCTAACTACTACAAAATTACTTCCGAGACTAAACAAAATCAGCATTTATTCATAATTTTAACAATTGCATCTAGATACGAGGGATACATATTCTAAACTTTAACGTGCGAAGTTGAGACAAAGGAACCGAAAAATATTCCACAATAGCACAAAATAATATGTATTTTATAATAATTGATTGTCTGAGAGTAGAAAAGCGTCCATAGTTAGCAATACATTATGTCCTGTATCACAGGTGTCCTCAATTTAAAAAGCCAAAGTAACAAATGCAGGAGGCCAATGTAAACGGACAATAAACGATCTCTTGACATTTTACGTTTTTAAATAAACTAGGTTTTTTAAAAATATTTTCTATACCTGTTGTTTTTTATATTCACATATAATAATTAGTAATAATTTTATTTTTTTTAACTTTGGAAAACCAGTGACTAAAGAAATATTAGAAAATATTTATAAAAATGGTCCATCAGGACTTCACTTGTAACATCCTGTATCTCGAAAACGAACCGTTTTCGGACTTATGTTTTACTCCTATTTTATGATATAGATTACGCTGTTAAAATAAGACCGTCTAATTTCAGGACACCCTGTAGACATTGGCAAACTTTTTAGAAAATCTTCTTGTGCAACACGTATCAAAGAGTGCGACAGATCAAATCCACGCGCGAAAGCAAGAAAAACGATTTACTTACTTCGAAGAAATATACATTAACAGAAAAAAGAGTTGTTGACATACTGGAATTAATTATGCTTAATTCAAAGATGTATTAATTAAAAAATCTGATGTGCCCAACACATGACTTTCCTATCTAGTTATTATAGGCTTTTTCCAGTTATTTTATACAACATATTGCAACACCTCTATAAATGTTTAGAGGATAAACTAAATATATACATTTTCCACATACATCTACCTCGAAACATTTTTCTATAGATATTCATTGAAAACGAAAATACTGAAAAATTTAAATTTAGCACTCTTCCTCCAATTTTTCCATTACGGTCCATTTTAGAAAAATCATATATAAACAAAAATTATAGAGATCGATTCGCAAACAACTTTTAGTTCAACAATTTTCATAAAAATCAGAATTTTGCACATTTTGTCAATTTTCTCGAATACGGACCATTTCAGGAAATTTTTATATAAAACAAAAATTATAGATAATAATATTAGAAGTAACTTTTATTTGAACAATTTTCTTCAAACATAAATAAGAGACATATTACATAAAATATAAAAACGGCCTCCCATAAAGTACCCCCCCCAGATGTTTCGACTTTGTCCAAAATTTAATAATTTCACGTCAGGCCGAAATAAAACTTAAGTTTAAAATTTCAAGTTTTTTCTTTATCCGTTTTTGAGTTTTCTTCAAAATTCGAAATTTACACATTTTCTCAAATATCTCGAATACTGTCCATTTTAGAGAAATTATGTATGGAATAAAAATTATAGATAATTATATTACAAACAACTTTTATTTAAACAATTGTTATAAAAAAATATTTTTTTCATTTTGTCAAATTTCTCGAATACGGACCATTTTAGGAAAATTTTGTATTAAACAAAAATTATAGATAATAATATTAGAAGTAACTTTTATTAAAAGAATTTTCTTCTCCAAACGTAAATAACAGATATATTCCATAAAATATAAAAATGTCCACCTATAAAGTACCCCCCAGATGTTTCGACTCTGCTCAAAAACTAATCAGTTCATTGGACGATGGAATAAAGCTTAAGTTTAAAATTTGGTGTTTTTATGTGTATTGGTTCATGAGTTATGGTGGATACACACACACACGAACGCACGCACGCACGCACGCACGCACGCACAAACACACACACACACACACACACACACACACACACACACACACACACACACACACACACACACACACACACACACACACACACACACACACACACACACACACACACACACACACACACACACACACACACACACACACACACACACACACACACACACACACACACACACACACACACACACACACACACACACACACACACACACACACACACACACACACACACACACACACACACACACACACACACACACACACACACACACACACACACACACACACACACACACACACACACACACACACACACACACACACACACACACACACACACACACACACACACACACACACACACACACACACACACACACACACACACACACACACACACACACACACACACACACACACACACACACACACACACACACACACACACACACACACACACACACACACACACACACACACACACACACACACACACACACACACACACACACACACACACACACACACACACACACACACACACACACACACACACACACACACACACACACACACACACACACACACACACACACACACACACGGATTCAGGGGACCTCAAAACGTAAAAATTCGTCGAAAACTCGAGATCGAAAAAAATAATGATTCCTATACTTTCCTTATATCTGTATACAGATAGGAAAGTAAAAAATAATCCGTAAAATTGGTGTACTATGAAACTATGAAACGCATATTATACAGGGCATATGTTACCTGCATATGGGAGTCACCTAGGTGGTTCCAAAAAACCCATACTTCATGGGTCTATCGCCCCTGATAACCCAGATACAGGGTGTTTTATCAATTTTGCCGATTTCTTTCTAGGCTCATAACTTTTGAAACACGCTGTATATTTTTTGATATTTGGTATACAAGTACACCTTAATTTGTTAAATCTAATGACGTTTTATTAAAAAATTTACAAATTCTTCGATACCCTAAACAACACCCTGTATATCATAATTTTGAATATCTGTTTACAGATTCGAAGATTGCAGAAACAAATGAGTTACACCAAGTGGTTTTGGTATTTCCGCATACAGTTTTCTTACTTATTAGTTTGAGTCAAATTTATGTGTTTCGATAAAAATATGAAATAAAATTAAAAAAATATATTTTTTTCCTAATTATTGAGTTATTGAGATTTAGCTAAGAAAATCGTCAACCTTATTGTATGCTCTTGATTATTTAATTTAATTTTATTGAAAAACTCAACGACATGTCCGTATTGAAGAAAAAATTCTAAATTTAACGACTAAATTAAGAACGCTCTGTATGTGAAATTATAGTAATATTTGTTAAAAAAGTAATATTTGTTAAAACAATTAAAATTTTGAGTAAATAATGAAATGACACATTTCGAACAAAGTACACCTTTGCTTCAAAACACTAATATGCGAAATAATTTTAAATTTTAATTGTTAAAAATAATGGAAAATTAATATGTATTATGTATAAATTCCTTTTATTTAAAACTCGTTCATTTCTTAATTCTTCGGATGCAATAATAAAAAAGTAATTAAATACTATGGTTTCTAGTAAGTATTGTTTATTTCAGTGAACAATACCATTTAAGTTGGATTTTCCTATTTTTAGTAATAGTCAAGTAGGCTGTAGTATTATTGTCAGTGAAACATAATTTGCGAGTTTGTACTTGTGTTATTTGATAATTTCTTGCTCAATGTGCCCCATAAATTTGAAAATAATGAATATGCAGATATGTTGTACAGATCCACCAACAGCTCTGCCTCTGAGATGCGCAAACGATAAACAGAGATGGTTAGTGTGCAACAAAGACCGACTTCGACCTTTCACCGGGACATTAATGACATCTCGCCCCACTCCGCCGACCAGTCTACTGCGCATCCAATTCTCAGAGGCAAAGCTATGTTGGTCGATCTGTATGTGTATGAATTTTGTGATAGTAATGGAAAAGGTGCCCAAAGGGAATATGGACGCCAATTTCCTGGTCGAAGGTTACCAAATGACAAAACATTTTCTAATGTATTTAGTTACCTTAAAGAACATGGTAAATTCCCAACCTCAAAAGAAAATGAACAACATGAGGGACAACATATTGGTTTGGAGCAAAATATTCTAGAAATGATCCAAGACGACCCAAAAATCAGCACGAGAAGAATCAGTGACGCCATTAATGTTCCTCCGTCAACAGTTTGGCGAAGATTAAAAAAAAAATAATCTCTATCCATACCATTTACAACAAGTGCAGAGGCTGCATGAAGGAGATGAAATTCCTCGACTGGCTTTTAGTAGGTGGGTATTGAGAAACAATCGGATATTACACAGGTTCTTAATTACCGATTAAGCTCAGTTTACCAGAGACGGTATTAATAATTCAAGAAATGCTCATATTTGGACCGAACAAAATCCGTTTGCCATAAGACAAACACATTCACAGATATGATTTTCTGTTAATATTTGGTGTGGTGTTATTAACAACCGATTGATTGGACCGCATGTTTTACCACGTCAACTAACTGGTGAGGTTTATTTAGAATTCCTGCAAGATGTTTTACCCATACTTCTAGATGATGCAGGTGTTGACATTGCAGGAATGTACTTCCAACATGATGGGGCTTCACCTCATTTCAGGTTAACAGTGAAAAACTTTCTGAACGATAACTTTCCAAATCATTGGATGGGCAGAGGTGGATCTCTCAACTGGCCTGCAAGGGGACCTGACTTTAACCCAATCGATTATTGTGTTTGGGGTTATTTAAAATCGAAAGTGTATTCATCTGATGCAGACTAGACCGGAACTTCTTCAAAGAATCGAGGATGCCTGCCAAGAATTGAGAAATAATCCCGCTATGACTACTAAAGCAATACAAAATCTCAATAAAAGAGCTCAGAAATGTATTGAACAAAACGGTGGCCACTTTGAGCAACTGTTATAGTTATTTCTTTAATTTTTTTTTTTTTCATTTTCGTTGTGTTATCAAAATTGTTTTACATAATTATTCCTTACTTATTTTTAGTTTCTTTCTTATAAAAATCTGATGTGTTTAACACATGACTTTCCTATCTAGTTATTATAGGCTTTTTCCGTTTATTTTGTACAACCTATTGCAGCACCTCCATAAATGTTTAGAGGATAAACTAAATATATACATTTTCCACATACATCTACCTCGAAACATTTTTCTATAGATATTCATTGAAAACGAAAATACTAAAAAATTAAAATTTAGCGCTTTTCCTACAATTTTTCCATTACGGCCCATTTTAGAAAAATCATGTATAAATAAAAATTATAGAGATCGATATCGCAAACAACTTTTATTTCAACGATTTTCATAAAAATCAGAATTTTGCACATTTTGTCAAATTTTTCGAATACGGACCATTTCAGGAAATTTTGACATAAAACAAAAATTATAGATAATAATATTAGAAGTAACTTTTAATTAAACAATTTTCTTCTCCAAACATAAATAACAGATATATTCCATAAAATATAAAAACGGCCTCCCATAAAGTACCCCCCTAGATGTTCCGACTTTGTCCAAAATCTAATCATTTCACGTCAGGCCGAAATGAACCTTAAGTTTAAAATTTAATGTTTTTTTCTTTATCCGTTTTTGAGTTTTCTTCAAAATTCGAAATTTACACATTTTCTCAAATATCTCGAATACGGTCCATTTTAGAGAAATTATGTATAGAATAAAAATTTCTTATGTGTATAATATTTTACGTTTTTAACAAATATTACCACTGTCGTTACAAGTACAGGGCGTTTAAGATAGTATTGAAATTAGAATTTTAAGAATTTTATACCCAATACAGACCTGTCGTTGCGTTTTTTTTTTAAAGATTGAGATCCAAAAATTAAAAGAATGAATGAGGTTAATTATTATTATGAATATAAACTGGAAAAGTAAATAAAAAATATTTATTTTTAATTTTATTTCATCTTTTTATCGAAACAATTAGATTTGACTCAAATTAATAAGTAAGAAAACTGTATGCGGAAATACCAAAACCACTTGGTGTACCACAATTTTTTCTGCTCTTTTCGAATCTGTAAACAGATATTCAAAATTATGATATACAGAGTGTTGTTTTAGGTATCGAAGAATTTGTAAATTTTTTGTTAATCCGGACCCGGATTTTTCCTATTATTATTACGTCACTGGATTTAACAAATTAAGGAGTATTTGTATACCAAATATCAAAAAAATATACAGCGTGTTTCAAAAGTTATGAGCCTAGAAAGATATCGACACCCTGTATCTCGATTATAAAGGGCGACAGACCCATGAGGTATGGGTTTTTTGGAACCACCTAGGTGACCCGCATATGCAGTTAACATATGCCAAAGAAACACCCTGTATATGTCGATCTTAGTATTACAGAAATAATTTATGTCAAACAATAAGGTGTACAAATACGTAAAATTTATTTATCCCTCGTAAAAAAATCAGTAAAATATATTATAAATTGTTTTCATTCACAAATATTAATTTCTTAAAAATCTAACATGCGCCACTTTTCAGACGAAAAATCTTACAATGTAAGGGTTTCGTAGTACCCCACTTTTAAAGTTTATTTTTAATTATTTTTAAAAGAAAAAACTATGAACGTGTAGGTAAAGGTTAAATCTATGCTCCTCTGGAACCAGTTTATCAAAATTCAATTTAGTTTTTTCTAAAAAAAATTGAGAAAATGGGTTAAAAAAGTCGAGTTTTTTAGAAAAAATAGATTCAAATTTTGGAAAAGTGTTTTCAGAGGATCATACATTTAACCTTTACCTACACGCACATATTTTTTTATACTATAAAAGTGGGGTACTACCCTTGCATGCTCTGCTTTAAAGCCAAGTAAATACTCCTTTTAATAGTAATATTATTGTACTAGTTGGGATTAATATGATGTTAAGACTCAATCAGAATTTTTTTCAATTAAATTTTACAGTTTTTCTCCATTAAGATATTAAGGAATTTATTCTCGATTATCCATGTTTCCACTTGTTTAAGACTAACAAAAACTTTATGTATAAAAGAGTTTTAAAAAGGCTTAAACTAATATTTTACAAATCTTTTATTCTATTTATTATCCTTCTAAGAGAAAAACAATTTAATGGAAAAGTGTATTATACATACATAAAAAACGTTTACTTGGTTTTTTCGAGCAAAATTATAAATCCACAAAGGATTTTCTAAACGATTGCACTCCACTACAAAGCAAAATGCATCGTTGTCGATCCGTATCAGTTTAATCCTTCTACGTTAACCAAGGGATAGACACATCAACCACTTTCTGAAGACGGATTAAATCAACGCGAGACAAGGACGATAAAATTAGTGCGACTCACCCTGACTTCTCAGCACTGGATCAATGACAGAAGTAAGCTCGCATGGTTCGCGTTGGCACTGCACAAAACTTTAACACTATGTAAAGATGGATTGTTATCGAAACGATGTTATCGACGACGCCGAAAACCAGCGTCCCGACGGATGAACGCTCTCAAAGAGTCTAGACGTTAGGCGTCTGTCCGTCAGCACCGCATGCGCGCAACAAGTACATCAAGCGAAGTAGAGGGTGATTCTTGCCGAAAATCAGTTGACAGGGAACATTTTTATTTCTTTGGAACAATAAATAAGATTTTGGTAATAAATTCATAAAATATTTACACTGAGAAAAAATAGTAGTGAAAATAATCAAAAATATTATCTGAAATATAATTACATATACAGGGTGTTATTGAAATACACGTACATATTAAAACTGGGTATTGCGCAGATCCCCACTGATTGTAGAAAAATATTATTTTTTAAAAATACCCCTTATTAAGGGAGTTATTAATTTTTGAAAATTAATTCTAAAACAAACGTACTTCACTGATATGTTGAGGATGACCTATATAAATTAGGTTTATTTACCTATTTTAAACATCAACAGTAATTAATATGCAAGTTTTTGTCAGATGATAAGAAAACTAGTCTTGTAAGAAATAACCATGTTGCCAAGATTTTCGAATTAATTTCTATTTCCGAAGACTGGTTTTTACTACCCTCGTTATCAAAAAACTGGAATATTTGATAAATGATTGTTTTTAAACTATACATTTTTGAAACTATAGATTATTAAAATTTTAGTTGATTTACGAATCTGGCTAACACGAGCGCGTCATTTCCAAGTTGGTAAAAAGTGTTGTTACGATTACTTTTAAATATTTTTTTAAGATGCCACTATTTACGAATATTGAACTAACGGATAAAGTGCTGGTTTATGGGGCAGCTGGAGAAAATTCTCGGCAAGCACAAATCCTGTATCGCGAACGGTTTCCAAATCGGAGAATTCCGGACTGTCGTACGTTTATTTCAACTGTTCAGCATCTAAGAGACCATGGAAAATTTGAGAGTGTCAATGCAGATCGAGGGAGAACAAGAACACAAAGAACATTGGCGGCCGAAGAAGAAATATTGGAAGCTGTTGAAAACCGGCCTCAATTAAGTTGTAGAAGACTAGGTCTTGAAATTGGAGTGTCCTCATTTGTTGTGTGGCGGACACTTAAAGAACAAGGTTTACATCCTTATCACATACAAAAAGTCCAGGCCTTATATCCAGGTGATGAAGAAAAGAGAGTGGAGTTTTGTGAATGGATGATTCAAAAATGTGTTGATATTCCTCATTTTCTAAAAATATTATTGTATACTGACGAGGCTTCATTCACTCGTGATGGCGTGTTCAATATGCACAATACGCATATTTGGAGTGATGAAAATCCTCACGCCATTAGGGAAACTGGGCATCAAAGAAAATTTTCAATAAATGTTTGGGCTGGCATAATAGATCAGTATTTAATCGGGCCTTATGTTCTCCCGAACAGATTAAATGGGCCAGGATATCTCCACTTTTTAGAAGATATTTTGCCAGTACTCCTAGAAGAGATACCGTTACAATTAAGGCAACGGATGTGGTACCTACTAGATAGCGCTCCTCCTCACTTTGATTTAAACGTACGGCAGTTTTTGAACATAAGATTTCCTCAAAAGTGGATAGGCAGAAATGGACCTACTAAGTGGCCTCCGAGATCTCCGGACTTAAATCCATGCGATTTTTTTTTGTGGGGTCACATGAAACAACTGGTTTATAATGAACCTATTAATAGTGTTGAACAATTAACCAATAAAGTTAATGCGGTAGCCGAGGAACTACGACAAAATCCAAGACTAATTTCTAATGTTCAAAGTTCTTTGGAAAGACGATTGCAAGTGTGTGTAAATAATAATGGACGGCATTTTGAACAATTACTGTAATAAACTTTATTTTGAATTAATTGGTTTTGCTACGGCAACAGTGCAATTTCTATGGGTAAGTTCAATTTCGATTTATTTTACTTCTTTAAATATGGAAACTAGTAGGTCGGAAAAGGGGACTCTTCCCCAATATTTAAATTTTAGAATTTGAAGTTAAAATTGGTGCCAATCGTTTTTGGTCATTACATACTATTCCCCATTTTAATATGTACGTGTATTTCAATAACACCCTGTATAGTAGAATGGCAATCGACAGTATCGACACGGAGTAATAAATCAAAATTTTATGGTAGTTTTACAGCTCAGACGGCTCAAACAAAATCTGTGATTTTAAAGAACCAGCAGTTAAAAGGTGTGGTGAACATGTTAATTTTACCTGTGTCACCCGGTTTCGTGGAACGTAACAATACGCTACCCTTATTTAAATCCCTTTTAAGACTCTGATGAGCGCACGGTTGGGTAAATTAGTGGGTATTTGTTTGTATTATTATTTTTTGTTTGTTACTATTTTAAACTTAAATAATTGTTCCCTCGCTCCTCGCCTCTAAGACTAAGTCCAACTTTTTGTTTTTTTTTGTTATATCATAACAAAACTTGGTAAATTCAATATTTTCACCTCTTTTTTGACATGCTCCGGTTTTGCTTACCTTTTTGTAATCTTGCACGCTTTTAAGCTTTTTTTGGTGATTTAGTTTCTGGCAGCGTTAATTGGGCGGTCTCAACTCCGCGCCGCCTGACCCTATTTCTTTTTTACTAATATGATTAGGTATAACATTTAGATATAAAATAGATATGCTTACCTACGCTCCAAGATCAGGAAAGGTAAAAGTCTCTGAAGCACTATATTCACTTGATGAGTCATTATTTACTGATATTATTAAAGGTGGCATTGTAGTATCGACCCAGTATATATACCAATCAGTATTGGCACTCTGAGGCGGCACGTTTCATCTTTAAAAGTAGAAATTTTAGTTGACACTTGACGTTTTCGGGATATGAAAAGTTTTCTTTACAAGGACTTGGTATACATGGTTAGTTGAATTTTTGTTCTGCTGCTTTTCAAATTCGTGTGTATGAGGGAGATGTGAGATACCTTTATAGACAACGGTTGAACAACTTAATTACTTTGAAGAAGAAAATAGATTAGATATCAGGGCAGTCTTCGCAAATGTAAGAAGGACAGAACCGTTTTGAAATATTACTTTTTGGTGAAAAGTTTAATTACTTTGTTCAAAATATAACGTTAGTTTGTCAAGGGAAATATATAAGACACAAGGTTAGAGTAACAAAATAGAGGTATTGCTTTATTTCTTAAGAATTACTCTAATCTAAAACTTTTCTAGTATATTGTAAAAATTTATTCTATACGTTATTTAGGTACTGCAAAATCTATAGGAAAGTATGTAGTTTTAAATTTAAAAATTTGTAACGGAGACATATTTAGTGAAGTTTTTTTAAAAATATATACTGAGTGACTTGTTTTTGTGAATGAGTTCAAGTATGGCAGACTAAAATCGTTATTTTTTATTATGAATTAATTTGAATTTATTTTAAAATGGGAACTATATGTATATGGTTTTCGTAGTTTTTACACTTGTGATAAAAATATCAAAGTTATGTATATTGGCCATTTACTACACACAGCAAATTCATAGACACAATACATATTACTATTTGACATTCTTGTAAAACCACTAATTTAAAATTGACTTTAAACTAAGTGACTACACACAGAATTGTTTGAAAGCAGCCATAAGGTATAATTTATTTATTGGATACTATAAAAAAATTAATAGTAATAGTATGTAGAGTTAAGTAACAAGAAATTTAAGACCAAAAACAAAACAAACCTTTATATCTAGTGAACTTAATTTAGTACAGTCCTCAACTTTCTTAGGCTAACATTAAAGATATCTATTTGGATCTCGATAAGAAACTTATTGGTAACAGCCATCATCTTGTTAAAAGGAGATATACTACTTGGATCTAAATCAAATAATTTTTTGTTACTTGGGTTTCTTAGATTAATCTTTGGCGCATTAACATTTAGGTATATAGTCAATCAATTCACAATCTTTATACTTAAAATAGAGTACAAAATATATCACAGCCTGTTGCTTTCTTCTTTGTAAAAGAGATTTAATCTTAAAACTATTGAGCATAGTTTTATACGAGATCTTAGGTATAAGGGTACAAGTATTTTTTATGACATAAAGGTACCGTAAAAATATTTTTTGTACTTTTTCAATATGATCAATTTGTGTCTTCCAAGGGCATCCATATTTGTGAAACATACTCAAGATGGAGTCTTACTAAGGCATTATATAATCTGATTTTGGTGGTAATCCTAAATTTTTTTGTATTTCTGATTTAAAAACCTAATGGTTTTATTGCTTTTTTAGTTATGTGTAAAAAATGGTTATTGAACTTCAAATTAGACTGAAAGACAACTCCCAAATCCTTTACCTCATATTCACGATTTAATGAGACATCACAGGTCTTATTTCTAATGTAAAACATTAAGAGGTTATGGATCCTTACAACCTAAAATAGACGGATAAAAAGTGTTGATTTTTATTTACAACTATAATAAGAACCCATTAAAAAGATTAAGAGCAATAGAACATTTCAACAAATTCCTATAGATACACATATTTTTGATACCTGATAATCAATAAATAATATATTTTTTGGAGTAGCAACTATTATTTTGTTACAAATACTTATAATATTTATAATTAACATAATAGTTGATATAAGTCCTTTAAAAATAATATATTTTGATTTAATTGTTGAATTTATACATGAGCAATTTTCTTTGTAGCGTTGTTTACATTTTGCAGAGAAATATTGTATTCTGCTTTTAGCTGATAAATCATGTACATGTAAATGGGTTGAATGTAGACAATGTTAATGTTTTTGCTACTACTGCTGGCTAGGAATGCTGGGCTGGGACAACAACAAAAAAAAAGGAAGCACAAAGCACTAGATGTTTTTATCACTTATACACGTACAATTCACAACCATTCAAGTAACTAGCATGTTGGAAATACTTCACAAAAACATATTAAACATAAATCAGTCGAAGGCAATGTATTTTCTTTTTATAACACACCTTTTTAGCTTCATTACTTTTAGTACTCTATTTATTCCAATGTCCTCAAATAAAACGAGCAATAATAAGGACAAAACACACACTGAAGTGTATTTGGGGTATTTTTGATCTAAATCCACTATCAAAATAATAAATTTTCCGTTTTTAAGCTGTGAATGTATTACAAAACCTACTTCGATAAAATGTAAACAAAAGTTTATATTTGTGTACGAAATATGGGTTGCCTGCGCATGGTAGCGAGTTTTTAACCGTCTGCGCAGTAAAAGCTGCGCGTCTTTTTCTCGCCCAGGGAGTGTCATGGGCCTGTCAGTACCATGTGTTTTTGCAAGTTCATCCACTACATAACGAACTTGAGGCTTATTTAATTTCACAATTTGTAGTAGTTTTTTTTTTTGAGAATTGTCATCTAAACGTAGTTTTTTGTAGTAGTTTTTTTTTATTGATTTTTCTAGAAAGTTAATGTTTCTGCCTGCTAGCTACTTAATGATATCATCTTTCTTCCATGAAGTATTTGGCACCTTAAAATGGAACAAAAGTCGCGTCAGATGGAAACGTAACCGTCTTGCAAAATAACTAGAAAATAAGGCAGACAACAAAATACTTTTTAGACCTGGCCCTTCTGTTGGATTGACAACAACGGCAATGACAAACCTAATTAAAGGATATTCCAGTGTGAAATTCAAGAGAAGATGGGATGAAACAAGAAACTGCAGAGTTGCCAGCTTTCAAGTTATCCTGACAACACTACAGCAAACAAATAATTGATTATGACTTTACATAATATGCGCATTATCTAGGGTTGCCATCTGTACTTTTTTGTAACAGTCCTTTTTTCAAACAAATTGTCCTTGTGACTTTTTAAATCTTAAAATGTCATTTTTTACGGCACATATCTTAAAAATACCTGGTTTTTATAAAAATATAAGCCGATGGCCTTTTTTTAGAAGCTTACCCAGAAAACAGAGTTGCATATCGAAACTTTAACTCGTGTGCTATTTTTCTTAATATGGTTGGCGATTTGTTTTCAAAAAAAAAAATAATGAATAGTTATGCGTGCCATATTTTTCTGGTGCTGGTCCAATTTAATTTTGCGTAAAATGCGTTCAATTTTCGCCACGGATACTCTCGTTAAAAATGAACAGCGGTTCTAGGCTTGCATTGTCGGAAGTGTATTTATTAAACCTACATATACGCTACAGACTATCTGTTTTTCATCGTTTGAAAGAATATTCCGCTTACTTTGTGAATTACTTGGACTCGCTACAGCATCCATCTTAAACCTGTTAAGATAAAAACCATCAATCATATACCTGCTACCATTAGACCACTCAAATAAACTTAGAGAAAAAAAATTGTTAACAAGACTTTGATATGAAACATAGGGCTTTAACTTTTAAAACCCACGACTAAAAAATTGTATTTGTCTGAATCTTAATCATTCTACTTAAATGTTTGAAGCAATATTATACATAGAAAATTAAGAATTCTGATAAAAAAATAAAAAACAGTTTCTTTTATATATTTTTTCCATACAATTTTATAGTGCTATCAGTTTGTATTCTTTTTTATTGAAACGAATTATAACAATAATTTAGGAATAAATCATTGTTGCTATTGCAGTTTTTAGTTTTTCTCCAGTTTTGAGCATGTTTTTTAATCGTGCCTATATATTTTTTATTTTATAAAAAACTACATGTCAAAACAAAAAAAATGAGTACCTGAAAAACTTTGTACGATAATTTTTCACCGTAGAATTTCTTTAAAAAAAAGTGTTTTCAATCTCGAAATATTTTGAATTTTTCAAATTTTTGTTCTGCTTATTTAAGACATACGGAGGTATAATTTCACCAAATTTCATCAAAATTAAATTATTTTTGAAAACATGAAAAATAAAGAACCTAAAAATTGGCAAATTAGATGATTAAAATACAGATTATATGCCAATAATATCATTAAGCTATTAATAACAAAAAAGTCACTATCCACCAAAAATTCAAGATTTTAACATAAATTTTACCAGAAATAAGGCCATCTGAAATTTTTAGGTGGACTCGGTATATAGTTGAAATGACCTGATAATAAAATAAAAGTGCTAGATAAATACTTACCACCCAAATAAAATACACAAAAAAAACCACAGGAAATGTTAAAATAACGCAAAAATAATAAAAATATACTGGAAATATAATAAACACACTCAAATCAAAGTTCCACACACAAAAAATGCACGTAACTAAAATAAATAAAACAAATAGCCCATATATGTGTATACATTTATTTATTTCAATCATTATTTGGAAATAACGGTAAATATGTCTGTTTATGGGGTCTATTCTGTAACAATTCCTTTATATTTAACGGCCTTTAAAAATATTTTCTTCTTTACTTCTGTCATTATTTAAACGGATCTTTAAAATACATTAAAGAACTATCTTAAAGAAATCTGTTTAAGTAATGACAGAAGTAAATTAACGAAAACGAAAATATTTTAAAGGCCGCCAATATTTTTAAAGGCCGTTAAATATAAAGGAATTATTACAGAATAGACCCCTATAACAGATTAAGCGGGGTCAGCGCCACACGATAAATATTTAACCCACCTACTACCTGCAACCCTAATTAGCCAGGAAAGGATTAACAAAAATTAAAATTTATATCATAATATCAAAAAAAAAAGAGCTGTAGCATCCTTAATTAGACTAGTCTACATATCCGTTATTCACTTACCTTAATAAACATTTATTTTAAAGTTAATATAACGCAATATCTGTCTTAGTCAACCGGGCAAAGTTATTTTACATTACCAACACTTTAGTTTAACATAAAAATAAACAAATACAACTAACCATATACCTGTCTCACGCTTCGACACTGATTTAATTAAGAAAACACTAGTTATTAAAAAAATCATGATTTATATACTTTCCTTCTTGATACAGACAGGAAAGTAAAAATGTTATACAGCCCTTTCATATAGACTATGCACGTAATACATGATTAATAGAAGGAGTTTTTTACCGATTAATACAACTCATGCGACAATGACAGACCATTTTTCAAACGAAATCTAAATATTAGCTTTGTTAGACACTCAATGTAGTAAAACCATTGTTTACACAGAAAATACAAATTTAACAACAATAATATCAAAATTCCGTGATTAAATCCATTAAAGATCATAAAAAGCCGATATTGCCATTGTGACAAAAGTCAACGACATTCCTGGCGAGTGTTCTAATAATTCAATTTTGACTTTATGAAGAAATTGGGCGAGCCCAATTGGAAAATGGACGAGTGGTAGGTACAATCGTGTCGGACGATCTCTATCAATTTAGATCTGACATCTTGCACGCTATACCGAAATGAATGGACAAAATTATAAAACCGCTAGTAGTCATAGTCAGTCATAGTCACTATAAATAAGTTCATGTTGTATAAACACCCTTGCCGTACTGACAGGGTAATACAGCTTACCATCATGGGAAAAACGGTTCCAAATAAATTATTTACTTGAAAAAATTACACTGAGAATATAGAAAATAGAACGGTGGAAAATTACCGCTCATATTTATTTTTTTTATTTGATACTTTAGTACAGTGAATCGTGTAACAATTTCAGATAAATGGAATGTTCTAAAAAGCGCTATGTGACCCAAGTTGTATGTTTTGCATGTTTAACTGATCAAGGTAAATTGATTTTGCTCATTGCTTTTTAGATAAACAATACATCTATCAATAAAAGTTAAAACGAGTAAAACGGTAGTTTCCCAGATAGCACAAAAATATCCCATCTATGTTAATAAGCTGCAATTTTAGGCTCTTTAAGCTCGCATGCAAAAGTATCTTTGGAACAACAACAATAGGTATAAGTAACTAAGATTCAAATTGGAAAGAAAATAATTATGCATCTAGTTTGACAATTAGGATCCTAGTAGGCGAATCGGCATACTCGAAGTACGGTCCCAAAAAACGAACGCTAATTGAGTAAGGGCGCTGGTACTAGTACCACTGTTCAAAATACATGGCTTCTTATGGGAATATTACATAATTTTGTCAAAATAATAAAAATAAACTTGTTTATTGGCAAATAAAGTACTGTTGTATTTATTTCTTAATAAGTCTTGCATGTTTTAATTGATAAATTATTTAATTTTATCTATAAAATGCAATTTAGGTAGGTATAACCCAATTAGAAAAGATTTGTTAAATGGTAAAATTTAGTAAGTACAATTTTGTTTCTAAATTTTTTTGAATTTTAGTTTTAAGAGCAAAATAAAACACAGTAAACAGATTTTTTTATTGTTATAATACAAGCATAAAGGGAGATTTGGAAATGTACATGATATTGCCTGATCCTTTAATTTCGGCTTTACACTTTTTATTTTGCTAACAGTATTATCTGTAAAAAGAGCCTCAAAAAGAGTCTCATAATATTTGGAAATATCTTCTAAAAAGTGTAGAACAACATCATCTCTAGAAAATGGTTTATCGGCCCTAGGAACGATATATATGCTGCCACTGTTCTAAGCGTTAAGGATCATATAAAAAACATTTACAATGACAACATTGAGGTTCAACAAAAAAATAACAGTAGCAACTCTTTATCTAACATTAAAACTCTATAATAATAAATTTTCTTTACTAATAAGTTAAATTTAATGTATACTCATTGTTTGTAAGTTAAGATCTATGACTGTAAAATTTTATTTTGTAGAACTTTGTAATAAAATAAACTATAGAGCATTCAATATAAAAACCGATACACGTCAGAGATGACGTCAGTGACAGTCATTGGTACCACACATACTAATAAAAATAATTAAATTTTATTTTGCAAATAAATGAATAAATTTAGACGCATGGAGTTCATTTTTATAAAATTGCATATTAAAAATGTATTTTTTATCATATCACAGTAGTAAATGTACTGTAGGCAGATTATTAACGAAATACTTTCTAGTGAATTTCATAATAAAAGTTTGTATCAAATGAGTCAGCTTTCAATTTTAATACATTGTTGTCACTTGTTATTTGTTTTGTATTATTTTGCATCGATCGATTTCTTTTCAACAAATTATTTGTATTTTAGATTAAATTATTAACAAACTGTTCTTTTCAGAACAAATTTATTAGGAATTTAATAGTGGTGTTCGTTTATTGTGTATTTTTTCATTGAAAAAATGCCAAAACAATTAAATAGTCTCTGCAAGGAACTAGTGGCTTCTCTAATAAATTATTTTGAGAAAGAACGTGATAATAATGGGCCTTTGTTACCTTTAACAGTTGTAAGAGAAGTGAGTTGATTAATAATGTATCACCGTCAAATTAATATAATTTTCACAAGCTGTAAAGAACAGTGAAGTTCTAAAGTCACCACCAAAAAAGCGCCCTAGGCAAAAGAAAGTTACCAACACAAGAATTCTGAATACCAGTGCTATTCGAGATGTTATTTATAGCATATACGAGTCTAGTAAGTGTATATGTATATAAATTATTATTAAACAATTACAAATTAATGTATGATTTCAGAGGAGCATGTAAGTTTAGATTCTTTGTTGGTGAAACTTAATGAGAAGGAGTTGTTCAATGGATGTCGCACATCATTGCATACCTTATTATTAGAAATAGGTTTCAAATGGCAGAAAGATAAACCAAGGCGAGGTCTTATATAACTTCCAGATATTGCCGTGAAACGGGCAGAATTTTTAAGAAAATATACCAAAGAAAAGGAAGCAAATTTTTACCAGTTTGTTTTTATTTATTTTTATTTTTTTAAAAACACGTTTATATACACATCTATATAAATTTTTCCCAAATGTTGATCTGATAATTCTTTAGCAAACGCACTAACGTTGAGGGTTCAGACCAACAAACATTTGCCACTTTAACAGAAGAGAAGAATAACATAACCTACAATTCCTACAAATTTTTTAGATCACATTTCAGTTTGTAATAGGTAAGTAAATTATTAAAAATTAATTGCATCGTGTTATATATATATAAAAAAAAAACAAATTTTACTATATTTGTAGTTTTTAGGACTTATAATTGATGTTAGAACACAGGATATCCCAAATATTAATTGCCAGTATGAATTTATTAATATGGTTAATACTAATGGCGGATTGAAACTAGAACCAGAATTACATATACAGTTTCTATGAAAAAAATCTGATGTGTCCAACACATGACTTTCCTATCTAGTTATTACAGGCTTTTTCCGGTTATTTTGTACAACCTATTGCAGCATCTCTATAAATGTTTAGAGGATAAACTAAATATATACATTGTCCACATACATCTACCGCGAAACATTTTTCTATATTCATTGAAAATGAAAATAATGAAAAATTTAAATACTTATTTTTTTACATTTTGTCAAATTTCGCGAATACGGACCATTTTAGGAAAATTTTGTATATAACAAAAATTATAGATAATAAAATCAGAAGTAATTTTCATTTGAAGAATTTTCTTCCCCAAACGTAAATAACAGATATATTCCATAAAATATAAAAATGACCACCTATAAAGTACCCCCCCCCAGATGTTCCGACTCTGCCCAAAATCGAATCAGCTCATTAGACGCTGGAACAAAGCTTAAGTTTGAAATTTGGTGTTTTTCCGTGTATCGGTTCATGAGTTATGCGTTATACAGACACACACACACACACACACACACACACCCACGCACGCACGCACGCACGCACGCACGCACGCACGCACGCACCCACGCGCACGCGCACACACACACACACACACACACACACAAACACACACACACACACACACACACACACACACACACACACACACACACACACACACACACACACACACACACACACACACACACACACACACACACACACACACACACACACACACACACACACACACACACACACACACACACACACACACACACACACACACACACACACACACACACACACACACACACACACACACACACACACACACACACACACACACACACACACACACACACACACACACACACACACACACACACACACACACACACACACACACACACACACACACACACACACACACACACACACACACACACACACACACACACACACACACACACACACACACACACACACACACACACACACACACACACACACACACACACACACACACACACACACACACACACACACACACACACACACACACACACACACACACACACACACACACACACACACACACACACACACACACACACACACACACACACACACACACACACACACACACACACACACACACACACACACACACACACACACACACACACACACACACACACACACACACACACACACACACACACACACACACACACACACACATACACACACACACACACACACACACAGACATCATCGAGAAAATAGTCAAAACGGATTCAGGGGACCTCAAAACGTAAAAATCCGTCGAAAACTCGAGGTCGAAAAAAATCATGATTCCTATACTTTCCTTATATCTGTATACAGATAGGAAAGTAAAAATATTGTAAAGCCAGAAATTGACCTGGAAGAACTATAAAATTAGCTAAAGGAGGACGAAAACTACAAAATGGTGGTAAGTAATTAACAAAAATGTATTTAAACTTTCACTGAACATAATAATCATTTATGTAACTCTTGTTTTTGTTAGTGGAATGCCATGTACAATTTTTAATGTTTTACGTTCGACAAAAATATTCCATTAGCTATGTACACTTAATTTGTATATGTACCAAGTTTGTTAATTTTTTAGGTTCAATGAAGATACAATGGAATCAAGCAATAAAATATTGGTTGGTTAAGGTCACAGAAAGAATTTGTAATAAAAATAAGATAAGTATATATGATTCTTTTTGAATAAAGATTTAAAAAATGGTCACGATTTTCATTATTATATAGGTACACTTATTCTTTAATGTTCAATATTAATCAAACATCCTGTATTATGGTGTCTAATATATGCCCAGCATATGTTATATTTAAATACTTAGCATATACTTAGAACGTACTATCAAATTAGAGTAGATACCTATTGCATGTTGTACACATACTTAAAGTACATTCTCAGTATCTGCATATCACATATAAACAACGTCACGTAGCATATTCTTGGTATATTCTGAGAATATTCCAAATGCAAATACAGTATATTCTCAGCATATGCGCATTCTTAAAAAGCATATATTGAGAATATGCTAAGAATGTATAATTGTTATCTGGGTTAAACATTATCAATGACATTCATTGGCTTTTATATAGAATTCATTATATATTTAAAATTAATTGTTCCTAATAAAAACATAGCCAAAAAAACATAACCTCATAGTTTTAAAAATTCCTACATTCTTAGACTATTTTGAAGATTGGGCAACATTGCAAGGCTATGACTTCACAAATGATTTGATGACGTGTATCGGTTTTTATATTGAATGCTCTATACACTCCGTGATACATGTGACTAATATAATACAATAAATATTATATTTAGACATAAATACATTATTTTACTTACATTAGAAGCTTTAAAAAGACATTGAATTGATTTCTACTTGTGTTTTCTTTAGTTTTACATCTGATTTTTATCCCGTTTTACAATCTGGACCGAAGTAAATCTTGCTTTGATGGTTTTTGTCGCTCATGTTACTTGTACCAAAGGCTTGTACTCAATTTCGCAAACTTTATAAAAAGAAGAACGGAAATTTGAAATTTAACCATTACCGATTCGCCTCCTTCTCTCTAGTCTTCGTATTTAAAATGTTTCTAGCAATGGTTTCTAGTATGGATGATCAAATAGTTAACCTAAAATAATAGTGATTTTTTTAGGAAAGTTCACTGAATCTCTTATTTTAAATCACCGTTTCGATGAAATACAAATATAGCGGAATTTTAAAGTAAATACACTTGCAAGATTCAAACATATTCCGACGTGTCCAGCGATGTGAAGCTCTGGAATTCTCATTATTGTTGGAAAATAAGCAGTAGTCAAAATTTCTAGAAGTTCCTATCAAAAAATGTCAAAAATAGCTATCAGCAGGAGTGCGTTTAGAAATCCCGTACGGCGTACCCGAGAATAGGATCGCACTGCGCAGCTTTCTGAGTGCCTTAAGGAGATAGTAAACTCCGCCATTTTGATGCCTTATTACTCAGAGTAAGTACTATTATATTATCTAAGGCCTTATTACGTGTTGCCTACATCTTGTCGCAATATTTTTAATAGGTGCGTTTTAATCATCCGCTTCTGCTTCGGAATTGTTGGTTTTCTTGTTTTAATCTAACAGGTTAAAACGACTAAACCGACAATTCCGGAAGCAGAAGCGGATGATTAAAACGCACCTGATATTTTGCTTGCTGCTGTCAGTGTCAGTGAATATTATTTTTGGAGTCACAGTTTATTGCTAAAGAATCAGTTAGCTCACTCCACATACTTTGATTTTCTTTTACTATACGGAGAATGGTCACACTGCGCAGCTTTCTGAGTGCCTTTTAAAAGGAGATAGAAAACTCCGCCATTTTGAACCCTTATTACGTGTTGACTACGTCTTGGCGCAATATTTTTAATAGGTGCGTTTTAATCATCCGCTTCTGCTTCGGAATTTTCAGTTTTCTTGTTTTAATCTGATAGGTTAAAACGACTAAACCGACAATTCCGGAAGCAGAAGCGGATGATTAAAACGCACCTGATATTTTGCTTGCTGCTGTCAATGTCAGTGAATATTATTTTTGAAGTCACAGTTTATTGCTAAAGAATCAGTTAGCTCACTCGGACCAGTTGAAAGTTCCAAAATAACATCCACTCCAGGGATACAAATTTAGGATACGCAGAAGACTGCTGTTTTATTATAGGCGGTTGTCATATATTGTATTATCCGAGTTGCACAGTGTATAAACTGAAACATTGAGATCCAAAGTGCCGACGCAGAGTGAGCGATCTGATTCTTTAGCTGTAAACTGTGTCACAGGGTTCAAAATGGCCGCGACCTATGTTGGGCGTGTCGGACCTCTCTTTTGCCTCGTATAGTAATCAAAGTATGTGGCTCACTCGGACCAGTTGAAAGTTCCAAAATAACATCCACTCCAGGGATACAAATTCAGGATGCGCAGAAGACTGCTGTTTTATTATAGGCGGTTGTCATATATTGTATTATCCGAGTTGCGCAGTGTGTAAATATATTGGGCACGTCGGACCTCTCTCTTGCACCGTATAGTAATCAAAGAATGTGATGTAGTCAGACGCGCCTTTCGAGATTTCTAAACGCACTCCTGGTAATGTGGTTAGGTACTCTTCCTTATCGACATGATATGTCAATAATTTGATGTTTACCATGCACCAGCAGTTTGATGACTGCCTCGAATTTTCTCGGAAAACATTTTTTTAAGACCGACCAGAAAATATATACTTTCTGAACAATTTTTCGTCCAGAAAATAGCGTTTTCTCGATCAAGATCGGAAAGTAAACGTTAGGGATTCAGATTTTGAATTATCTGATATAGAAAATAATGTACTTGGTTAGTTTTAGTATTTGTTAATCACTTTATTAAAAAAAAATAAATAATTGAGTTTACATTTGAAGTGTACGTCACGCAACCGTAAATTAATGTTAAGCAGGTCTCTCCATCTGCTTGTCTCGTCCTGCAAAACACTATTTTCCGGTCTTATAACGTAAATTACTATTATTGAACTTGTATGTAGGTGTGATTTTCCATAAAAAAGCATATATGAGAATGATTCGATATATTTTGTGAATGTTTTTGAACTTTTCTTTTTTGAATTTTCTTACAATTAAAAACTTTCTTACTCACTATAAAGACTATTTACATAATTCACATGTCTTTATTAATTTTAACCTATAACTTTTTACAAACAAAATGTGATAAAACATTTCTCAAAATTATTGGCTTACATTTCACTTGGTTTTGTTCCTTTTTCATTGCAATTGGAGCATTTTGGATTTTAAAACTCTAGAAAACTCTTTCACTGACCCTAATAAACATTATGTATGCATCAGTTTTATTATTTAAATATTATAAACAAATATTTTGGGACCGGAGGTAGATTACCAACATTTTGATTCACTCCTAGCTTTAAGGATTGGACTTCACAAGACCCCATTCTAAGGATTCCCAGTGAAATTCCTACCTTAAAAACATTTTTAATAATATTAAATTACATGTAAACTCAAATTCTACATAAAGACAATAACCATCTGCGAGTATTGTCGATTCAAAATTAAATCAAAAAGACAATTTTAAAATTTATTGTACACTGTTAAATCATAATTAAGTTTTTTTTACAATGAATATTCTCCTTTGATATACTCGTATATTTTGTGTTTCTTAAGTCAAGCAATACAAAAATTGCCAATTGGCTTATCCTTAAAATAGTTAATTTATTTAAAACAGTTTATTTATAATTTATTTACACCAATTTTTAATTAATTTATTTAGATTTAAACAGTATTATAATTTATTTAACAATACACTAATTTATAACACATTTACTATATCGATGTTCTTCGACTTCGACTGATTGACTTTCTGCTTCCTGTTAAACAAAACCCATTTATATATAAATTGGTGTATGAGCTAGATTGTTTTCACCATTTATTAGAGACAGGCGTGTCCGGCAGTTTCTCAAATTCTAGAGTTGGGTATCCCCTTCATCAAATATTCCTTGTTTTAAAGACAAGTGAGGTCGTAATAGATCAGAGCATGACCAAATGAGTCAGAAATGCTCACATTACAATATATTATAATTTTACAGTTATATGAGAATATGCGAGTGCATTAGAAAATGTTGCAAGCACAAGTACGCGTAAAGGACCTAGTGGACATGAAGCATTATCTTTAGAGAAAAAAATATCGTACTTGATGTATTTAATAATCTTCGAAAACACTTTTTTCAGTTTCTGTGGATGAAATAGCCACTAAATGTGAAACCTATACTGGAGTATCTAAGCGGACAGTGTATAACATTATTAAAGAAGATACAGTTATTGGAGAAGTCTCATATCCGAAAAAGTCCCCAGGAAGAAACAAGACCTTTATTGAAACTTGGGTAGAGAATATAATAAGACAAAAGGTATCTTCTTTTTTCTTTAAAAATAAAACACCTAAATAAAAATTACACTCAGAAATAGAGAATAGCCCAAATCTTCCAAATATATATTAAAATTTCGTTACAAAAAAATGTGCCAGAAACAGCTTTTTAACAGATAAAGACGAACGTATTACGTGGAGATGTGATTATTTAAGGAAAATAGCGGACGCAAGGAATCAGCATAAACAGGTATTTTATTTAGATGAAACATGGATTAATGCTGGACATACAGTAAGAAAAATTTGGCAAAATACTTTTATCAAAACTTAAAAATAAGCCGTTATGGAAGGGATATCTTGTCGATTAAAAAATCCAACAGGAAAAGAAAATCGTTTAATAATAACCCACATTTTTGTCAGATGGTTTATTAATGTTCGAGTCAAAGAAAACAAAAGACTACCATGAAGAAATGGATGGCCCTAAGTTTGAAAATTGCTTTCAAAACATTATAAAAAAAATTCAGCCAACTGCGTTATTGTTTTGGATAATGCATCCGATCATAATCGATTAAAACAGTCACTACCTACAGCCAAATCTCACAATTATAGAGAGTGACTCATTTTTAACATAGACCTTTGCGGGTCTGAGGGGATAGGAAATCAACGAGTCATAGGCGTGCGGTTATAATTAAAAATGATCTTCCGCATTTTAGAACGAATTGGTTGTCACAAAAATTGTTTTCCAATTTTAAAGATGCACAAGGTGAGGAAAACCGGCAATAAGAATTATCGAATAAGTAGGGGAGAGGGGGGCACCTTTCAACATGTTTGTGGTTGGAGTAGCGTTTTTTTTAAATATAAAGCAATAATTCAATTAAATGTAGACAAAAGCATAGTTTGAAGTCTTAACCATCGTTTGGCACCGTTAATTATAGTTCAATGTAGTATGATTTGATTTTATTAAAATTTCAAAATTCTTGGTACAATTGTTTAAAGGTGTCCCCTTGCGGGGCACCTTTGAACGTAGGTGGGGGCACATTTGAACAATACTAAAAGTACACAGTTTTCAATAAATCTGTACTATATTTCAAAGTAAAAGTTTAATATCAAGTAAATATTATCAAATACATACAATAAAAAATAGAATAAAACAAGTGTTTGATAATGTATAACGTACTACCTATCGAAAATTGTACATAGATTGATTGAAGTAAAAGGAAATGAGAGACTGTGTTCTATCATTCCCTTTATTATTTAAAGGAGCTGACAATTTTCGAAGCACATCTTCGATTTCAACAGTTGAAATATCGTCAATGAGGGGAAAATAAAATTTAAATCCCTTTCGTCTTAAAAATTTAACTTGTAATTCATCACCATTTTTTTCCATAATCTGTCCAACGAAGTGCACGACTGATTTTTTTTGTAGAAAACAATAAAGTCTTTAACAGACAAATCTTCATTTTTCACATCACAATCTTCATCCAAAGAACCTTCGGATAATGGTCCATCCGAATCATAATGGACAGAGAATGAATCGTTAGAGCTGGATATTTGATCGGGAATAAAAACTTTCTTTGTTACCTTAACTTTTTTATATGTATAGATTCGACAGACACATTTAACGAGTTGTCAGATGGTAGTAATAAGTTGAGTGGAGCTTCAGGAAAAGAGCTGCATGTTGGAATTTCTTGGAGTGGCAGACTTATGGGAACTGACTCTTGATGCGGTGGAGATAATACATTGGGCCTGTCAGTGACATATGCAGCATCAAAATCTTCATCGCTAAAGGCATTTCGATCAAAAGGATATATTCCTGGTTTACGAAATCCAGCAATTATGTTTTTTAAAGTAAACGAGTTTTCAAATGATTTGCCAGCCAGATAAGCAACATTATGGATTGTTATCGTTTTGAAAGCATCCAGTCATTTTGAGCCACTTAGTCTTAAATGGGACCATGACCGATACATCTAATGGTTGCATCCGGTGAGTGCAATGAGGTGGGAAGGTTACCATTACGATTCCATTTTCCTTTGCATAAATTACAGCTTCCAATGAACAGTGGCTCTCATGGTTATCCATAAGAAGTAAGATGGGGTCTTGTACGGAACATCTCGTATAGCTCACTAGGTGCTCAAGAGTTTTCAAAAAAAGTGCTGCGTTCATCCACCCACTGCTTGGACTGTTCACTAGACCTAAGTTGCCTGGTGGAGCACCTATCATGAAGGTTTCATGAAATCTGGTCCGCGGGAAAATAAAAACTGGCGGTATAGTATTTCCAGATGCACTCACTATTCCCACCATAGTGACAAGATTTCCCCGTTCACCTGAAACAGCCTACCCCACCTGCTTCACCCCTTTTGCTGCAATAACATTTGGCGCTTGCACCACTGTCGTGACACCTGTTTCGTCAAGATTAAATATTCTTTCGGGTTTGTAAGGATATTTTCCAAGAGCGCGGGAAAGGTTTTCGTAAAAGGCCATCACATTTGTCTGATTGAAACTAGTGCCTCTTGAAAGACTAGTATTTTCGTAGAGAAAGGTTTTGATGCCTCTTCATAAAACCTTTTACCCAATCTATACCGGCTATTTTGTTCTCGGTCCACTTTTCTGGAAATTTTCGTTCAAGTTTCACAGCAGCATATTGGTAAGCTAGACTTTGCAGGATTTTATAGGTTAGTCCGTAGTTCATACGAGAACATTTCAAAATATAAACAACCAAAAGTTCTTCTTGTTCCTTTGTAAAAACCTGTCTGAAGCTATGTTTAGATGAGAAATGTTCGCGACTTTCTGGTGGAGCATCACAGTCCCCTACTTTTTTTAAACGGTAAAAAAGTGAAGTGTGGGTAACACCATAAATTTCAGCAGCCTTTCTTAGTGTTAGCTCTTTTTTCTTAACAGCTTCCATACCTCTTTGCATATCATCTTCTTTGAATTCTGGCTTAGATCTTTTCTTTATATAAGTCCTTACCATTGTATACCTAAATCTGAAAAAAGTAATACCTATTTAGGTATATACATACTATCTAGCTTTTATGCTCTATACAACACGTAATGCATATTTCTTTGTGCATATTATCATGCAACAACACTTGTTCAATTGTGCCCCTGCTTACTTGTTCAATTGTGCCTCAGGTAGCAACAAAATAAATAACATAAAATTAAAAAAAATTAAGTGGACCTACCTGTATATTACTAACAACGTAATAATTCTTAACAGTTGGATATGCCGTTAAAATTAAATAATAAAAGGAACACATTATCTGTAGATTGAAATAACTAAAACTGTCCACTCGATATATTACAAATTAGCGGCATTAAAAAACAACTGTACGTTGTACCGGCTCAAATTACTAACTGATCATAATATTTGTTTCTAGATGTCTTTAAGAATATGGACATTGTTGCCAAACCGTTTAAACGAAAATCTCCAACTGGCTTAAAAGTTACAGTTAATGTTCAAAAGTGCCCCCGTTCAAAGGTGCCCCCCTCTCCCCTATATATAAAATCAAATGTATATATACGAGCCAAAACCATGTTTTTTAAGGAAATTTTCTATATTAACGAAAAACGTATTAAAAACTATAATATTTCTGATAACACATGATATGTTTATTTAATTTTAGCTTAAAATATGTACTTTTTTTGTAACAGAAAAAAAAATCAGATAAATTCAAAAAAATTGTATATTAAAAAAAATTAAGAAACCAAATAACAGCAAATTACCACTGTGTTACATCGCCTTTTCGACTGATTATTGATTCGATACACCTTGACATAGTGTCATTTAATGTTTGGCAGTCATCTGCTGTAGAACTGTTCCAAATTTCTTGAAGACTGGTTCGCAATTCTAGAACGCTTCTTGCGGGATTTGATCTGAGCTTTTTTTTTCTGATATACTACGTTTCAATAGGCGATAGATCTGGGCTACTAGACGTCCATTTTAAAAGTGGAATATTGTTTTCTAACATCCAATCTTTTACTTTTTTTAGCCATGTGACAAGCGGTACCATCTTGCTGGAAGATACATTCCATATTATTTAAACCCATTTTTTCAATTTGGGATTTTAAGTTATTTTGAAGCTCATTAATGTACTTATTCAGTATTCATAATACCTTCCACAAAGTATAAGTTTCCCATTTCTTAAGCTGACATGGCTCCCCAACATGGGCGAAGTTAAGGGGGGGCTTGGGGGGGCTAAGCCCCCCAAAAACCAAATTAGCCCCCCCAAAAATAGTTCGAACATTTATCGCACATCCATTCATACATTTCAGATTTCAGAACAGAAATTAAAAAATAAAATAAATTGATTCTGCAATTTTACATTTAGTTTAGGAGGCAGTGAATTTTTTTCGTATTCATTTTTCCAGTGAAAATAAAAATAAAAAATAAATTGTTCTCTTAGGGACAAAAACAAAATTTTTGAGTCTGACACTTATTTTCCCAGTCATAATTATTTTACATTTACTAAACTAGAACATAAAGCTTATAAAAATAGCAGTTTGGATTATCTTAGATAGTGGAAAGTGAGTGTGGCAGAAAATTAAGCATATAAAATTGATACAATTATGAATAATAATAAGTCTGGCTGATTTACGAAATAGGCTAATGAGTCTGGTAACATCTTCTAAATCGAAAAAATATAATATTTTTGCTTTTATTTTACCGGGTTTGAAAATTTGTCACGTGATAGATTAAATTATAATTTTACACCTCTATTTTATAGCCAATCAAATGCTGTTATTTTAAAACACTTCTATGACAACCAGAATAATTTCCGGAAATGTTTCTTTTGGTGGGTACCCTGAACGAAATTATACTTAAAATTTTTTTGACAGTTGAGCAGCTCTTTCATGCATATAATATTACGACGCAACGCAATAGTGTGATTAAAAAATTTGCCATTTCAGTGGTTAATATTTTATTTAATACAAATTATAACTAGGTAGAAATACAGTACATTTATTTTAATAATAATTAGGTTTTTCGCGTCAACTAAACGACTTTAAATATGGCAAATGGTCATGGTATGGCCACAGCATATAAAACATATGTTTTTTTATTTGATTTTAGTCGTTTTAATGCATATCTGTAAAGTTTTTAAATTTGTATTTTTTGGTGTAAAACTTTCTTACCCAATACCACACGTGCCTAAATTATTATCAGAAATTTTTTGTATGACCGAAGGAGTGGTTACGGTTTCGGCCAACTTTGGCTTTAAATAAGAGTTTCGACTACAGTTTCGGTTTCGGCGGAAAACTGGCCGAAATTGCAGCCGACAACGAAACTACTTTTAAAAGTTTTCGTTTTATAATTGGTTGTGTCCGGCACAATGGCGACTGTGCCGGGTGCCATTCCTACACAGTGCACGTACACACAAACTTATCTGCTTTGTTTCAAGTGAACATGTCAATAAATTTATTAATGGCTTCTTTTGATCACATAAATAAATAGGTAATAAGTAAATGTAGCTAAAATTTATAATACGAGTTAATTAGTCTAAAACAAGGATTACAATAAGATATTGCAAATTTCAATAAGAGATTGCCTTAAAAGAAAGTTCTTGTTTTTGTTTCGGTTTCGGTCGAAACTAAGAAAGGAGCCGAAATTTGGTTCCTGTTTCGGTTATGAAACCGTATTTCGGGATGTTCCACATAAGCCAGATTGTATTTTAAGCTGTTATCATAACATACATTTTTCTAGTAGTGATAACACTTGGGCATTGCCAACTAAAAGGACACCTTAGTAAACTGAGAGTAGTAGAAGCTAGTGACTGCAGATTCTGTAAGGAGGAGGAATAAACATTCATTCACATTCTAACTGAATGTGTAGCACTCCAGAATCCAAAGGCACTATACCTAACTTGAAGCCACTCCAAATCCTACATTTCCTTGAGAAGATATAACTGGAAGGGTCGTTATTCGCGATTCAAGCTAAGTGATACGCCCTCTGGAGGAAATTTGTAGAAGGTCCCTATAAGTAGGATATCGTTCAGTGTTGCCAAAACTAGCAAAATTTCGCTACGTCGTCGGATTTTAGCTCTTGAAGAAGTGGACAAGATCTTTTATTTAAGAATCAAAATTTGTGTATAATAATATGTAATCATACTGTATATTTATTTAAGGATTTTTTTTATTAAACCGATTTATTATATTGATTTTTTAAATTTCAGTTCATTTATTAATTTTGTATTAAAATCAGATCATCATTTGGCAATATTGGCGTTTATTGTTTACCTACATTTTAATTTGTATCAATTACAATTCGAGTTTTTTTTTACTTTTTAGCTTTAAATTTGTTTATTTCTTATAGTATGTGATAGTGTTTATATTAAAAATGAAATCTGCGAAAAAGTCCCCAGCAAATTGCAATCTATATTGTGTTAATGTCAAAATCAAAACTGAAGTATTCATTATTTTCCAAATGCAAGTCGTAAAGTTTTGTTTTTTACCATAAATGGATATCTACAAATTCACAATATTAAAATTTTGCAAAAATTTGTTTAGAATCGAAACTGTAATCTGATTTGTGACGGTTTTAATACCATTTACATGTATACAAAGTACTACATAATTCACTTCATAATATAAGAATAAGTCTAGTAAGATATAATTTCAACAATAATAAACGTTTGGTACCTGAAATGTCCTTTAAACCACATAATAAAACATGTCCTGGGTTTAGTAAATACGTATTTCTAAATATTCTTGTAGCAACCAATAGGTGAATATTTCCAACAAATTAAGTCATACACATGATAAAAATTAACATTAAATGAAACTCAAAAACACTATTGCAATGAGAATATTATCTAAAAACAGTTTAAAAAAATCACAAATACAAAATCCGTCCAAAACAAACACATGTAAATAAACAAACATCCTACTTATAGGTGACAAATGACAGGCGCGCGAAAATTAATTTTAATCGCGAATTGGCATTGAGACATTTCCTTGCTGCATTAGCGACAGAAGGGGGTACAATAAATCTTTTAGGTCGCAGTGTATTAACACCCCATTCCCAAAATAACATAACATAGAACACTGCAAAAAAATGAAATCCATGAATTACAGTTCATATTTTTTAATTTTTAATCATTAAGATTACATATACGTTAAAATTAGATATTTTTGTTTAGAATCGATAAAAAATAGCATTTTTATTTTTATTTGGGCCACATTAAAAAAAATCAATTTTAATCAAATTGTATGAAACTAATTTAATTACGAGTATTAAAACTAAAAACCTAAAAATGACGGTGGAGCTGAGGACAGAGCATCTGCCTTCCACGCGAATAGCCTGGATTCGAATCTGGACTAGGGGCTAATTTTTTTATGTTTATTTTGTTTTATGAATTAATAAAATTCATAAATTATTTTAAAATTAGTTATTTTGTCTAAACCTAAACTATTTTTTTAAATTTGTAAATTTTCGTTAGTGGTTCGTAGAAAAAATATACTGTATAACTCGAGTGGATTGTCCATATCTACTCTTGTTGCACAAACTATTATTTCATGACTGCGAAAATGAGGAAAATTTTTGTGATGAAAATTTTTCACTTAATACAACTATATATTATATGATATTTTATCCATTTTCATAGATTTGCCAGAATTTTTTTACTTAACTTCAGTATACCTCTAGAACTATTATATATTATATGACTTGGGCTAGGGCTTTAGCCCCCCCAGATCTGATGACATAACTTCGCCCATGCTCCCCAAATCATAACAGAAGCCGGAAACTTAACTTTCTTTCTAAACAGTCATTCTGAAATACTTCTTTTGTTCTTAGGACACGACTCCTACAATCAACAATGCATACTTTAAATCTGGCTTCATCATTCCAAATAATAGAGTTCTATTGGTGTGGAGACCATAACTGATGTTCCTTTGCCCACGCTAGTCTATTTTTCTTCTGAAACTTTGTCAGTAAGGGCTTTGCTTTTGACTATGAATTATTGAACTGAAAACAAACAAAAAGCAAAACTTATTCAAGCATACCTTGTAAGTTTTAAATTTCAGTTTTTTGGCAGCTATGTGACAAATTGCTTGGAAAATGTTTTTCCCGTTGCCTGATTTCATAATATTCTCAATTTATTATATTTAGCACGCCAATTTTGCTTGATAATCCTTTTTAAAGCTCTTAATTTGGCATTGGAATATTGGGGATAATTTCCAGTTCTCGGTTCTTGAGTAACATATCCAGTTATTTTGTACAGTTTAATAATATATCGAACTGTATATCACGATTTATCAACACTGTCAGCGATTTGGGAAGAAGTTTAGCCCTTCAAATGCAAGTGAATTATCATTTTCCTTATTTCGTCAGAAACAGCTTTAACAACAACGCGATCCATGGAAGCGGGGGAAGCACCGCTTCCTTACACTTTGAAATTTAAAATATATATTTTCTCTGAAACATCACGTAAACTTCGTAAATGTACTAACAATTCATTGGTGTAATGTGTAAACGCACGCATCACGCATGAGAAAATTAAATGTGTAAACGCACACACCATATACTTCGAGTCCGTCGGCGGAAGCGCGTCTTGAAAGAGCCAGTTCATCTTCCAAGAGGTTTCGCTTCGTGTTATTGACCCTGATTTGCCGCGACAGTAATCAGTCCGTTTGGAAACGTGAAATACGGTCGAGAGGCAGCGATTTTTACGTCGCCTTACGCATATTGCAATTCGCACCGCGAATCGACGTGTAAGGAAAATCGTAGATTTCGGTTTGTTTTTCGTAGTTGTTTTTCTTTTTGTAAAATGGAGGAACTATGCACTGTGCCTGTGAACAATAATAATGTGATAAATTATATCTGTATTGTGTGCTCTTTGTTGAAAAAAGGATTTTTAAGTAGAAATTTTGAAGAGAAAATGGACATTATTAATTCTAGTAGACTAAAGGATTCTATCAATTTAGAGACGAAAGTAGAAAAGTCAGCAAAGAAATTTACCAGGCATTTTTACGTAGGGTTCTATGAAAAGTATGAATGGTTAACCGGCTACAAAACTTTGAAGAAATTGTTTTGCTGGCCTTGCCTACTTTTTAATATAGCAGAAAAAACACATTGGCATTACAGACTTGAATAATTTTCACAAAAGTGTAAAACGACATGTAAATAGCAAATCTCATATAAGTGCTTCAATTAAAGAAAAAACATTCGGGACCTATCGCATTGAACACAGTTTAGACAATCATTTAAAAATAAGCAACAAAATTCACAATAAAAGGGTAAAAAAAAATAGGGACGTCTTACAACGATTAATAGATGTAACTTGTTTCCTGGGAGAGCATGAACTAAGTTTTAGGGGTCACAATGAAGCAAGCGGGTCCGCCAATCAAGGAAATTACATAGATGATGATACCCTAAAAAAATCATCTTATTGATTCAACGACTTTGCGAGGTACCCCAAACAGAATCCAATATTATTAAATTAAATGCACTGCCGACGTTGTGATGGGTCACATTAAAAGTGAAATTAAAAAAGCACCTTTCGTATCAATTGTGCTTGATGAAACCACAGATGTAGCAAACTTAAGTCAATTATTCATTGTTGTGCGATATACAGTGAGTACCATAAGTCTTACCCCCCCCCCCTATCTAACTCATTACTGGAGTCTTGTTAGGAAAATTGCCGAGACAGATCGATTTTTGATTTCTACAATGTACATTTTTGTATGATTAGTTTACCCTTAAGTTCATCCCTTACTGGAGGGGAGCAACCCTTTCGAAAAATTTAAATGGCATGGGGTGGTGAGTGATAGCTCATTTGAAAGGGGGTTTTATTCTCTATTCACCGTGCAAAAAAATTTAAAATTTGCTTCATTACGTGTTGATTTATTAATGTTTAAAAATAACAAAACCTCACAAAATAGGAAAGCAACTAAACTAACAGTGACCTTCTAATGGCTAAAAGTCTTACTTCACGTCTGAACCAAAACCGAAATCATGCAGGGCCGAATTTTAATTCTAAGGATGAGTGCGCTACGTTAATTTCCGTTATTCTGAAACAACAATTAGTCGAGAATTAATGAAGCAAATTTCAAAATTTTATACACGGTTGAATAGAGAATAAAACTCTCTTTCAAATGAGCTATCACTCACCACCCCATGCCATTTAAATTTGTCGAAAAGGTTGCTCCCCTCCAGTAAGGGATGAAATTAGGGGTAAACTATTCAAACAAAAATGTACATTGTAGAAAACAAAAATCGAGGTGTCTCGGCGATTTGCCTAACAAGATTCCAGTAATGAGTTAGATAGGGGGGTAAGACTTATGGTGCTCACTGTATATTGGATGGCATTCCTCAAGAGCGATTCTTACGATTTTTGGACGTCACCAGCGAAGGAACTGCAGATGCATTTTTTAAATTGTTTGTGACATTATTTCAAGTTTAGAATGTGGTTCTAAGCTTGTTGCCCAGAGCTACGATGGTGCTGCCGTAATGGCTGGCCATTTAGGAGGCCTTCAAGCTAAAGTGAAAGAGAAGTTTAACAATGCTATTTTCGTTCTGTATAGCACATAGACTTAATTTGGTTTTATCACGAAGCATGGATAATATTAAAGATTGCAAAGTTTTCTTTTCAACGCTTTGGACATTCACGTTCAAAAAAGGTTTCCAAAAATTGCTCCGACGCGATGGAATTACAATGGACGTTTAGTGCAAACAGTGTTTCAATACCGTGATTCTTTGATACACTTTTTTCAAGACGTTTGGGATAATAAAGAAACATGGGATGCTGAAACTGTTACTGTAGCTAAAGGGTATTTGCATTGGCTCAAATAAAACTTTGATTTCAATTTTTTGCTCAACATTTTTGCAGAGATTTTACCTTTTACTATCACTTTATTCGACATTTTACAGACGAAGTCAAATGACATTGGCTTTTGCAATAAACAAATTGATGATTTTAAAAATAAAATGAATAAAAAACGAGATCAGTTTGAACACTTTTGGACTCAAAACATTGGCTTTGAACCTGAAAGAAAGAAAATTAGAATTGATAATGTCGGCGACAGAGAGACCTCTTATCGTCGATTATACGCCGAAATTTTTGATAATATTCTACAATTTCTACAACAAATGAACTCTCGATTTCAAACCTTTAACGAATTAAAATTTGTTGAATTGTGCAATTTTAATATTAGTAACTACGATTCATCAAAATTTCCATCGGAAGCTTTTAATTCACTAAAATTAAATTATGACATCATGACAATTCTTTTATATTATACAAAAATCACTTAAGTTCTCTAAGCAAAAGATTAAGTGTTAAGCATGTAGATAGTTAAATAAAAATAATGTAAATATGTACAAATTTGAAAGTTGTTGTGCAGTTTTTTTGCACAATAAATTGTTTTTTTACAAAGTGTTGGAATTTCATTGTCCATATGGAGATGGTTGCAGCTAGCACCAACAGGAGACAGTCCATTTGGTATGCGCGCCTCAAGGCCGTACTTATAATTTGTGTTGGATTCAACTATTAGAAACCTACAAATCCAACACTAATGTCAAAGAGCCATCGAATAATCAATACGCCCGGGTTACTCCTTTTTAAAATTATATTGAGACTAGCTGACCCGA
The DNA here is from genome assembly GCA_927349885.1 of Psylliodes chrysocephalus. Classification (NCBI taxonomy): domain Eukaryota; kingdom Metazoa; phylum Arthropoda; class Insecta; order Coleoptera; family Chrysomelidae; genus Psylliodes; species Psylliodes chrysocephalus. The sequence goes on along the minus strand of OV651824.1, from coordinate 29,519,018 downwards.
TCCCGCTTCGCTGGAATTTCTCAAATCTCAATTATTAAAAGTGAATAATAGTTTTTGTTATTCGTGAAAAATTTATTCATGCGACACTTAAAAAAAATTATTTATTTAATTTTTATTCGTTTTTATTAGTTTTATTAATTTTTATCAATTTTTAATAATTTTTAATAATTTTTATTAATTTTTTATTAATTTTTAATAATTTTTATTAATTTTTATTAATTTTTATTAATTTTAATTGATTTTTATTAATTTTTATTAATTTTTATTAATTTTTATTAATTTTTATTAATTTTTATTAATTTTTATTAATTTTTATTAATTTTATTAATTTTATTTATTTTATTTTTATTTAATATTTATATTTAATTTTTTATTTATTTTTATTTTTTGTTTATTTTTATTTATTTATTCACCCCCTCCTTAAAATGTGAAAATCCAAAAACCTTAAAATACGTTATTATATGAGTAGCTACAATTCCAACTTTCATGTTCCCACCTTTAAAAAATCGATACTTTCATTCCTCTTCCCCCTTCTCCCTATTTTTTCACTTTCCCCCTTTCCCTATTTCCTCTATTTCCCCTTTCTCCAAACTTTCGCATTTATGTAGTAGTAGTGTTTTTATACTTCCCATGCCCCCCTCCTTTAAATGCGAAAATCCAAAAACCTTGAAATACGTCATTATTTACATTTATGAGTAGCTGCAATTCCAATTCTCAAGTTCATTCATTTAAAAAGGCGAAAGTCTTCACCTTACACCGTCATCTATTAGGAATTCATGGAACTAACCAATAAATACATAATATCGTTTTTAGGCACAGTTTATAGCTTAAAAGAATCAGTTCGCTCACTCGGACCAATTGGATGTTTCAAAATAACATCCACTCCAGGGATACAATTTCAGGATGCGCAGAAGACTGCTGTTTGATTATAGGCGGTTGTCATATATTGTATTAGACATTCCAAACAATAGAACTGCCAGTGGTAAGATTTGATATATCCAAGAGTTGCGACATACGATGTATTCTGTTTACAATACGTAAAATCATGAATAATAAATATTTTATATCAAACACAATAAAAATAAGATACATTTTTTCATAAATTGGCAGGCTTTGTGACTATTATTTCGAATAAAAAAAACTTTCAAGATGCAAGACTATGTCTCTATCCCCTTAGATATACCAAACCTTCTCACTGACAGCTATTGTTTGACAGATCCTTGAAATGCTTAATTGGTAATAGTAAGAGAGCCCACTGCAAATTACGATCGCCATCTGATAATAAAATGAAATATGCTCCAAAGACATGTAACAACATTGTACTTTACCAAATTGCACCTGTGCCAATCTGTAATCCAGAGCAAAGTGGTTAAAAAAAATTATTTTATATTCAAAAAATTACATAAATATGACAGCAATAATTGTGTTTTCTCTGAAAATTACAATCCTAATTCATTGTGAACCTAGCTATTAAACATGAATTATTAATATTTTTACCTAACTTTGGCAGAGATAGTCAATAATAATTATGAACTCTTGTTAGACAATTCTTTTAAACCATAATCATAGTAGTTTTTTTGTCGTTTCTATGACCTGTAAAAATGAATCACTACAACCCAGACAACACACCAAATCCCAGAGATATTCGCAGAATATCTTTTGTGGATATCCAATATATCCACAGGATATCAGAAATATTCCGTGGATCTAATATGGATATCCAAATGTCCGTCAATATCCAGGATATAGAAGATATCCAAATGGATATTCAGCAAAATATCTAATGGGTATCTTCCAGAAAATACAAGAAATCACAGATATATCCACAGAATATATTTTGTGGATATTCAATATATCCAATATGGATATCCAACCAAATGCCCATCTATATCCCAGGATATAGAAGATATTCGGATATTCAGCAAAATATTTTATGGGTATCTTTAGTAGAGGTTCATAAGTAACCAATGCTTATTGAATAACGTCGAAAGAAAATGGCAGAGATAAAAAATATTTTCAACACTCAAAATATTTTCAACACTCTGCCTTTGATTTTGCCCACTAAGGAGAAAGTCATCCTTATTAGGACTCTTCAGCAATAAATGAAAATTCTTGAATCCAGTCTCTAATGGAGTGAATAGGACACACATTTCGATCGAACTCAATTACGGCGGGTCGAGCATGAGTAGATGCGATAGTGGTATCGCCATCTATACTTAGTAAGCAGAATCAAATAACATCTAGTGGATATATTTAGTGGATGTTCATGGGATATTAAATACACCTTAAAAAAATTAATTTTAAAAATCTGAACGGTACTATTAGCCACAATGGCGAGCACAATGGCGTATTTTTTATTAATTTGCTATATAATTACTATTATTTATGGACATTTGCATGTCTATAAATTACATTTCATGGATATAAAATAGATATCTACCATGGACTGGACATTCAGTGGATATTGGGATGTTCAGTAGATATCCAAAGGATTTGGTGTGCTGTCTGGGAATAGGCATACATTCTCAAATCAGCAAAAATTGATTCATATTTTTAATGATTTTTACCTACTAATCGTGTGTAGATGTTTTTGTGCGATGTTAAGAGGAAGAAAATGTTTTCCGTTAACGATATATGTATATTAAGATATATTTGAATATGTTATTATCTGGATAACTTTAATGGCAAACAAAATTAGCGCTGTCATGCCTTATGTGATTTTTTTAATATAAAATATTTTTTTAAATTCTTTGCTCAGGATTGGGATTGTCACAGGTGACTTTCGGTATAGTACAATGTTTTTACAAGATTTTGGGGTATATTGTATTTCATTATCAGATGGCGGTAAAAATTTACAGTGGGCTCTTGGGCTATTATGATTTGATTCTGTATGCGCCAGGGATACAAATCCGAGTTGCGCAATGTATAAACTAGTACATTGAGATCAAAAGTGCCGACGCAGAGTGAGCGAACTGATTCTTTAGCTATAAACTGTGATCTAGGCAGTCTTCATAGGCATTCCATACAAATGAAACGCGGTGCTAAGGTTTGGTATGTTTAAAGGATTGCGACATACGGTGTAGTCTATCTGCATTATATGAACTCATAAATAATGGATGAAATTTAAATATTTTATGTTGAACACAATGAAAATATTATTTTAAAAAAAACCGCTTGTATATTTTCTATAAATTGGCAGGCTCAGCGACTATTATTTCAAATAAAAATAGCGTCCAAGATGGAAGACTATGTCGCAAACCCTTTAAATTTACTAAACCTTCTCGCTGTCAGATATTGTTTGACAGGTCGTTGGAATGCCTAATTAGGCATTCCAAACTGAATGGCTACCAGTGGGTTCTGACGGGTTATGATATGGCAAAATTATGGCAACCCTGTAGGCCTGGTGATTTGACAAGGTCAATGAAATAGATAGTTACATAGGTTGACCATCCATATTTTTCAAAATAAACATAAGCTTATGCCTTGAAGTAAAAAGCAATTATTTTTTAAATATCTAAAGGCTAAAAATTGGTTTTAAAACACATTTTTGCTAAACCGATTCAAATTAATAAATATTTGCCAGGCAATATGGCCGCTCGTAAACGACCAGCTTTGAGCAATCTATATAACTATATATGTATCATTGACCCTGTTAATGACAACATGACAACAGGGTTACAGCGTTGCCATATCTAAACTGTCATTACCCACTGGTAGCCATTTGGACAGGTCGTTAGAATGCCTAATTGTCGTATAATAAACATTTAATTTGCAATAACAAATATTGAGGTCAATAATTGAGATAAAAACTATCCTATCTTTTAAATTAGACCAAATTACAGATAGTTACCAAATTATATCAAAATCCGTTCAGTAGTTTCGGAGTTTATCGCGAACATACATCGTGACACGAAATTTTTATATATATATATATATATATATAGCGTATCATGTGACATCCAGCAAAAATTTTGACTTTGTGACATCCACCCTTTATAAAGACTTTAGGAAAAAAATAAAAATATGACTTCTTTTAATTTAAAAAATATTATCACTGAGCGAAAAATATTACAACCATACACATTTTAAAAAAATAAAACGTCCTATCGTTGTGAGATCCAAAGTATACACGGTATATATTTTTATTAACAACACTTTGTGACATCCAGAAAAACCTTGCATCTTGTGACATCCAGTTGTTACGTCACAGTATACCATTTATACAAGAAAATTGCTATTCTTGTAACATCCAGCAAGTATATAAATACATTTTTGAATTGGGCACCTTATTACATCCTAAAAACTTAACACGTTTAACGCCAAAGCACACCCTCAAATTCTATGATTTTTATTGTTTTTTTATTCCAATGTGACTTCTTTAGTTGTTTTGATAAAATAATTTATTTCATTTTTAAATAATTACTGAGGCCCTTCCTATGGGGCCTCAGTATTGCATTCGTGCAGACGAAAACATTTTCTTACCCCCATTTTTTAAACTTTTTTTTATGTTTCCGATCATTCTGAGTCCGAAAATGCAAAAAAAATTTTTCGTCTGGTCGTCTGTGTATATGTATGTCGGCACAATAACTCTAGAACGAAAGTTCTAATTGACTTGCAGTTTTGATCTTCTTGAATAATTCTTTCTAACTTAGAACCCTATTGATTTTCAGAATTTTCGGTTCATTCTAACTACTTTAATATCACTTTTCTTAAAATCCGCTTATGCATTTCTTATGTGACAATTTTAGGAATTCCAATTATTTCTAACGTCAACATCCCTAACATTCTTTACATTTCACAAATTGCAAACATTCTCTAACGACCTGTCAAACAACAGCTGTTGATAGTAAAAGTGAAATTTCTAAGGCGGGTTGCGACCTTCATATTTGCAAATATAGCCATTTTGGAGGCATTTTTATTCAAAATTAGTCGCCAAGCCTACCAATTATGAAAAATATATAAGCAGTTTCTTAAAAATTACTTTTTTATGGGGGTGCTAACTTAAGCGTACTACTATTTCGCCCCTAGCCACAAAAACACATTCATCAAATTTATTGGCAACCCCAATAATTAACCGGCCATTTTATTTGGCCAAAATCAGAATAATGCTTGGTTATGCCTGTCAGGTATCAAGATGTCAACTATGATGTGGGAATGGCTCTTAAATGTAAAATTATTTAAAAATGTATGCTTCTTTTGATATTTGTTGCAAATAATTTGTAGTGTATCTCAATTAAGGCTTTCCATAAATAAATGTGCAGCAAGACAGATATTATAATGTTCTTATACAAAGCACTTTTTTATTAAACAGTGAGCACCATAAGTCTTACCCCCCCCTATCTAACTCATTACTGGAGTCTTGTTAGGAAAATCGCCGAGACACGTCGATTTTTGATTTCTACAATGTACATTTTTGTATGAATAGTTTACCCTTAATTTCATCCCTTACTGGAGAGGAGCAACCCTTTCGAAAAATTTAAATGGCATGGGGTGGTGAGTGATAGCTCATTTGAAAGAGGGTTTTATTCTCTATTCAACCGTGTAAAAAAAATTGAAATTTGCTTCATTAATTCTCGACTAATTGTTGTTTCAGAATAACGGAAATTAACGTAGCGCACTCATCCTTATAATTAAAATTCGGCACTGCATGATTTCGGTTTTGGTTCAGACGTGAAGTAAGACGTTTTGCCATTACGGTTAGTCTAGTTGCTTTCCTATTTTGTGAGATTTTGTTATTTTTAAACATTAATAAATCAACACGTAATGAAGCAAATTTCAAAATTCACTGTATAAAAGAGAGGTAGGATATAATGCTGGTTTACATATTCAACCAGCGAATTGTAAATAATAATTAGTAAACTTCTTGAGGTTACTTTTGAATACATTTATTGTTTTTTTTTTTTTAATTTCTGTTGACAGTCAATTGAATTTTTTACACCTTTAATAAAAATTATATTTTGGGAACTTTTAGTGATGGCTTGCCGTACATGAAAGTCAGATTGGCTTCTTGTATTATAATTGTGATATTGCGAATTATATTGAATTTTTTCTAATAGATCTGATGCGATGGTACTATGTCATTTTTATTTTATAAATAAATATCAGTCATGTACTGAATATAATTTTTAACTGAAAGCCAATTTATTTCTTTTAACATAGTTGCAATACTCATCCTTCTATCCTTTATGTCCTTTATTAGAATATAAATAGGCAAAATAAGGAGCCCAAATATTTTACATAAGCAGGCTTAAGACGTAAAAGGGCCAATTATTATTGGAAAAATTGCTCGAACAAGTTTTTAAACCCTAATCAAAAGGCGATATAGAATGGTTTTAAAAATCAAGGCTTGTGAAAATCATCACATGGATAAACCTAAGTAATGCCAATGTTTCACAAAACAAAAAATTCAACGTCCTAATACTACTATACGCTTTCGGTCCTTCGTTCCAAGTTAAATCATTTCTCGTTTTTGTTACGCTACGAGTTTACCCTTGTGGGCTTCAGTCTCGATAAGGTGGGAACCACCATTTTAGCGTCTCTCGAATTTTCTTTTCAGTGTTTGATTGTGTATATTTTTAAATACACTGGCCCAAAATATATTATTAAACGAGCAATTTATGGTAGCCATTATTCACGCAGGGTGACGTTTGCGTGAGCCCTAGGCGAGTCTAATACTATACTTTGTACCATTATACCATTATGATTTCTTTATTAAATAAAAGTTAAGTGTAGAATGGAAAGTTTTTATTAAACATAGGTAACTAACTGTTGTTTTTTCAACCTTTCAATTTTCCGATTTTCAAATTTTTTGAATTTCTGATTTTTCGATCTAGAAAATATCGTTATGAAAAGTATCGCCCAACTTTAGTTATCTACCGGAAATTGCCAGAATTAGAAAAGAGTGAATTATCCTAATTCACTCTAGTGATATATGGGTACTATATGCTTTTAGTTAGGAGGTAGAATATTGATTTACTATTAAGTGGTCGTGGACAAATTAGTTTCCGATTGAAGTAACTTTTTAATCTTTTTTTTTTGGTATGTGGATATCCCTTATAGAGATTGGGTACAGGTTCTCCCTTTTCCAATAGTTTGGGACTCCCGGATCATTATTTAAATTTATAAATTTATTTAAATTTATTTAAATTTATTTAAATTTATTTAAATTTATTTAAATTTATTTAAATTTATTTAAATTTATTTAAATTTATTTAAATTTATTTAAATTTATTTAAATTTATTTAAATTTATTTAAATTTATTTAAATTTATTTAAATTTATTTAAATTTATTTAAATTTATTTAAATTTATTTAAATTTATTTAAATTTATTTAAATTTATTTAAATTTATTTAAATTTATTTAAATTTATTTAAATTTATTTAAATTTATTTAAATTTATTTAAATTTATTTAAATTTATTTAAATTTATTTAAATTTATTTAAATTTATTTAAATTTATTTAAATTTATTTAAATTTATTTAAATTTATTTAAATTTATTTAAATTTATTTAAATTTATTTAAATTTATTTAAATTTATTTAAATTTATTTAAATTTATTTAAATTTATTTAAATTTATTTAAATTTATTTAAATTTATTTAAATTTATTTAAATTTATTTAAATTTATTTAAATTTATTTAAATTTATTTAAATTTATTTAAATTTATTTAAATTTATTTAAATTTATTTAAATTTATTTAAATTTATTTAAATTTATTTAAATTTATTTAAATTTATTTAAATTTATTTAAATTTATTTAAATTTATCTAAATTTATTTAAATTTATTTAAATTTATTTAAATTTATTTAAATTTATTTAAATTTATTTAAATTTATTTAAATTTATTTAAATTTATTTAAATTTATTTAAATTTTTTTAAATTTATTTAAATTTATTTAAATTTATTTAAATTTATTTAAATTTATTTAAATTTATTTAAATTATTTAATTATTTAAATTATTTTAATCTATTATAATTTATTTTATTTTTTTTATTTGTTTTATTTTAATTTATTTTAATATAAATTACAGTCATCGTTCACTCACCCATTGTTGATACACCTTGTATTAATATAGATGCATATATTATATATTTATTAAATAGTTACAGAGAGTGAATGCATTTAAAAAACTTGTTGGCTCTGTGCGAAACCCAAGAAAAAATTTTGGCAGTTAATGTGTTAACATAAAATAGATCTTAAAATGAAAATCCAAATATATCTAAAATAAATTTTTTGGATGTCACATAACCTAGTGTGTAAAGTTCTAATATACTCGATGGTGGATGTCATATAGTCGGGTGAGTAAGTTTTAATATACTGAATGTTGAATGTCAGACAGTCGAGTGAGTAAATTCTAATATACTCAATGGTGGATGTTAGACAGTCGAGGGACTAAAATATTTAATATACAAAATATACAAAACCAACTGACGCGAGCGCCACCTTCACATCTATACACTGGAACTAAATTTATACACAAAATTGAAAATCAAGCATTATAACATCCAGCTGAAATTTGTTTGGTACTCTTTTAAACCTCCCCTATGATGTTTGAACCCCAAAAACGTTGTGACATCTGAATTTGGATGTCACATCGCAAACGGATGTTACAAAGATAGCAACATTTTTGCGACATGATGTCACAAAGTCGGCAGGACGAATCTATATATATATATATATATATATATATATATACAGGGTGGCTCACACGTGTCTACGGTTTGCCTTTAGGCTATTTTTTTTTTCATTTTTTGCGGTATTTGCCCAATAATCCTTTTATCTTTTACATTTTTTCACCGCACTTAACCTTCTCTTGTTTAGTTTCCCTGGGCTTGGATGCATCTTCATAGCGGCGATAACTTACCTCCGTGGCGACGCTAATATTTTCCTAGTAATCACTGGGAATGTTAGCACAGTCCACAAATGTGTGGTTGGCTTCTTGAGTGATCTCCTATTGATTTGATTTCATCGCTAGTTCCATTCTCTTTTGAACTTGGCTGCACCGTACTGATGAAGACCAATAGTCAGAAACACGTGTCTACGGTTTGCCTTTAGGCATTTTTTTTTTCATTTTTTGCGGTATTTGCCCAATAATCCTTTTATCTTTTACATTTTTTCACCGCACTAAACCTTCTCTTGTTTAGTTTCCCTGGGCTTGGATGCATCTTCATAGCGGCTATAACTTACCTCCGTGGCGACGCTAATATTTTCCTAGTAATCACTGGGAATGTTAGCACAGTCCACAAATGTGTGGTTGGCTTCTTGAGTGATCTCCTATTGATTTGATTTCATCGCTAGTTCCATTCTCTTTTGAACTTGGCTGCACCGTCCTGATGAAGACCAATAGTCAAAAACGCGTGTCTACGGTTTGCCTTTAGGCATTTTTTTTTTCATTTTTTGCGGTATTTGCCCAATAATCCTTTTATCTTTTACATTTTTTCACCGCACTAAACCTTCTCTTGTTTAGTTTCCCTGGGCTTGGATGCATCTTCATAGCGGCTATAACTTACCTCCGTGGCGACGCTAATATTTTCCTAGTAATCACTGGGAATGTTAGCACAGTCCACAAATGTGTGGTTGGCTTCTTGAGTGATCTCCTATTGAGATTTGATTTCATCGCTAGTTTCATTCTCTTTTGAACTTGGCTGCACCGTACTGATGAAGACCAATAGTCAGAAACACGTGTCTACGGTTTGCCCTTAGGCATAATTTTTTTTTATTCATTTTTTGCGGTATTTGCCCAATAATCCTTTTATCTTTTACATTTTTTCACCGCACTAAACCTTCTCTTGTTTAGTTTCCCTGGGCTTGGATGCATCTTCATAGCGGCTATAACTTACCTCCGTGGCGACGCTAATATTTTCCTAGTAATCACTGGGAATGTTAGCACAGTCCACAAATGTGTGGTTGGCTTCTTGAGTGATCTCCTATTGATTTGATTTTATCGCTAGTTCCATTCTCTTTTGAACTTGGCTGCACCGTACTGACGAAGACCAATAGTCAGAAACACGTGTCTACGGTTTGCCTTTAAGCATTTTTTTTTTAAATTTTTGCGGTATTTGCCCAATAATCCTTTTATCTTTTACATTTTTTCACCGCACTAAACCTTCTCTTGTTTACTTTCCCTGGGCTTGGATGCATCTTCATAGCGGCTATAACTTACCTCCGTGGCGACGCTAATATTTTCCTAGTAATCACTGGGAATGCTAGCACAGTCCACAAATGTGTGGTTGGCTTCTTGAGTGATCTCCTATTGATTTGATTTCATCGCTAGTTCCATTCTCTTTTGAACTTGGCTGCACCGTACTGATGAAGACCAATAGTCAGAAACACGTGTCTACGGTTTGCCTTTAGGCATTTTTTTTTAATTTTTTGCGGTATTTGCCCAATAATCCTTTTATCTTTTACATTTTTTCACCGCACTAAACCTTCTCTTGTTTAGTTTCCCTGGGCTTGGATGCATCTTCATAGCGGCTATAACTTACCTCCGTGGCGACGCTAATATTTTCCTAGTAATCACTGGGAATGTTAGCACAGTCCACAAATGTGTGGTTGGCTTCTTGAGTGATCTCCTATTGATTTGATTTCATCGCTAATTCCATTCTCTTTTAAACTTGGCTGCACCGTACTGATGAAGACCAATAGTCAGAAACACGTGTCTACGGTTTGCCTTTTGTCATTTTTTTTTTTCATTTTTTGCGGTATTTGCCCAATAATCCTTTTATTTTTTACATTTTTTCACCGCACTAAACCTTCTCTTGTTTAGTTTCCCTGGGCTTGGATGCATCTTCATAGCGGCTATAACTTACCTCCGTGGCGACGCTAATATTTTCCTAGTAATCACTGGGAATGTTAGCACAGTCCACAAATGTGTGGTTGGCTTCTTGAGTGATCTCCTATTGATTTGATTTCATCGCTAGTTCCATTCTCTTTTGAACTTGGCTGCACCGTACTGATGAAGACCAATAGTCAGAAACACGTGTCTACGGTTTGCCTTTAGGCATTTTTTTTTTTTTCATTTTTTGCGGTATTTGCCCAATAATCCTTTTATCTTTTACATTTTTTCACCGCACTAAACCTTCTCTTGTTTAGTTTCCCTGGGCTTGGATGCATCTTCATAGCGGCTATAACTTACCTCCGTGGCGACGGTAATATTTTCCTAGTAAGCACTGGGAATGTTAGCAAAGTCCACAATTATGTGGTTGACTTCTTGAGTGATCTCCTGTTGATTTGATTTCATCGCTAGTTCCATTCTATTTTGAACTTGGCTGCACCGAACTGATGAAGACCAATAGTCAGAAACACGTCTACCGTTTACCTTTAGGCCTTTTTTTTCATTTTTTTGCGGTATTTGCACAATAATCCTTTTATCTCTTTATAATATATATATATATATATATATATATATATATATATATATATATATATATATATATATATATATTATAGAAAATATAGTAATTTTTTTGAAGCATCTTCAAAATATCCTATTATTATCATGTAAAACCTAATGCTTGTCGTAATTAAAAAATACACCAGTCCTTTACATTGGCCCGATACATAGTGCTAATGTTAAGCCTCAGTCCCCTTCCCTTCCTAAATTCCGTTATGTTTAAAACAAAAATGCTTTTTAATAAAATATTTTTGTGACAATACTATTTCTATCCTAACAAAATAAGACATCGGGTGCACAAAATGCGATCACCCGAGAGTCAGTAGCAGAAGCTTCGGTCCAAATTAGGGTTTTTGTTTAACGTTGTTACTACAGGTTCGAATAAAAGATATGTAACGGCACCTGATCGCTGAGGAGGTCGTTTTAAACTGCAACCTTAAGAAGAGGATCATCCTTGTTGCATAATGTCGTTGCCTGGCACTTTAATCGTGTAATTAAAAGTCACATGTTACTTTTCAGTGTTTTAATTTAAATTATTTAACAGTTAAAATCAAATTGAAAACATCACAACACATTTACAGTTAGAAAAATGATTAGTTAACTTATTTACTCAATTTGCTTAAAACTAGTCATTGAATTAATTCATTAGAATAAGAAACAAAAGCTGGCTGGTGTCTCATTGTGGAAGCGTCACATATTGTGTTAGGAACAAAACAAGTTGTGAATCTAATATTACAAGGGTACTCTGAATCTTCTGCCAGCGTTGCTTACCTATTTTTACCTATTTGAAGGGTGGCCGACCTAAGTGGCAAAATTAAAAATTTCCAGAAATCAAATAAAGATTCAGAGATCATGGGGAACATACAGGCAGTATCCGCTTTGACCGGCGGTTTCAACCACTACGATGAAATTGGCACTTAGATCTTTTAGTGGGACATTGCCACTGGCATATAGATCATATTGATAAAAAAACGAAAATTAATATTTTGACACTTAGATCACTTAGCCCGCCTACTCCTGATTTAGGTTTGCTTCAAATCTAAAGTGTATCGCGTGATCGTTTGAAATGTATAGTTTGTAATCTTGCCTTTGAAAGGTGGTATATCATGAATAATCAACTCTGAAGTTAATTTAAGGGTAGGGCCGGAACTTCGGAACATGTTAGATGTATTTCCAACAGCGCACATTTTCAATTTATTTATTTTGTTCATTTTGGCGTGAATATAATCCTGACAGTAATTAGGCAATTGCGAATGATTTTTTTCATTTTTTCAAAAAAATTTACTTGAAGGCGACTACTTATAATTACCTAGAATCGTTGTAATTTTGAACAAGGTAAAAAAAGGAAACAATAAAACGAAAACTAATATTTTTTAACCTTTTACTTAAACCATTTATTTTATTTAACTACAGTATCACAAATGAATATATATGAAGAAAATGCGTTAGATATATTTTATTACTTGTTTACTGTACTAAAATTATCGAAACCATTACCAAAACTAAAATAAAAGTCAAGAAACTAAAAATACAAAAACTACATTTAACACAGAATCCCTATCTACGACAGGAACGTTCACAAGATAAATATTTTATCAAGAAATTTTATTTCAATAAAATAGATCATTAAATAAAAGAAAATGCACTCCAGAAAATAACTCATTTAAGAGTTAAATGAAAATATTATTGGATTATTTTTCCTTCAATTTATTTGAAAACTGCCGCAAATTTGACATATATCTATCTACGATTCTGTTTAATTTTACTGTATTATCACAGGAGCATATTTTTCACGTTAAATTTCTTAGAAAATATTTAAAATCATTTTCAAACTAATTTTTTTTTTTGCAAGATAATCTTAAAACTGGAAGACATCACAAACTGAAAAAAATAACCATTCACAAGCCAATGTTTTCATAATACAAAAATTGGAAAAAATAATGCATTTTTACGTCAGTCAAAGGTATTTTGGGATATTTAGATCTGATCTTCTGCAATATAGACGTTTCCTGCTAGTTGAACTGTAGAAATTGTGGATAGAAATCGGAATAATCTAAAAAAACAGCTTCCTGTCTCTTGATGAACTTTTGGAGTTGATTGGGATGTCATGAAAGACGTTCTTACCAAAATATTTGGATATAAAATAAGTTAACCCCGTACGACATCCTCCGTATTCACCAGATTTAACCCAGTGCGACTTTTTTTTGTCTTCCCAAATGTAAAAAGTTCTCAAAGAGAAACTTTTTGAGAGGATTGAAAAGTGCAGAATCTCCAAAATATTTTTAAACTGACTTCATGGAGTTTGAATTAGAAAAAAAATTGTAATTGAATTGGTGTCTGAAAGGCTCAAATATTCAAAATATTTAGGTAACAAAATTGTTATCAAAACGAGTTGTGTTAGTAGTTTAGAAAGCATTTTCGTCAAAAATTAAGGAAACCCCACACCAAATCCTCCGTATTCACCACATTTAACACCGTGTGACTTTGTTTTCCCAAATCTAAAAAGTTCTTAAAGATAAACGTTTTATAGGGGGTAAAAGGGATCAGAAGATGATATAATTGCTAAAATAGGTGAATTAGAAAAAAATGGTGATTGAATTGGCTTTTAGTTAAAATATTTTGATATCAAAATTATCGCTAAAACGGGTTTTTATTAACAGTTTAGAAATCATTTTCGTCAAAAATGAAGTAAAACCCCGTACCACATCCTCCGTATTCACCAGATTTAACCCCGTGAGACTTTTTTTACGTTTTCCCAAATTTAAAAATGGTTCAAAAAGAAATGTTTAGTGGATGTAAAAGGGGCGAAAAAATGACAGTATTACTAAAATAAGTGACTAAAGTTTGAATTAGTAAAAAAATGATGATCGAATTGGTATCCAAAAGGCTGAAATATTGATATTAAAAACATGTCCAACGGAAAAAGATTTTGATATGAAAATTATCAGTAAAACTGGTTCTTATTAGCAGTTTAGAAAGCATTTTTGTCAAAAATGAAGTAAAACCCCGAACCACATCCTCCGTATTCACCAGATTTAACCCCGTGCGACTTTTTTTCCGTTTTTCCCAAATTTAAAAAGCATTTAAATAGAAATGTTTTGTGGATATGAAAGGGACGAAAAAATGACAGTATTACTAAAATAATAAGTGGCTGATGTTTGAATTAGAAAAAAAAAAATGCTGAAATATTGATATTAAAAACATGTTCAACGGAAAAATATGATATCAAAATTACTACCAAAACGGGTAAATGAAGTAAATCCCCCCACCACATCCTCCGTATTCACCAGATATAACATAGTGCGACTTTTTTTGTGTTTTCCCAAATTTAAAATGTTCTTAAAGAGAAACGTTTTGAAAATGTGAGAGGGATGAAAAAATGACAGGAATTCTAAACTATTTTGTGGTTGAATTGGTGTCTAAAAGGCTGAAATATTGATATTAAAAACATGATCCTCGTTAAACTATTTTGATATCAAAATTATCACTAAAAAAACCCGCACCTCATCCTTCGTATTCACCAGATATAACACCGTGCGACATTTTTTGTTTGTTTTCCCAAATGTAAAGTGTTCAACGGGAAACGTTTTGTGGATGCAAAAGGGACGAAAAAATGAGAGAATTACTAAAATAAGTGAGTAGTTTGATTAGAAATTAGCTTCTGAAAGGCTAAAATAATGATAATAAAAAGATGGCTCCTCGTTAAATTTTGATATCAAAATTACTACCAAAACGTGTTTTTTAATAAAAGCATTTTCATTAAAAGTAAAGTTCCTCACCACATCCCCGTATTTACCAGATTTAACCCTGTACGACTTTTTTTACCAACTATAAAAAGTTCTTAAAGAAAAACCTTTTGTAGACGTGAAAGAGATGAAAAAATGTCAAAATACTACAATAGTTTAGTGACTGGAGTTTGAATTAGAAAAAAACTGTAATTGAATTGGTTTTTGAAAGGCTGAAATAATATCAAAAACATGTTCACCGGAAAAATATTTTGACATCAAAATTACTACCAAAACGGGTAAATGAAGCAAATCCTTTCACCATATCCTGCGTATTCACCAGATTTAACCTCGTGCGACTTTTTTATGTTTTCCCAAATGTAAAAAGTTTTTAAAGAGAACCATTTTTCAGATGTGAGAGAGGTAAAAAAAATGGCAGGAATACTAAACTATTTTGTGATTAAATTGGTGTCCAAAAAAGCTGAAATATTGATATTAAAAACATGATCCTTGTTAAAATATTTCGATATCAAAATTACTACCAAACGAGTTTTTATTAGAAGTTTAGAAAGCATTTTTAACAAAAATGAAGTAAAACCCCATACCACATCCTCCGTATTCGCCAGATTGAACCCTATGCGACTTTTTTGTTGTTTCAAAATTTAAGAAGTTTTTAAAGAACATTTTGCAGAATTGGCTTCTGAAAGGCTGAAATAATATTAAAAACATGTTCCTTGTTAAAATATGTCGATATCAAAACTACCACCGAAACCGGTTTTTGTTACAAGTTTAGAAAGCATTTTCGTCAAAAATTTTCTTTGCCGATCGTCAATAGTTATCAGTCTCATATCATTCTTCCTTATACGGTAAAACTAAACAGAACGGATATTATACTCCAAAAACTATAACATTACCAGTGTATATTAATATATTATGCATATGACCTACCTCTAAACCAATAATACGTCTAAAACGAACAAATTAGTGCTTATAGAATGGAAATAAAGCCCGTGTTTATTAGCTATTGGTAAAATCTCTTTTTATGCAAAATACTCAGACCCAGGAGGCGCCAGTGTCGAACTGGGAAAAAATTAACATCAATAAGTAAATAGAAAAAGAAACAAAGTATGTAGAAAATAACAAAAAAATCATATACAGTTCCTCTATCTTTCGTTTTCGTACAATATTTATCAACAAACTATTTCTGATTTTTATACTTAACATTTAAAATCATCCAGATTTTTTTATTATGACGTCACCAAGTCAATTGTGAAGTTGGATACAAAACTAATTTCATTCTTCTTTCAAATGACCTTCACTAGCACGGAACAAAAAATTATTCGAAACCAACTTCACGCTTGTCTTTGTTGACATATTAGAATATAAAACGCCTAACTATCTGTTATTTTATTATCAAAATACTATAAAATGAAAAATTCATATTTTTTAACCATCCCACAAAATTCGTAAATCATTTCGTTCCAAAATATTTAATTATCGATTTTAATTACAAAATATTCGAAAATATATCATACTTTTAAGCCTAGCAATCTGATTCGACCTTACTAATCGCCTGCCGTTGTTAAGCTATCAACTGAACAAAAAAAAAAAGATGGACGTTTCTGGAGTATTTTGCATTTTCGAGTAACACTGTTTCTTAGTAAATCTATTGCACGAGTTCTGCGACGACTCTGGATAGATCATCGCTGTATCTGGCCAACAGCGTGGCGTTCAGATCTCTGTTCCAGAATCCCATTTCGGCCAACGCTTGAAGGTTGGCTTCGCGGGTTGAATCGGGATTGTTGCTGATCCAATGACCGTTGACCCATCGTCCGGGTTGCTGAAATAATAAAATAACCAATTGAAGTATGCGGAAAGACTGCCTTAAAAATAAAACTACAAGCAAGTATAGCTTATAAATAATGCAAAGAAATTAGATATACAGGGTGAATCAATCTTGTGGAAAAGTTCGATATCTTCCTTGTTGAAAGAGATATTAAAAAAGTGTATTAAGAAAATTATGGACAGGTTTAAGGTTAACATTTTAAAATTATTGTAAGGTATACAGAGTGTTGCATAGCTCGTATACGAACCAAACATATGTTTTTTTTAATGATAACCACAATATATTATTTTAGATTTTGTTTACTCATCTTTTTTCCATTCTGCTAATATATGGTTTGTCTATGTTATATAGGGTACTTTTCAAGGAATTGACATTTTTGTAAGAGAATCGTACATAATTCAACGTCCAGCAGCCAATTACAAACTGTAGAAAAAAAAATTTTTTACCTACACGAATTTTATAATATGATGTATTATACTTTTTTTAGTTATATTTTTATTATCTGTTTATTTGTATACAGGGAAACTCAATACTCAGGCCCTTGATTTTCTTGTTTTATTTAAATGCTATACCCTATATTTTATATCACCAGTAAAATCATCTGTTCCAAGTCTTTCATTTTTATAAAGCATTCCCTATACCTAAAGTTAATATTTGTCGGATATGTTTTAACAATAAATGAAAATTATGGTTATTTCGATAAATTAAACTAGTTTTTCATAAAAAAACTCTTTATCAACAGTCATAAATAATATGTGTGAATACAAAAAACTCAAAAACAAACAAAACAATTAAAACATAATTATAAAAGTTGTTCAAAATGACCTCCCATAACATCAATACAGTTTTGTAATCGAATTTCGAATGACTGACTCACATTTCTCAGCATTTGAATAGCAATACTTTGAAATACATTTCTGATTCGAGTTTTCATGTCCTCTTTTGTCGTTGCAGGCACATTATATACTTTGTTTTTTACATAACCTCCACAGAAAAAAAATAATTTTTTGTCAGAACCGGTGATCGCGCTGGCCACCCTATCGGTCCTCCTCTTCCGATCCACCGTCTTGGAAAGTGATTATTTAAATAATTATGAATTACTACAGTGTGATGCACTAGTGCACAATCGTGCAAAACCCACATTTGTTGGCGAATGTGAAGGGGAACATCTTCGAATAACGTAGGCAAATGATTTTCAAGGAAATCCAAATATACTGCACTATTTACTCGTCCTTCAAAAAAGTGTGGCCCTATCACATAATGACCCACAATTCCACCCCAAACATTTAATGACCACCTCATTTGGCTATGAGTGACTATAATGTGTGGGTTTGTTGTAGAATAATAGTGAAAATTATGCCTATTTAAACTTCCATTTTAATGAAAAGTCGATTCATCACCAAAGAGCACAAAATCAAAGAAATTTCTTTGTTGATTAATTTTTTGTTGGGACCATTCACAAAATATCACCCTATTTTCAAAATCCCGTTCAAGAAGTTCTTGATGTAACTGGATATGGAAAGGATCATTTTATGTTTTGATAGGATTCTTTGAACAGTTCCGTAACTGACTTGTTGTCTTGAAATATTTCGTTTACTAATATCCCGTCATCATAAATACTCAATAATACTTTCATTTCATTCTCTTCCGTGATAGCAGTTTTTGTTACTTGTTTTTGCTCGTATGATACAGTACCAGTACGATTAAAACGGTCCATTAGTTTTTCAAACGCCTTTTTATTTGGTTTCCGACGTTCAGGATATCTGGAGGCAAGTAAAGAATTATTGTTGCACTCACCTAGTATATAAATCATATCCACCATTTCTGGGATAGAAAAATTCGTATTGTTCACCTTATTATTAGTAATTTACTTAAAATATTAACACACAGGCAGTTGCTCTTGATTTTTAAAATGTCAAAATTGTCAACTGGACAGTGACAGGTATATTAAATGCATTGGCGACTAGATACAAAAATAACACATATTATTTATTATTGTTTATAAAGAGTATTTCATGAAAAACTAGTTTAATTTATCGAAATAACCATAATTTTCATTTATTGTTAAAAAATATCGATAAATGTCAACTTTAGGTATAGGGAATGCTTTATAAAAATGAAAGACTTGGAACAGATGATTTTACTGGTGATATAAAATAAAGGGTGTCCCATTTAAATAAAACAAGAAAATCAAGGGTTTGAGTATTGAGTCTCCCTGTATACAAATAAACAGATAATAAAAATATAACTAAAAAAAAGTATAATACATCATATTAAAAAATTTGTGTGGGTAAAAAAAAAATTTCTACAATGTTTAATTGGCTGCTGGACGTTGAATTATGTACGATTCTCTCACAAAAATGTCAATTCCTTGAAAAGTACCCTATATAACATAGACAAACTATATAATAGAAGAATGGAAAAAATATGAGCAAACAGAATCTAAAATAATATACTGGGGTTATCATTAAAAAAACCATATGTTTGGTTCGTTCACGATATATGCAACACCCTGTATACCTCCCAATAATTTTAAAATGCTAACCTCAAACATGTCAATAATTTTCTTAATACACTTTTTTAATATCTCTTTCAACAAGGAAGATATCGAACTTTTCCATAAGATTGGTCAATTACTATCAGTCATATAGCATACTGAAATTCGTCAAAAATAGGAAGTAGAAAAATGTCAGGAATGTGTAACACCTGCCATACACTGAATGAAGAATTCCTTTCATTATACAAATTATGTAAATAAAATGTTAAAAATACTATCACATAATATATCAAACTTGAGATTATTTGTCTAAGAGACAAATTACAATACTTAAATTTGAGGTATCATATTTAAATCTATTTTAATAAAATTAGACCCGAGATGTACATCTATCTGAGCTAACATCTCTGACTCAACTTGTAGTGCATTGCCATATGTCTTAGACTGTTATTCTGATAGACTAAGGTATAAAAATGCATCGTCATATTCATAAGCGTGGCCAGTTGTCTTTAATACAGATCAGCGGTGCGATAAAAGGTAGATCACGGTACTTTTTTGTCGTTGACTTGAGTTTTTTAATAATTAACTAAGAATTACCCAGTTGTTGCAATCTTTCTGCAAAATATGACATGATGAAAATAAGAGATAAGGGACTTTCTAAATATAAAAAGTCTAAAAACATATCTGACTACATTTACTATAAATATATTCGAAATACTGTTACTTCAACTATTAGAAAAGAAAAATCTGCGTATCTCGCTCACCATTTTAAATCCGGTAGCTCTAAACAATTTTGGAGAACAATAAATTCTTCAAATGTTAAAAATAAAGCTATACATGAAATTTCTGAGTCTTTAAAAATCCTACTGAGATAAATAAATATGTTTTATCAGTTTTTACCCCTAGAAATGCCTGTCCATTAACCACTCATGATTATAACTCATTTCAATTTAAACCTGATAAACGTTTTTCTTTTCGTCTGGCTACTCTTGACGAAATAAGATAAATTGTTATAAATCTCAAGTCAAATGCAGTTGGTAGTGATGGTATATCCGATAAAATGCTGCAACTTTGTCTGACACATATCGTAAATTGTTGTTTAGAACGTGTTTATTTTCCTGATATTTGAAAATTTGCTTTAGTACCTAAAATTCAAAATCCTGAAAGTTTTAGAGATCTATATCCTATAAATATTCTTCCAAACTTCTCAAAAATTCTTGAAAAAACTATTAGTTAGCAAGTCTGACTTCAGAAAGGGATTTAGTACAACTATCCTTTTATTAAATGTCAGTGACAACATAATAAAATCCCTTTATGTAGGGCTGACTACAGCATTAACACAATTAGACTTTTCAAAAGCATTTGATACTCTTGACTTATGGTTTTGATAATACATCCTTGAGATTCTTTAAATTTTACTTAAGTAATCGACATCAAAAAGTAGTTCATCAAATTTTTCATCTGTAACCTCTGGAGTCCCTCAAGGCTCTGTACTGAGTCCCTTACTTTTTCTAATTTACACTGCCGACATAAATTTAGTTGTAAATTACGTTAAAATTCAAACTTTTGCCGATGATACTCAACTATACTGCTCATTTGATCTAAAAAACTGCACTAGTATTTCTGACTACATAAACAGAGACTTAAACGAAGTGGCCAAGTATTCTAAAGCTCACAATCTAAAACTAAATGGTAATAAGTTCTCTACAATGTTCTTCTATCCAAAAACTGCCAATGCAAGTTGCTTAAAAAATATCAAACTGGTCATTGAAAATCAACCTTTAAAAGTTGTTAGTAGTGCCAAAAGTCTTGGCATTATCTTTGATTGAAATTTACGTTCTGTTGGTAAAGAAATCCTATTTAGTTCTTCGTCAATTATGAAGGAACCGAGGAATTTTCAGTTTTCCCTTACGGAAACTTCTTTGTGAGAGTTTAGTTTTATCGATTTTAAATTATGGCTTGGTTTTATTTTATCCTTGTTTAGATTAATTTACGAAATATAGGTTACAAAAAATCCGAAAACTCATGTTGCAGATTTATTTTTGGGATAAAAAAAGTACGATAGAATTTCGTCTAAAATAAAACTATTAGAATGGCTCAAAATAGAAAATTTACCCACTCAACAGAAAATTGCACATAAAACACAAAATGCAATTGCATTCCACGAACAAGTGTCCAACCACGCTACCCCCAAAATGCAGTGGATGTGTTTCAGAAGATCATCAGGCTTGGTCATTTAAATGTCCTAAAAGACCAAAAAACCAATAACAGGAATTCCCAACTTACCAGTAAAAACAATAAATAAAAAATCTGACCAAACTAAGGACAATATGAACATAATTCACTCCCAATAACAGTTCATGACATAATAATAAATTCTTATGTACAAAAGCTGAACAAACCCAAAAACATCAACAGAGAGGAGTTAATAGAAAGACTACAAAAAAGATTCATGGCGGAATACAGAATATATACCACTGTAACGTTTGTGGGAACAACTGAATTTACATCTTGATGTTTGACATAGAACTAGACAACTTCGAATCTCCCATTGGAACCATACCAGGATACCAGGATCGCAAGTAGCTCACATTCAACAACGAATTTAAAATGCCAGACGAACTTCTATGCAGATTAACTGACCTCGGCATACCCTGTCAAGGTTATGCCGACGACATAGTCATATTTGCTAGTGGCAAGTTTAGTAATATCCTGTGTGATATAGTCCAACGAGGACTAGAACATACCAAAAGATGGTGCCGTGAAGTGGGACACTAGTAGCCTTTTCAAGGAAAAGAAAACTTAATCTCAAAACCGTTAAATTAGACGGGATAGATATAGAATGGAAAAATGAAGTCAAATATCTAGGCGTAACCCTGGACAACAAACTTCTCTGGAACACACATGAGAAGGAAGTAGTAAATAAGGCCACAAAAGCCCTAATGGTATACAGAAACATTGCAGGTAAACGATGGGGATGTAACCCAAACATACTGCGATGGATGTATACTGCAATAGTGAGACCAATCATCACTTATGGGGCTATAGCCTGGAGTAACAGAACTAGTTTAGTTACTACGAGAGCTAATATCTCAAAAGTACAAAGACTAGCCTGTGTTTGCATTACTGGTGCAATGAGAACCTGTCCTACGGCCGCAATGGAGGTGATCTTAAACCTCACCCCTCTACATTTGATGATAGAGAATGTGGCAAAAAGGACACGATATAGAATGATCAGGAACGGAGTAATCAGACGAAAGTCTACTTGCTTCAGGACTAAAGATACCTGGGACATGCCCCAGGATAAAATGCCGATAATTGGAACAATCTCTTGGGGCTGAGACAGGCCAAGATACTTCTGGGTGAATATAACCAAAAAAGATCGAAAGCCTGCATCTGCCTGAGCAAGAACAGGCTACGCATTGTAACAGGGATCCTTACCGGGAATTGCCGACTAAAAGGACACCTAAGTAAACTGAGAGTAGTAGAGGATAGTGAGTGCAGATTCTGTGAGGAGGAGGACGAAACCTCCATTCACATCCTAACTGAATGTGTAGCACTCCAGAATCCAAGGGCACTATATCTAGGAGGATATCAAATAGAAGAGGGAGACTTACCTAACTTGAAGCCACTTCAAATCCTACACTTCCTTGAGAAAATAGGATTGGAAGGGTCGCTATAGGCATTGAGACATTTCCTTAGTGCAGTGGCGACAGAAGGGGGCACAACAGATCTTTTAGGTCGCAGTGTATTAACACCCCATTCTCAACATAACATACTTGTAACTCAATAAAAAACGTATACAACGCTATTCACAAACATTTTCCAGTTTATACAGTAGATGAGAAATTAACAGAAGTTTCGGACAGAACAGTTTGAAAAATAGTTTAAAAAAACCGAGTGTGGAAAATTTAAAAAAAAAGAGTATCGAATATATATAAAAACAAATAATTTTAGTATTCTGGTATTCTTAATATTCTCAGGATTTGATACTATTCGAAAAATAGCAAAAAAATTATTCACCAAAGTTTTTGGCCATATTATTCAATCTAAACAAAATAAAACAATGATTTCCGGGAAAGTGCCCAAATTCTTTTGCCAAGCATTTTGATACTTGATGTTTATACAAATCCTAGTAATTTCCGTAATATTATTTATATATCTAAACATCAAATAGTCATCGCAATTAATAAATTAAAAAATTAGTTACCTTGTGGCCCTGATAATGTTTCATCGAAACTTGTAAAACATTGTATAGGCCTTTCGTCAGTTCCACTTTTTTTATATAATTAATCGTGTACTAAAAGAATAAAACCTATCTAGACATTTTGAAAATTTCTAGAATCTGTTCAGTCTTCAAAGCTGGTAAAGTAAATCTACGAATTTTGAAGCCATGACAGCTGTCAGCATTCCTTTACTCATTCCTAACATTTTGTTACTGTCTATGATTGACGATTTTAACTATATTGATGACATATCTCATACCAGATTTTTTAATAGACTGACACCATCAATTTAGTGTAAAGAAATTATGATGAGAGAAAGAAAATATGTAATTATTTATAAGCAATGAATTATGATAATACGATAAAAAAAATAAATTCGTACATGCGCTTTTAGATAGTTTAAAATGTCCATGATATTAGAATTGTGAAAAGGGCCAGCCAAAAGCAAAGTGCATTAATAGTTTACATGTAAAATCAGAAAAGTTAAAAGTCAGAAAAAATGGATAAGTTGAAGTAAAGTTATTAAAAACTAAGAAATATACTGTGCAAAATGAATTAAGGGTCGCCTTAAAAGCTGGCAAAAACCAAAAATCCTTAAATAAACATATATTTTACTAATCCCCAATTCATTTTGAGCAATCTAGCTTAAATAATAAAAATTATGAATTATAATGTTTTGAGAAACCTCATGAGCAAAAAGGCACTGGTACCACCTTGAAGTTTTAATTTTAAATGAGGTTCGAGTTACCAAAATTGAGGAGAAAGACTAACGTAATGAGAACAGTTCACAGCATTTCTCAACCAGATCCCATTTATTTAGAATCTATTCTTATCAAAATAACAATAAAAAATAATCTAAAATAAGTTCTATTTACATACATTTGTTCAACTGCATTCAAACACTCACGATTGCAACACATAAATCGGCCCTGTCGCATAACAAGAATTTACTTTTTCAATTATAACCTTATAAAAAGCAACAAAAGTGTGTAACAGTAAAACTGCAAGATCAATGTACAATACGAATTAAAAACATTTATCGGATGTAACAAGAATCACATAAGACATGGAAAAGAGTAGTACTGTCTTTTATCTCTTCAATAACATAATTTCTTTTACTTAGGCGTTACAACCAAATAATTTATACGGTTACAAAATCCAACCAATAAGAATCAAAGTTTAGAGTGCCACTCTGAAAGTTATAAATAGTACCGATCTCGTTTCATTTTAAGCACCACTATATACAAGTCTTTTAAAAGTAAATGGAGTAAAGTTGAACTTCACATTAATCGCCTAATTCCGATGGACTAATATAGAAATAGATTTTAATACCTAAAAGCCAAACTCAAAACCACACAAAACACACACACAAATATGATTTTGTTTTTAATATTCGCATAAAATTAGATATATATTTAAAAAGAAAAATACTCGAGATGTTTCTCAAAATTTAAACATTAAACCAACAAAATGTACACAAGCGAGTTCAAGATGCTGATAAAAAATATACAAAAAAAAACAAGCTACTAAAGAGAAATTTACAATTTTTGACTCACCCCTTGTGGGACAATTCTATTTATCACAGACCGCGCCACACTACTTACAGCGTTTACGGCTCCATTGACCAACGACTCCGGCAGTATGTGGTGCACCGGTGGTGATGGTGGTGCACGAGGTGAATCTTCGGCGTGCGTTTCCGATGCCGGAGCAGACGGTTGTGGAGTGGATTCAGTGCGGGAAGCAGAGTCGGTATTTATCTAAAAAAAAAATATTTAAAAACATTTCACATTTATGGCGATTCGTATATGAAAATTTAACACTAGCAAACGAAAGAATGAACTTATGAGTTTATTGTAGTACAAGCTAAGCTTGGCGTCCTTCAACGATGTTATAAGGGTGGCTTTAAGAAGAATTCATAGAGCTGAAGAGGATAGAGGAGAATGTTTGTGTTGACGAGAGTCAGAATCTGATGACTTCAAAGGATCAGGAACTCGATATTTTGAGAAAAAGTGTGCATTGGCCTAAACCGATTCTATGACTAGTTTTCGAGATACAGAGTGTTGAATATCAGAAATGCCACTTTTTTGTAAGTATATGTCTCGTAACTTGAATTATAGATTATTTTGCACTAATATTTTATAAAAAGTTACTGTAGAAATTGGTTAATTACATGGTGGTTCGGAAATATGAAATGTTTTTTTGAAAAGATCATTTTTTATGGCAGCGTTAAAAATAAGATTAATTATCATTGTACCATGAAAATATTGTTTAAGTAATTGAATCTTGATGATACTTCATATTTTATACAGAGTGACCCATAAATGTGGTTTCAAAGGGCATAAATTATTTTTCGGATTTTACGAGTCATCCCCTATAAAAGATGTGTTCTGAATTTTTAATATTATATTAAATAAATCTAAGACCTGTCACTACATATCCTACAGGGTGTTAAACCGATTGCAAAAACTTTAAAAATTAGGAAAGCAGTTTTTGTGCAACATCCTGTGTTTTAAAAGTTTTTCTGTTAACTTTATAAAATCTTTATACTAAAAAAAGTTGAGTATATAACTGACTTCAGTAAAGCATTTGACAGGATGAACCATGCTCTTCTAATTCACAAATTAAAATTGATGGATTTGGTTAATTGTCTGGTTATCCAGCGATTTTAGAGGGAGAACACAGTGAAAATTAAAAAATACACTTCAAAATCAGTTATGGTTTCCTCAGGGCTCTCATTTGGGGCCACTGCTTTTCAACCTCTTTAATGTTCGAATGATTTAACAATTAAAGCTATTTTAGTGGTTTATAAGGCTTTGGTATGTTCGTTACTGCAATATGGTTCTATAGTCTGACGCACCATTACGTAGTTCATATCTCAGCAATTGAACGAATACAACACAAATTTTTGAGATATGCAGCATACAAAATGCACTTACAGGTTGGCAATTACAGTTATGAGGAAGTTTTCAATACACTTAATTTATTAATAGAAAACCGTAGAATATTTATGGAAATTACTTTGCTATTCAAACTATTGTCAGGGAATATTTGTTTCCCAGAACTTCTGTCTCTTTTCTCACATAGGATTCAGAATAGGACCACTCGTAACCACAGTTTGTTGGCTGTTCCATTTCATTATAAAAATTATGGATATCACACTCCTGTCTCTCGCTTATCAAGAACAGCCAATATGCTTGGTGAACAGGGCATTGATTTTGCTCTGGTTTGCTCAGTCGGTGGGTTCAGGAATAATTAAGATTCTTCTCGATGAGAAAACACAACTTTTTATTAGAAAAATAATGAAAAATACATGTAAAACATATAAAACTGTGCCGGTCGTCAGGTGCAGTGGTCTGCGAGACGGCCACAAGCGAAGTGCCAAAAAACATCTTAATTTGCCGAATAACCGGTCTGAATGCATTCTGCTCTCAGACGCTGACGTAATCGCCCTTGTCGCGCACTTATACCTGTCCATGAGCGTAACATTGGGTACCACTACATCACCCCCCAACTTAAATATAGTAATACTCGTATAATCGATGTTTAAGTTATCCTTTAAAACAACGAACGATAAAAACAACGAACAAAAGAACAGGTGAAGAAAACAATCTCAATATCATTAAATAATCAAGTAAATATTAAGTAGCTAAACGAGAACTAGAGGAGATTTATACGGTTTTAAGTTAATGACATTTTGCTTTGAAACTTTATTACCAGCTTCGTCTCCGACAATGTAGGAATTGGGCCCGGCCTTTCGAATAACATAATAAGGACCTTCGAATAGTAGAAAGAACTTTTTTATAGTACGCTCAATAGCAGAAGACTGATAGTGAGTGCGGATTAAAACTTTATCTCCCGGTTCGAAAGAAACAGGACGTATTTTTAAATTTACCTTTTCGGCACGTTTTTCGGATTTTGTCTTTAAATTTTCGTAAGCCATTTCCCAAACAGTTTCCAAGGACCCCCCATTATCCGCTTCGTTTGGATACGAGATATATTTCTTTATCGAAGGTAATGCATTATTTCCGGTTTGTAAATACAACGGTGAATATCCTGTACTAATATTTATGCTATTATTCATAAAATCCTCTATCAAAGACAATAAATTGGGCCATCCGGTATGCTTTTCGTGGCAATACGCGCGAAGAATACGTATAATTTCCTTATTATAACGTTCGGTAATGTTACCCTGCGGAAAATAAACTGATATTAATTTGGCTTTAATATCCATTTTGTTTAATTCCTGTGCCCATTTGGCACTGGAAAATTGAGTTGCGTTATCAGAAAGGATTGCCTTCGGTTTTTGAACCTTTGGTATATAATCCTTAAAAATACGGTCTAGAATGATTCTAGTAGTCGCTTTTTTTATTGCGTAAAGCTTTACATACTTGGTAAATGCGTCCACAATCACCAATAAATAGATGACGCCCCCTCTTCCTACTGGCAATGGACCAATTAAATCAAGACAAACTAATTCGCCCGGTCTTTTTGTTATAACTGAATTTAAATAACCTCGACATGACGGTGAAGATTTTGTCTTCTGACACAATTCGCAAGAAGCAACAGTTTGCCGGACATGTTTCGCCATTTTTGGCCAAAAGAATAATCCCCTCATGTATAAATACGTTTTGGTTTTTCCGAAATGTCCCATAGACCGGTGATGGGCTAAAATTAATTCCACGCATTGCGATTTGGGTACACATAATTTGTACCCTGGATTTTTATCGTCGCCCCGTTTAAATAGCAACCCTTCATGCATTTCAAACCATCTTGAAATTTTTGAGTTATCATTGTTTCCTTCCAAAACAACAATTTTTTCACTGATCCATTTTTCTTCTAACTGATCCTCTCTCATACCCTTAAAATTATTCTGTAATTTATCGAAATCATCACAAATTTTGAAAAGGCACACATTGACGTCTCCTCGTGATTCCGGTCTTACTTCCTCATCGTTATCCGTTAGCGCACGTGATAATACGTCGGCCACGACATTTTGCGAACCGCTACAATGTTCTACTATAAAATTATACTCCTGAATGAACATTGTCCACCGCGCTAATCGAGCCGATTTTAATTTGCATGATAATAAAAATACTAATGATTTATGATCGGTCTTGATAATCAACTCCCTTCCTAAAATCAAAGTGCGCCACTGTTTCAGGCAATGCACTACCGCGTATGCCTCTTTCTCTGTCACAGTATACCTTAACTGGCTGCCTTTAAGCGTTGCACTGGTGTAAGCAATTACTCTTTTTTCATTTACTTTTGAATACTGAAACAAACTACCTCCTATGGCTACAGCCGAACTATCACATTGTATGAAAAAAGGGTATGCAAAATCCGGATGATGAATTAACATAGCCTTTAAAAAAGCATCCTTAATGGTTTCGAAAACTCTCTCTTCCGTTACCCCCCACATCCATCTTTGATTCTTTTTGAGTAACTTTAGTAGAGGAACTGTTAAGTCAGCATATCTCTCTACAAATCGCTGCTCGTAGTTTACGAGCCCTAAAAATCCCCTCAATTCCCTCAAATTTCGCGGACGTGGAAAATCTTTAATCGCATCAATGCGTTTTGGATCCAAAGAGATTCCTTGTGTCGAAATCACGTGTCCCAAAAAACGTACTTCCGATCTCAAAAATTGGGATTTGCGCAACTTAATCGAAAAATTAGTATCCCTCAGTTTATCAAAGACTATTTTTAAATGCTCTAGATGTACGTCAACGTTATCGGAATGTATTATTAAATCGTCAACATAAACGCATGTGAAACTTTCACACTCTGGCCCTAGCGCTAAACTTACACAACGTATTAAACTCGCCATCGACGTAGCTAGGCCGAAAGGTAGCCTACAAAAACTATAAGTGACTCCTTCAAAAACGAAGCCTAAATATTTAGTATGTTCTTGTTTCACGGGAATTTGCCAATAAGCCGCAGTTAGATCTAGTGTACTAAATATTTGTCCTCTTTTAAATTTAAATAATAATTCTCCGGGATTAGGCGGCATGACGTAATCACCAACTATCCTTTTATTGAGTTCCCTAGCATCCAAACAAACCCGAACCGACTTGTCTTTTTTCTTTACGCATACGAGTGGTGAAATGAAATTAGTTTTTTCTTTTTTAATAATACCCCACTGTAACATTTCATCGACCTGTCTTCTAACTTCATTTGCGTATGCAAAAGGTATAGGGTATATCATAGCTTTAAAAATAGTATCATTTTTTAACTCGATTTCATGCATATAATTATTAACACAACTAGGAGTTTCTGAAAAAATATCTAAGTAATTTACCAGTAACTCCTGAAGCTCGCAATTTTTTTGATTTATTTCATTTGTAATATTTGCAAGGTCATTTTCATTATATCTGTGCCTAACCATAGACGGCGTGTTTTCCATTTTTTTCGGGATTACCTCGTCAGATTCTTTCTTACATAAATTAATTTTAAATTCTGATTTTTTTAATTTATATATAATTTTTAGAACAACCGTTTTGTTATTTAATTCTAAATTTAATTCAGCCTTCGCGAAATTAGCTACTGCTTTGTATTTGGTTAGCCAGTTTGCTCCAAACAATAAATTGCAGTTTAACCCTGGGACTACCAAACACTGTACATCTATCATGATGTCATCTGTTATGTTTATTGGTAAAAGGATTTGTTTTTTTATACGATGCGTTTTGTTTCCCGCAGCAACCAATATATTAGTATTTGTAATGGGTAATTCAGGAATATTTTTAATTTCTTTTATTTTTTCGTAGAAGTCATTCGAAATGGCGCATACGTCTGAACCGCTGTCCAATAAAACTTTAATTTTTATGTTACCGATAAATAACTCTACAGATGGTTCTAACATCTCTACCTCCTGCGCGATATCCTCTATATCCGACAATAGCTCCTCCGTATCTTTATTAAAACTCGTTATATACCGAACATTGTCTGAACTGGGATTTATTTCATCATTTCGCTGATCACGGTCCTTATACCGCCAATTGGGATTCGCATTTCGCCGCGAATTGTTGCCCCTATCTGCTCGATAACTATCGTCTATTTTTTTAAGGTATTCCTCCACTGCTTCGAACGAGGATAGTCCGTTCGTTATAATACCCCGTCTTATTTCTGGTGGAAAATGTTTGGAAAGCATTTCGATTATTTTTTCAATTGAAATGTCTTCTGTTAAAAACTTAGACGCGGCCACGTAGTTAGTAAAATAATCCGCCCTGTTTCCGGACTCGAACCGACCATATACTATTTCTAGATACAAATCCCGTTGCTTATCGAGTCCCCAATATTTATTTTTGAAAGCATCTTCAAAATCATGAAAAGTTTTAAATTTATCGTCATTCAATTCGGCCCAGTCAGCCGCCGCGCCCCTGAGACCGCTAACCGCCAGATTACATTGTGCCTCTTCCGGTACACCTGCATCGATAAATAATTTTTTTAATTTTTTTTAAAAATGTCATTGGGTGAGTTTTAGAGCTGGGATAAAAATTTAAATTTCCACCCCCCAGTTCTCTCCAAAATGAAATATATGATTTGCTGTGCGCAGCATCGACACCTGCACCAAGATTATTACAGACTTTTACGTGATTATTGTCCTTTTCAGGAACCTGCTGCATTTGCTCATTATAATTTCCTTCCCGCGTTCTTTTGTCAATCGTTTGTACACTATTAGCTAAGCCTTCTACAATTTTACCTAACTGTGACATATTATCAGACAATTGACTTATTTTTTCTTCTAATAACAAATTACTATAATCTAAAAAATCCTCCTCCACACTATCATCTTTTTTAACATTTTTTCTTTTTTGTTTAGGAGGCATTTTAAGAAAATGTAGCTAGGTAGTATTTTATAAACAAATATTTGAATGGATATCTACAGTACTAATAAAAAAAAATACAAAAAACAAAAATAAGCGATTTTTCAAAAAAATTCGTTAAGTCTTTTCTTTACACTTGAAAGTCTAAAAAAAAATCAAACTCCGCGCCGCCAAAAAATCGTTCTTTGAACCAATGGAAATCAAATAAAGAAAGATCTCACCAAATACTTCTATCTTCTCCTGTTGAAACTTGTCTGGCTAGTTACACTGCTATCCTAAGTCCGTCGTCTGACCTTGGCACCTGGAACTGCGAACTGAGCCCTTTGTATTTGGTATAAGTTATTAATATCACTTATTTCACTATAATTTATTTTTTTATTTCTCATCTCCTAATTATTTCCTGCTCTCGTTGGGGCCAAATATGCTCTGGTTTGCTCAGTCGGTGGGTTCAGGAATAATTAAGATTCTTCTCGATGAGAAAACACAACTTTTTATTAGAAAAATAATGAAAAATACATGTAAAACATATAAAACTGTGCCGGTCGTCAGGTGCAGTGGTCTGCGAGACGGCCACAAGCGAAGTGCCAAAAAACATCTTAATTTGCCGAATAACCGGTCTGAATGCATTCTGCTCTCAGACGCTGACGTAATCGCCCTTGTCGCGCACTTATACCTGTCCATGAGCGTAACATTGGGTACCACTACAATTTTATCGGTCTTTCCCCTTTAAAACTTAGTTGAGGTCAAAGCATTAAAAACATGATATTTGTGACTTGTCAATAAATGTATTTATTTTTTGTATCTATGTAGGTTAAATACCACTGTATTATTTTACTATAACTTTATATAAATAGCGTGACTTTGCCGGTAGACGTTAAGTTTCAATATAAGTATTGCATAGAAAAAATAAATTGCAATAAATAAATTAAAATTGTGAGTTATAATAGTGACTAAGAATTAAATAAATTAATTAGTACGTAATAAATAAATTATAAATAAACCTATTTTAATAAATACATTATTTTTAAAATAAACAATCGTTACAGTAGTTTTCTCTGGTAATTGAGAGGAAGCCAATGCTGTTTGGGACAAAATTCTGGAGTAATGATAGTTTAACTTGCGATATACCAGTAATTTTACTGGTCATTTGCCGAGAGCTATAATAAAATATTATTTGTAAAAGTTATCCTCAATTTAACAAGAAATATGGAAAGATGTTTAATTTAAAACATCTTGCATCACCGTCTGCATTAAAATGATTTTTAAATTGGTGTCGCGAAATCGATGTTAATACTTTAAAATGTTCCTATGTTAACATTTTCCCTGTTATCAGTTCTTTGTCGTGAATTAGCAACAGTTCTGAATGTTTGCTAAATTATGCAAATACCTCTCCAAATAGGTCTTATTAGACATTCAGAAGAAGGCTTCGATTATTAAGATGATGACCAGAAACTCTTGAAAGTAACGTTCAATTTAAGACAATCATCATCATTTTGATAATCGAGACTTTCTCCTGCATGACTTACAGTGGTTGTGATATTTTAATAAGTCATGTGGATTGTCTAGGAGTCATTGTATTGAAGTGATAATATTTAATCCAAAAAAATGAAAATTTAAGAAAAAACAAAACAGCAAAACAGTTAAAAAATATCGGTTTTTAAGGAAGAGATTGAAGAAATTATAGCAGAAGATGAATCATTAGAAAATAGATACGTTTCCGAATCCAAATCTTTATTTTTTAGTGCTTCTTTAAGTCGTACCTCAGCCACTTTAAAATCACAAGTTTTTAAGCCATTTTTGTCTAATATTTATTTACAGTTTCACTTCTAACACCAACTTACTTCAAAATCGTGCAGATGTCATCCCCACATCTTAACCAAATTTATATAGGACCACCCCCTTACTAACAAAAAATGAATCATATAAATCGGACAAGGTGGTAAAGCATTATCGCTAAACATACATAAAAAATGAAGAGTTTGAGGATTTTCTCATGGACCCAATTATTAGATTTTGACCAAATTTATATGGGACCGCCCCTGAAGTACCCCTTTTCTAACAAAAAAAGAATCATTGAAAGCGGACACCGTGTTAAAGAATTATCGCTAAAAATACATAAATAAAAACAAATTACGACGAATTGACAACCTTCTCCTTTTTTGAAGTCGGTTAAAAATAGTTTATTTATTAAAAACAGTTTATGTATAATTTATTTATAATGTACTAATTTATTGAATACTTAGGCACTATTATAACAATTTATCGTTCCTATGCGACACTAATATTGAAACTTAACAACAAAGTCGTGCTATTTATATAAAGCTAGCTCTGCTCCAGTAGATTCTCGGCGATCTAGAATATCTGAAAATTCTTCTTCTGTGAGCGCACAATGGTCTGTGGTAACTTTTCGAAGGAGTGCGTTTGTCTATCCTGCGGTATCGAAACATTGCTAGGTACATTACTACATTGGTAAATCAATTATATAATTTAATTTCAGATGTACATTAGGAAATCTGGCCATAGAATTACAACAAAATTTTGATCTGTTATGTACTGAACTTTTGTTAATGTAATAATTTATAAAATTGACAAAAAAACTTTTAAAATACAGGATGTTGCACAAAAAACTGCTTTTCTAATTTTAAAAATTTTTGAAATCTGTTTAACACCATGTATGATATAGAGTGACAGGTCTTAAAATTATTTAATATATTAAAAATTCAGGACACATCGTTTATACGGGTCAAAGCCGCAAAATAATATATGGCCTCTGTAACCACATTTATGAGTTACTCTGTATAAAATAAGAAGCAATTAAACTATATTTTCACGGTACAATGATAATTGATCTTATTTTTAACGCCGTCAAAAAAAAAAGATTTTTAAAAAAAATATATATTTCATATTTCCGAACCACCCTGTAATTAACCAATTTCTACAGTAACTTTTTATAGAATATGAATGCTAAATAATCAATAATTCATGTTTTCTACAACAAAAGCGAATAAAACAGGTGTGTTATGGGAAATAGGCTTGCAAAAAAGTGGTATTTCCGATGTTTATCACCCTGTACCTAAAAACTAGTCATAGAATCGGTTTAGGCCAATGGACACTCAGAGCATTGAGTTGTACAACATATCAACATTTCAGAAAACTTGACGGAAAGCCATTTTTTCATAAGAAAGGTGCCTAGTCCTTTATAAATTTGACTGTCATGTGTTCCAGGCGCCGGCGCCGCACACAGGCGAATTTTTGAAAATTCTTGGTCAATATCTAAAAATAGCAAATTGGGCTTAAACAAGAAATTTCATCATAAATAATCTCATTAGGTATCTAGCAACTTTCATTACCCATTTTAGTTAGGTAGTTTTAATATTTAATCAACAGTTCACAGTTGTCGTTTGTGGCAAGTGTTTGTATTTAAAAACAGTGTCAATTTTTAAGTATTTTTGTGCAAAATCAAAAGACAATTACAGTGTGAAAGTAATTTATGTGAATTATGGAGGCAAGCGGTAGTGGTAAGTAGACTATTTTAAAATTCATAAGGCCATAAATTGACAAAGAATTTGGATACTCATTAAAACGTACATATATGTCAAAAAGTCACACTATTTTACTAAGGCGAATAGTAGGCTAAAATGTGTTTGCCAATAAAAACAACTGTAAGGAATTTTTTACTTTACTGTGTATACTATTACTTAATTAACACAATTTGCCACTTTTTGCCCCTTTTTAAAATATTTAGTTTTCTTTGTCTAGTCGTACTGACCAAAAATTGCTGAAAATAAAAATATGCGAACCAATAATTATGTTGCTTTTATAGTATAGATGTTTATTTTTTTACGCATGATAGAGTAAATATATTACATATCTAAGTGGTAGAAAAAAATGAGATATTTTGAATACAGGGTGTCCCAAAAAAACAAAACAATTAAACATAATTTTTTGAAAGAAAAAAATTATCATAATTGGGAGATTTAAAAAACTCAACCAATTTTAAACGACTATACTTATACAGGACCAGTCATAAAATGTTTGACTTGTTATTGTTCTGTTGCAGGCTCTCGACAAAAAGCTACATCGGCATCGTTAACTAGGCGGCATCTAGTGGAATTTATTCAAAGATATCCTTCGCATAATTTCAAGATGAAGTGTGATTTTTACGTAACCAAGTGCGACTAGTGCGAGTGGCTATTGGTTATCAATAGATGATCCAATCGATATTGATAGCTTTATCAAAATGTATAAAGTAAAATGGGAAAATGTTCATCGTTATATGAAGAGGTTTGAAAAACAAAATGAGGATTGGTTGAAAACAGTCATTCAATTTTCGTCCAGAGTGGAATTATCCACACCTAGCACTAGTGGAAGAAGTGCGATTGATTTTTCTTCCTCAAGTGATCGTTGAAAAAGAAGAAAAGAAATCTTACGTTACAACTTTACAGCGCAGGAGTTGAGTTTGCTGCTCAAATGCAACATAGAGCTGAGGGAGACTTTGAAGTATATTCAAGGCGAAAATTGCACAATAAATTATTGTGATATTCCCTACTGCTGACTGATCCTAGATTCAATTTTGTCAATAAATAGTAATTGAATGTTTAAATATTTTGAGAGTCGGGTCAGTCAACTCTTTTTAAAGATCCGGCTTACTGAATCGTATCGGATCCGATCTGCCCATCACTAGTTGTCATCAAAGTGATCTGTCTGTGGTTGTCATTGCGAATGCGAATTAAATAACAAATAGATTGTATATGCCTATAAGTCATTTTTAATTGTGTGTTTATTAGTAAATTGTGCGAAAATAATCACTGTAACTTTAATAAATCGGAAGTGTGTCAATTCTACTTCTACATATAGAAATCTAATTTTGCCAATCATCCACGACCGAAAATTCTATGTCTAGATGTTCTTATCCGAGAATTACCCTTTAGCAGCTATATAAATAGTCTACCTGAATATGAAATATTAGCGATATCAGCAGGGTTATTCTACTAAATTTATAGCCCGGCTACAAGTTGGATTTTGGCTTGAACTTTATATATTCCTACTTCAAAATCCAACTTGTAGCCGGGCTATAAACTTGTAGCCGGGCTATAAATTTAGTAGAATAACCCTGCAGATGACACTGTGTTAAGTCGCTCAAGTAGCCTCAAGTACCTAGGTATTACAATTGACTCGCATTTAAGGTGGAATATGCATTTTAAAAATGTCTCTAGAATATTACGAAGTCTACTATATAAATTTAGATACTTGAAAAATATCCTAAACATAAGTCACCTAAAGATGGTACATCATGCACTAGTAGAGTTCAGAAAACAGTATGGTATTCTAGGTTGGGGTGCTGCTGCGAAAACATATTTAAATCCAGTCAATATTCTTTAAAGGAAGATATTGAAAATTACTTACGACAAAAAAATATTTTTCCGACGGAAGTACTGTTTCAAGAAGCAAGAGTTTTAAACCTACGAAAACTGTATGCTTATAACTCCGTGGTTTTTCTTTATAAAAATAAACATTTAATAAAAGGACTTGAACACAAGTACTTAACAAAAAACAAGGGGAAAGGGTGTATCCAAATACCCTTATTTAAAAAAACCATAGGTCAGCGTTCACATCTACATATGTCTCTAAAGATTTATAACTTCCTACCTGAAATGTATAAAACATACATATGCACATTAAACTCGATAGGTCTAATTAAATCTATATTTAAATTTTTTTTAATTCATTATGATACTAAATCAATAGAATTATTGTTTGCAGTATGATCTAATATCACAAATGATGAGTAACAATTTATCATAAAGTTAAGTATTAGTATCGAACATTGCCTTACAAAAAAAATGTTTTAATATTTCTTCTTGTTTTACCTATTGGTTTTCATTTCTTTTTTATATTTTATTTGAAATTTTAAAGTTTACTTATTGTGCTTAAAACCAAAATTGTGTTCTTGTTAAAATTGATATTTTAATAATTGTTTTGTTTTTGTTATTGATATCTTAATTTTTATATTTAATTATTTAGATAATAGGACTTTATAATATACTTATAATATACTTATAAGATGCTACACTCTAGTTAAAATAAATTAAAAACGAATATTTTAATAAACTATAAATGCCTATGCTCAGCCAGTAGTGGCTCTAATGGGCTTGTCTGTCTTTTGTTTATATTTGTCTAATTACTATACTATATTATTGATAAATGAATGTACTTTTTTGCAAAATAAATATTATTATTATTATTATTATTAATTGGTAGACTATGTAACCACAAATGCACAGAGATGTATATCAGACTGCCTAACAATTTGTTTAAAGGGGGATTATGCCAAAGACGCTTAGAATATATACAGTCAGGAAGGAGGAATCCTAAACGACCTTGGAATCGCGATGGTATCTAATTTTGACAGTGAACTAGACGAATATGGCGACAAGTGTTTCCGGTCTACCAGTGACGTACTGTCATAAAGGGGCGTAGAAAAGAACATAATAAATTCTCATTTCCATATTATCTAAATTGCGAGAATTTTGCATTTTTTTATTAACCTTCATTTAAATTTTACTTTAAAATTGCCTGTTGGGTGGGATAAATATAGGAAAATATTTTTGGCATAATTTATAG
Organism: Psylliodes chrysocephalus; assembly: GCA_927349885.1. Classification (NCBI taxonomy): domain Eukaryota; kingdom Metazoa; phylum Arthropoda; class Insecta; order Coleoptera; family Chrysomelidae; genus Psylliodes; species Psylliodes chrysocephalus. Next base: position 29,480,880 of record OV651824.1, on the reverse strand, counting down.
AGGGATATCATTTGAAAAATCAAAGCAATAATGTATTAAAAAAATATATTGACTTTTTTATGACAATGTCTTTATTAATCTACATTTTACAAATTATTAGGTTTGAAAAATAAATGTTTTGTAGATATGCGGTTAAAAAAATTAAATATCCTATACTTATATTTAGGTCAAACACCGCTGTGATATTTCTTTCTTAGATGTTTTTGTTGGAGTACATATAAAACTTCCTAATATCGAAGAGAATTTCTGATCATTTTATTACATATTATTAGTAATATTTTTTGCAGGACAATTTTACATAAGCAGGTAAAACACCTTTCCAAGAAAGGATCCTATAATGTAATAATGATTATATGAGTGCAAAATAGATTATTTTTAAATGTACATTCAACGCATTATTTGTATGCTTAGTCCAGTTATGATGAGAGTCAATTTGTACTCTTAAGGTATTTGATATCATTTGTAATACTTATATGAAACTACTGAACGTTACCTTTTATTGTTTCTGTTGGTTGTTATACAAAAATAATATTCTGTTTGTTTGGTATATGGAGAATGGCCTTCTAGCAAGCTGAGTCGGTTATTCTTCATATTACTGTCAACAATATATGTTAGCGGTATTTCTCTATACTCCCCACCATACATTCTTGAAGTTCATACACATGCGTGTTAGGATGGACGAGCGGGAGAAGACAGACCAGCGCAGTGAGCAGTACGCTAATAGACAGTGGCAATACCACAGCAACATTGTAATTGAGAATACTTGATCGTGAAATAAACCATTGAAAAAGCAGTTTAGACATTTTTATTAGGGATGATACATCCCTTATGTTTATATCAGAAGTGAGATCACTACGCGTACCGCGGCTAATAGACTATAATTAATTATTTAAGTAGAAGTTAGTGCTAGTGACAATGGCGGACGAAAATCCTGAACCTCGTGACAGTGCGTCAGCAGAACACAATGTCGGTCGATGCTAAAGACAATGTGAACGGACATAGTTCAAAGCATGCTAAATTTCAGTGGTAATAAACATTAATAAACTTTGTAGCAGCCCAAGAGTAACAAATGCTGATGTATCTCAACATTCCAAGATGGCTACGTAACCGTTCGCCAAGCCAACGCCCAGTGTTGCAGAAACAAATTAATCTAATACGCAAGCGCCGACATTTGCGCCTGTGCAGTTTTCGACTTACTAGTTATGACCCTGAAGACAGCACATATTCCATAAAAGAATGGTTTGAGTAACGATACCAAAAATAAAAGGCGAACTCAGCGTTAGAGATAACTTCATGGCCACTAAATCGAGCAAAGCATCTAAGTATCGCGGTTATTGTTATTGTTGTGACTGGCGACTTCTTTCTCGAACGTGGCAAGACTTTGTGATGTCCTAATTGTTGCATTTGCTGACAAGGAAACACCAGCTGCTCGTGAATACAAGGCTACACTTCAATGCCATGATTGTAACTCACGTGTGTGATTGTGAAAATCAAAAATTGTGAATCATCACTAAATTTTAATAATGCTTTGCTGTGACATTCAGTTCCGGTTTAGACAATTCAAAAGCCAAATTCCGAACGAGAGTGGTGAGCTCATAAAATTACTTGCTGAATTTGATGCGATCCGTGTTAACTTGAGTTCCCGAGAATGACGAAAAATGCAGAGATAATTAGAAAACCAAGAAGTCAGTTTAAACGAGAAGCCGCCGCCAGGACACCAACAAATAATATCATGTCGGAGTACATAACAGGCGAGTACATTTAACACGGTTACTACACATAAAAATCCGACAGTATTAAAGCATTCATTAAAAGAAAAATGGGTCACCTCGAATCCAATTATTGTTATAAACAAAGAAAGTCTAAAAAAAAACATTTGTGTTAAAATAAATAATGCCATCTAAATTCGACACCGACAGCCGATAACCATGTTATTATACTTTGAGCAAGCTCAGTCATTAGAATACATTATTGATAGTGATGTTGACAGTTCAATAATTAAACATTCCGTATAGAAAACATTAAAAGGAACGATTAGACCAGCTGATGTACGTGTATTTGTTGAGACTTGAAACTCAAAAGATGTTTAGAATATCGATCTTTGTGATTTTGCCGACTATTACGTTAGAGGTCGTTCCAAATAATGTGATTCCTGAAGATTATTAGAAGCAATGTCATATGCCGACCTTGTTTAAGTGTCGAGAAAAATGCCGATGGGATTAGGTTACATTATGACCTGCTCAACATTCAGAAAATGTTTACAATAAAAAATTGAACGATATGAAAATTAATCAATTAGAATTAAAAGACACTTTAAAAATACAAGTGAATAGACTTTTAACATTTTACAAGAATAAATCTCCTGACCACATAACTACCGGAAAAATGTCAATTTAGATTAAAATGCAATACTCCAGTAGCGTATCGACGAAGACGATTAGCGTATCAAGACAAAATTCAACAGAAGAAAATTATAAACAGTGACATTATCCGCAGAAGTGACTTAAAATGAAGGTGGGTAAGGTTTTCTGGATTTTCCCCATCTGTAAGTCAAATGGCAGTCATCTTTAAGTCGTCCCGGAGCGTTACTACTGTAAGAGGGTGAAAAAGGAGGAAGAGAGAAAGCGATATAAGGAGAGAGGGAGAGAGGTATGTTTAGATAAAGATAAAACTTAATTTAGTAAACAAAGGTGAAAAGACAAATTAATAAATGTTTATATAATTACCAAACAATATAAAAAATAACAAGTGTCAGGATGTTTGTTTTGATGGTCGAGGCGCTGTCCATTTAGTGCACATAGTCAGGTTTTCCTATAAAGAAGAAAATACTAGTGAGTGTCCGTGAACATTACTTTAGTAATAATTTATTATCTGAATAATCTTTTATTTTCTTATCATTCATTTATTATCTCAATAATTATTCGAACAATCACCAAGTACAAAGGGATTAAGACACGCAATGTACTTATTACTGTTTTGTCTATTTCATTTTTAAGGCATAGTACCTAGGAGTATGAAATATGGTCACGAAGGGATAAAACGCGCGACGTGACCCCTGCCTAGTTACTACCCTTATGGCGTAAAGGGATAAAACGCGCGATACGCCCCACATTTCTACTAGTATTGAGAGTGCAATGAGTATGAAGGGATTAAACGCGCGACATACTCGCCCTACCTACTAGAGCTTGACCCCGAAGGTCGAAAACAGAGCCGTGCAATGAACAAAAGGGATTAAACGCGCAATTGTTCGCTCCAGATATACATTTCTACTAGTATTGAGCGTGCAATGAGTATGAAGGGATTAAACGCGCGACATACTCGCCCTACCTACTAGAGCTTGACCCCGAAGGTCGAAAACAGAGCCGTGCAATGAACAAAAGGGATTAAACGCGCAATTGTTCGCTCCAGATATCATTTTTATGTGCGCACGAATAATTATTAAATCAGTATTCAAACAGTTGTTTTTATAATCTAATCAACAATTAAATATCAATAATTATTAAAGGCATTTATCTAAAAACTCAAATACTAAAGAAAAAGGACACTCAGTGATAAATCTCACCTGCAAATCCTATCACCCACAATTCACAATAAATCAATCTTTTCACCAACCGCACCTACAACCACTAAACAGTACCTTTTAGAAACGCTAGAATAACAGAATGAATCTATTTAATTTCGAGGAACCTAAAACACTCGAATTCCATACCATGGGTAATAATCATAAATCAATGCCTTTATTGTGATCTTTTCAAGTGCGGTTAGAAAACGCTGACAACAAAATATCAACAAACAGATGTGCGCTGAAGCATCTTTCTCATAATACCTTTTTCTAATACCAAAACATATCGAGAAACGAATTTTAAGAATATTAAATAGTACATGGACTTACACTACAAATAAAATGATAGCCGTTCTTTCCATACACAAGCTCAGTCAACTTTGGAGATTGAAATTCACTATAAGTAAAAGGGGTGAATTAGGGAGAGTATTACTATTGTATTATAAAATATAATAGTCCTATTGTGCTATTAAAAAAAAAAAAGTTTTGAAGATCAAATTAATGTTTTTAAAATATTTTACCACGTTGGACATGAAGTCAAGCTTTTATCAAATGGAAATAGAAGAAAGTTCCAAACAGGTAACTACTTTTGTTACTAAACCTATTGCATACTATAGTAACCGTACGACTGATTGTGAATCAAGGTAACATTTTTACAATCTAAAGACTCTTGTTATAGTGAAAGCGGTTGAACACTTTCGTGTGTATCTGTACAGTGTGCATTTAATAGTATATACAGACTGTAATTCGGTACGAGAAAGAGTTGTAAACAAATTATATACGCGCGGCGCGTTGGTGTGATAAGTTATAGAATTAAAATTTTTCTATTGAGACCACCCTGGACATAAAATGTAACATATAGGGGTCTATTCTAATAGACCCCATAGACTATTAAAGCAAGTGAATTATGTAATCGATTTAAAAGTGTGCCCGTTAAAAACAATAAACAAACAAACAAAATTACCGATAAGCATACGCTCCGAGATTTCCAGCAAAGTGATACGATTTGTCATCAGATAATTAATAAACCGGGCTTTGACATTGACCTACCTAATTGTTAAATAGGACAATTATAAACAAAACTCCGAAAATATAGTATGCAGTGTGATTGTTTATTCTTACTTTGTATAATGATGAGTCTTCACATATAGGATAGAATAAGGTATTCGGAGACTATTTATTTATTATTTTATATTGGCCGAAAATGGGTCAGTGCTTTATAAAAAAAATACATCACTTGACGTGAATTTTGGTAACATAGAGAAAAGTCACATAACATTTTAGACACATAGTATATTAATCATGCAGGTTCTATAGTGAACTCTAGTGGTTGTATTCAAATATTAGTTATAATCGATGCATTCTCAAAATATTGCAAGCTAGAAACAATTTCTAAAGATTCCATATGTTGTCTAATATCAATTATTGAAGAAATGAGAAAACCGATATGAATTATTATAGCTGCTGCATTTAATTCAATAACTTACAAAAACTTTCTTAGTAAAGCTGATTGCGAAGTGCCACGTGGAAATGGTAGAATGTGTAATGATTAACTCGCTTTAAATTATTATGAGCAACACTCTTAGCAGAAAAAGCAAACCAGTGAATAGCAGTAGAAGAGGCCGTCGTAGTATCACAAAAATTGATGACCGTCAAACCAAGGTTAACGATTCAATGAAACTAGGCGTCCAGCCACATTATCTAAGCCAGGCGATATCGTGGCAATTGAAGATTCACAGCTCGCAGGTAGAGGAAAATTGAGGCCAAAATACAAAGGGCCTTACACAGTTGGAGAGGTATTACCACATGAAATATATCAAATTCACAAAGAACGACAGCGAATAACTGTAGCCACTCAAGATTAGTTGCTATGGTCATCGAAGTAATTAGAAAAAAGGTGAGTGGAAATTCCACAATATTAAATTAAAATAATTGTTTTTGTTGATTTATGGTGGAAATTCCACCAAATTTAACTAACTAAATCATGATAATAAATTAACACTAGGGTTTAGTGTTGTTGCACTAGTGTTTAGTGTTAAGGTGGCAATCCCACCAGATATTCCTGAATAAATCATCATAAATTAACACTAGGGTTTAGTGTTGTAGCACTAGTGTTAGGTGTTAGGGTGGCAATCCCACCAGATGTTCCTGAATAATTCATGATAATAAATTAACACTAGGGTTTAGTGTTGTAGCACTAGTGTTTAGTGTTAGAGTGGCAATCCCACCAGATGTTCCAGAATAAATCATGATAATAAATTAACACTAGGGTTTAGTGTTGTAGCACTCGTGTTTAGTGTTAGGGTGGCAATCCCACCATATGTTCCTGAATAAATCATGATAAATTAACACTAGGGTTTAGTGTTGTTGCACTAGTGTTTAGTGTTAGAGTGGCAATCCCACCAGATGTTCCAGAATAAATCATGATAATAAATTAACACTAGGGTTTAGTGTTGTAGCACTAGTGTTTAGTGTTAGGGTGGCAATCCCACCAAATGTTCCAGAATAATTCATGATAATAAATTAACACTATGGTTTAGTGTTGTAGCACTAGCGTTTAGTGTTAGGGTGGAAATCCCACCAGATGTTCCAGAATAAATCATGATAATAAATTAACACTATGGTTTAGTGTTGTAGCACTAGTGTTTAGTGTTAGGGTGGAAATCCCACCAGATGTTCCAGAATAAATCATGATAATAAATTAACACTAGGGTTTAGTGTTGTAGCACTAGTGTTTAGTGTTAGGGTGGCAATCCCACCAGATGTTCCAGAATAAATTATGATAATAAATTAACACTAGGGTTTAGTGTTGTAGCACTAGTGTTTGGTGTTAGGGTGGCAATTCTACCAAATGTTCCTGAATAAATTATGATAATAAAGTAATACTAGAGTTTCGTTTTATAACACTAGCGTTTAGTGTTAGGGTGACAATCTCACCAACAATAAATAAAAATAAAGGTAGTTAGTGGCAATCTCACCAAGGTTAATTGAAAAGGTAGTTAGTGGCAATCCCACCAAGGTTAATTGAAAACGTAGTTAGTGGCAATCCCAATATGTTTACTGCAATGGTGGCAATCCCACCAACATTAATTGAAAAAATAATTAGTGGCAATCCCACTAATGTGTATTGTAATGGTGACAATCCCACCAACATTTATTGAAAGAGTATTGAGTGGCAATTCCACTAATGTTTATGGTAATGGTGGCCATTCCACCAACGTTGATTGAAAGAATAACTAGTGGCGATCCCAGTATGTTTACTGTAATCGTAGCAATTTTACCAATATTAATTAAAATAGTAATTAATCATTTAGCGTCTAAAAAGAACATTAGTGATAATGTTCATAAGTCGTAACAGTAGTTCTGTTTTCGTATTTTGTAATTCCAGATATATGTGGCGCGAGGACGCACCAATTGCAGGATGGCCGTGTTAGCGGTATTTCTCTATACTCCCCACCATACATTCTTGAAGTTCATACACATGCGTGTTAGGATGGACGAGCGGGAGAAGACAGACCAGCGCAGTGAGCAGTACGCTAATAGACAGTGGCAATACCACAGCAACATTGTAATTGAGAATACTTGATCGTGAAATAAACCATTGAAAAAGCAGTTTAGACATTTTTATTAGGGATGATACATCCCTTATGTTTATATATATATGTGTATTTTTAAGACCTATTGAAACCAATAACATCCAGTAAAGATTAGTTATATAATAGCACTCGACTAATAAGCATCATTATAATTACGGCTATCTTTTAATAAATGAACTATAAAGGATATTCACTGTGTGTTTAATATAAGGACCTTTCATACCTTCCAACAGGTTATGAGCCCAGTCACGTAATCGCGAGTGAATAAATAATCTAGATAGTTTTAAGTTTACACGGTGCAAAATATAAACAATGGCCAGTGGCGTGTCAACTGTGATGAAGCGAAATTTAAAACTGTTTAATGGTGAAAATTATTTAATGTGGAAGTTTAGACTGTCTGAAATAATTGAACAAGAAGGTGCTAGTAAAGTGTTAAATGAAGATCCACCAACACCACTTACCGAGGAATGGATAAAATGGGAGCGATTTGCGAGAGGCACATTAATTGAATATCTAGATGATATAATACCGCCAGGTCGTGCTACGGCTCGGGAAATTCTCGAAAAGTTTGATGGTTTGTATGCATGTAAAAAGGTATCCACACAATTATGTGTTCAGGATCGTTTGTTCAATTGCAAATTAAAACCAGGCATGTCAATAAAAAAGCACATGATGGAAATAGAAGAACTGGTGCGTGATTTATCTGCTTGTGGTATGGAAGTGAGTGAGACAACAAAAGTATGGTATATGCTAAACTCATTACCCTCCAGTTATGCACCAGTAAAAGACGCAATCAAAACTATGACAGATGAAAGGCTCACATTAGCATTTGTAAAAGGTATGCTAATGGAACATGAAGAATATTTAGTTCGAGAAAATGCCGATACAAGTATGAAAGCTCTTCATTTTCGTGCTACAAACACCAATGAAAAATGGAAAAAGAAAGATAAATTTTCTCCAAGAAATAAACCAACCTTTAAAAATAAGCAAACACAAAAATGTTATCATTGTGGCAGGAAAAACCATATTAAACGTGTAAGTCCATGTACTATTTAATATTCTTAAAATTCGTTTCTCGATATGTTTTGGTATTAGGAAAAGGTAATATGAGAAAGATGCTTCAGCGCACATCTGTTTGTTGATATTTTGTTGTCAGCGTTTCCAAACCGCACTTGAAAAGATCACAATAAAGGCATTGATTTATGATTGTTACCCATGGTATGGAATTCGAGTGTTTTAGGTTCCTCGAAATTAAATAGATTCATTCTGTTATTCTAGCGTTTCTAAAAGGTACTGTTTAGTGGTTGTAGGTGCGGTTGGTGAAAAGATTGATTTATTGTGAATTGTGGGTGATAGGATTTGCAGGTGAGATTTATCACTGAGTGTCCTTTTTCTTTAGTATTTGAGTTTTTAGATAAATGCCTTTAATATTTATTGATATTTAATTGATGATTAGATTATAAAGATAACTGTTTGAATACTGATTTAATAATTATTCGTGCGCACATTAAAATGATATCTGGAGCGAACAATTGCGCGTTTAATCCCTTTTGTTCATTGCACGGCTCTGTTTTCGACCTTCGGGGTCAAGCTCTAGTAGGTAGGGCGAGTATGTCGCGCGTTTAATCCCTTCATACTCATTGCACGCTCAATACTAGTAGAAATGTGGGGCGTATCGCGTGTTTTATCCCTTTACGCCATAAGGGTAGTAACTAGGCAGGGGTCACGTCGCGCGTTTTATCCCTTCGTGACCATATTTCATACTCCTAGGTACTATGCCTTAAAAATGAAATAGACAAAACAGTAATAAGTACATTGCGTGTCTTAATCCCTTTGTACTTGGTGATTGTTCGAATAATTATTGAGATAATAAATGAATGATAAGATAATAAAAGATTATTCAGATAATAATAAAGATAATAAATCATTACTAAAGTAATGTTCACGGACACTCACTAGTATTTTCTTCTTTATAGGAAAACCTGACTATGTGCACTAAATGGACAGCGCCTCGACCATCAAAACAAACATCCTGACACTTGTTATTTTTTATATTGTTTGGTAATTATATAAACATTTATTAATTTGTCTTTTAACCTTTGTTTACTAAATTAAGTTTTATCTTTATCTAAACATACCTCTCTCCCTCTCTCTTTCCCTCTCTCTTTCCCTCTCTCTCTCTCTCTCTTTATATCACTTTCTCTCTTCCTCCTTTTTCACCCTCTTACAAACGTGATTGCTATTTTTACAAGCAAAGTGTAAAAATGCAAGAAAAATACAAGAAAAAGAACAATCAGGAAGTTAGTGCTTCGACAACAGTGATTAAGGAATCATTTGCTTTTATGATGTGTAATGAAAACTTAAATCATGATGATGATGATGGATCAGGAAGTTTTGTGTTAGATTCTGGTGCAACAGAACACATTATCAATGATTTGGGACTCTTCACAGAATATAAACAGCTAGCAGAGCCCATTTGCATAACTGTGGCGAAAAAGGGAGCGACCATCGAGGCAACACATATTGGAAGAATAGTGTGCAACACAACCCTTGGTTACAGCGGAGAATTGCAAGATGTCCTCTACAGTAAGAGTGTGCCGGCTAATCTCATCTCAGTGAGGCGTATCCAGGAGGCTGGAATGTCGGTGGTATTCATGGACTGGCAATGTGGAGATAAAAAGAGGAAACACGACAATGATTAAAGGTAAGCGCATAAATAATTTGTATATTATAAAATTAATAATACAAAATGCGTTCAATACAGCAAGGGCTGCGGGCCACGTAGCTGCGGTTACAATTATTGATAAAAATAAATTGTGGCATGAACGGTTGGGCCACATAAGTAAAGACAAATTTTCTAAAATTCAAAAATGTGAATTAGTACACAGGACAATATCTATTTAAAAGATATAAACCCCATTAATGCGTTATGTGAAGCGTGCATTAGCGGAAAACAGACACGCCTTTCTTTCGCCAAAATAAAAGATATATACAAAGACCACTATTAATTGTGCATTCGGACGTTTGTGGGCCGATAACACCTTCTACAATAGATCATAAAAATTATTTCGTAAACTTTATTCATGATTATACTCATTATACCGTAACCTATCTAATGTCAAATAAATCGGAAGTGTTTACATATTTTAAAGATTACGTTGCAAAGAGTGAGGCCCATTTCAATACAAAATTAACTAATTTGAATTGCGATAATGGTCGAGAATATTTATCAGGCGAAATGAAGGAATTCTGTAAACAAAACGGAATAACATATCATCTTTCAGTACCATATACTCCGCAACAAAATGGTTTAGCGGAAAGGATGAATAGAACAATAATCGAAAAAGCACGTACAATGATTCATACCGCGGATCTAAACAAACGCTTCTGGGGCGAGGCAGTTTTAACTGCAACTTATTTAGTAAACAAAATACCAACAAAAGCGATAAAATTGAATAAGACACCGTATGAGATGTGGCATAATAGAAAGCCGAAAATAGGTAATTTAAAAATATTCGGCTGCACATGTTATGTGCATAATAAAATTAGAAAAACTAAATTCGATAGTAAATCGTCTAAGGGAATTTTTGTCGGTTATGTGCCAAATGGATATAAAATTTTTGATCCAAAATCGGAAAAATTCATAGTTGCACGCGATGTAATTTTTGATGAAGTTACATATAAAACATCAAGATTAGAACTTGATAATTTGGTAAAAATTGGTAGCGAAATAAATACAGAAGAAAATGTAGCAATAGGTACAAATAATTTATCAGCAGGGGATGTTGCTGATAGTAATTCTGTAAATAAAATCATTCCTGGTAAAACGGATAGTAAAAGGTGCAAACAAACACTTGAAAAAGGTGTCCCTGAAAATTGCATTCAAGGTCAAACATCCTCCTTACAGGATGTCCCTGAACCAATAAGTATGAGCTCTAACAGTGATGATGAAAGTCCGTGTACCTCAAATAAATTGAGGAAATTAAATAATACGCAGGATATGAGACGTAGTGAAAGATTAAAAGCTAAACCAACAATATCTTATAAAGACGATAATTTTGAAATAAATAATTATTTGATAGGTAATCAAATGTTTGAAAATAATATTCCAAAATGTTATCAAGACGTAGCTAAAAGTGCATCCAGAAATGACTGGGAAAAAGCCATCAAGGATGAATTAAAATCATTAGAGAAAAATAAAACGTGGACATTGGTACAAAAGCCAAGTAATGTAAATATTGTCGACTGTAAATGGGTGTTTACAATAAAAGGCGATAGTAACGGAAATTGGGTTAAGTATAAGGCTCGCTTAGTGGCGCGCGGTTTTAGTCAAAGAAAAGTATTAGATTATGATGAAAAGTTTGCACCGGTTGCTCGTATAAGCACGTTTCGGTGCATGCTTGCGTTAGCAAATCAATATGAGCTATTAATCCATCAGATGGATGTTAAGACCGCATTTCTTAATGGGACTTTAAAAGAAAATATTTATATGAAGGTACCTGACGGTGTTGTAGTCCCAGAAAATAACCTTGTATGCAAATTACATAAATCATTGTATGGATTAAAGCAATCGGCTCGGTGCTGGTACGAATGATTTAATAACGTATTAATTGAAAAAGGATTTGTAAATTCATCATCCGATCATTGTCTATATTTCTTGAATAGAGGTGACGTTAATAAAAATATATATTTAATTTTATACGTGGATGATTTGATAATTTCAACTAAAGATATAAATACAATGAATAATTTTAAAAACTTTTTAATGGAACAATTTGAAATGATTGATTTAAAAGAAATAAAATATTTTCTAGGCATAAGAATAAATAAATCAAATTCTGAAATTTCACTTGATCAGGCCACATATTTAAAGTCAATATTGCACAAATTTAATATGAGTGAAAGTAACCCCGTCAGTACACCACTACCCGTAAAATTAAATTATGCTGCATTAAATTCAGATGATAATTATGATGCACCTTGTCGAAATTTAATTGGCTGTTTAATGTACGCAATGCTTTGTACGCGTCCAGATTTGTGTACAGCAGTAAATATTTTGAGTAGATATCAAACTAAATGTAATAAAGAACTATGGTTATGTTTAAAGCGGGTATTAAGATATGTAAAAGGAACGATAAACATAAAATTGGTATACAAGCGTATTGATAATTACGAACAAACATTAGTAGGGTATGTTGATGCTGATTGGGCAAATAATGATGCAGATCGCCGAAGTACAACAGGTAGTTTATTTAAACTCTTTGATAATTGTACAGTAACTTGGATTACACGGCGACAAAACTCAGTTGCTACCTCATCAACTGAGGCAGAATACATGGCTGTGTTTGAGGCTGTAAAGGAAGCTTTATGGCTTAAATCTTTGTTAGTTAGTATTAATGTCAATATGTTTAAACCAATAATATTATATGAAGATAATCAAAGTTGTATAGCAATGGCAAATAATCCAGTAAATCATAAACGTTCTAAACATATCGACATTAAATACCATTTCACACGAGAACAAATAGAGAACAAAATTGTCTGCTTAAAATATTTGTCCACAGGTGATCAAGAAGCCGATCTATTGACAAAATCATTGCCACCACAGCAGTTCAAGATACTGAGAGAAAAGATGGGAATGCAAGAGAAATAAGAAGCAAGATTTTTTTTTTAAATTTAACTTGCTAATTAGAATTTAAAATTGTTATTCATTCATTTTTAAGTATTCATGATCTGGTTAGGTTTTTATGGGGTTTTCCCTAACCCTTGCAATAAATGTTGGATCATTAGTTGTTAAACTTCCCCGTAAGCCTTAAGCTGTAAGCCGTATAGTAACGAGTTCAAACTCATATATTTTTGAGGGGGTGTGTTGGTTATACAAAAATAATATTCTGTTTGTTTGGTATATGGAGAATGGCCTTCTAGCAAGCTGAGTCGGTTATTCTTCATATTACTGTCAACAATATATATGTGTATTTTTAAGACCTATTGAAACCAATAACATCCAGTAAAGATTAGTTATATAATAGCACTCGACTAATAAGCATCATTATAATTACGGCTATCTTTTAATAAATGAACTATAAAGGATATTCACTGTGTGTTTAATATAAGGACCTTTCATACCTTCCAACAGTTTCTATAGGAAGAGGCCATCTTTTTGAAACTGTATAATGGAACAACATAAGTTTTATCAAAGGTTTTAAGTTTTCATAATTAAACCATTCAAAAAATGTTATAAGATCTGTTTCTATTAATAATTTTAATCAATTCCAGTTCTCTGCATTTTACAGAATAACTGTGTCGTCTGAAAAACTTAAACTTAAACAATATTTCCAACTGTATTTAAACGACAAATTATTTAAAATAAAATTAAACAAGATAGGACCCAAGACAGTATCTTGAGGCATGCGATTTGATTAACGCGGACATATCATGCTCCTTCCTGACTATATATGTTCTAAGCGAAGATGTAAGGGACGTGGATTTCGAGGTTATGTATGAAATTGTTCGAGTTGATGGGTAGAGAACCCTCTTAATATCTTCAGACCCTTCAATAAATAATATAAAAAGACATGAAACCAAAAAATTGCGAATTTTTCCTTCAAAAGTAGTTCAGTTTTTTAAGGAGCCGAAATTACCAATCAAAGAACTAGATGCAGAAGACAGTGTTTGCGTTAGTCATATAGCTTTTTAAGATTTAGTTAAAAGAATTAAAATTGTATTATATCCATTATATATTTTTTTACTCAACATTTTTAATAAAACACCATAGATGTTAAATCACCTTTTAAAAAGTTAGCTTTTTTTTCATATCATATTTTTTATGAATACTGTATTTTTCACAAAATCATTGTTTTTGCACTTTAATGACTTCCTTTGATATTAAGAATACAAACTGGTTCATTTGCTTATATAATATATTATGACCAAGAATTTCCAAAAATTCGCCGGTGTGCGCAGAGGGCTATGCTAGGAAGATCCAAGTTCGATTCAACTTAGATCTCTAACCGGTTCCCTGTTTTTCTTTGTTCTATTTCTGTTTTCTAAATTTTTCTTTAGTTTGCTTTTACTTTAGGGATGTGGAGAACTTCTTAATTTCGTAGGGGGAATTGGGGATTTTGGGATCATATCTTTACATTTCCAAAATTGCATTATTATTATTATTACTTACCGATCTCACGGCTTCCGGCGTGTGCATCCTCGCGGTTTCGTTATTCGCTTCGAAAGCAGCACGAATCTCGTCTAAGGACGGGGCTCGTCTTTCATCAGGCGGAGTTTGTTGGTAGTTGGGTACGTGCGGGATGTTGTCGCTGGTGAACGGGTTGTTACCAGTAGTCTTAGATGTCGAAATTTGCGGCATCGGATCCGGGATGAGCGGATCCTGGATGAGCGGATGCGATATGGTCGACTTTAAAGTATTCTTCGATTCTGTACAAAAAGCGTAATGCGTGTCTGTAAATTATTAAAAAAGAAAAAATTGGGAATAGTCCAAATTAATATTTTTTTCTTTTATTAGGTCATCAAATGCAGTGACTCATTTAAGACGGAACCAATATATGACAAATTATTGGCAGATTATTGTATAATCTGGGGACCATACAGTTTGCCCAGCAAACATTTTCTATAACATTAGTTATAACTCGACTTTGTTAAAGACGAATTTACTTACTGAGGTAATTATTACGTAAAATTGACTAGAAAAATATACCTCTAATGTAAATTTACCAAACGGTTTTAATTTATATTTAAATTTACGTAAATTATACCAAGAAATCTACCTTTTACACAAATCTGCTTAAAAGTAACTTTAACCATATCAACAAGGGAAAAACTACTAAAAAAAATAACCAACAATTACTTCAAAGTTAAATTTCCTTTGTAGTAAAATTAAGTGCCATATTTAGGTAATATCTACCTGTTTGGCAACTAAAAATCGTCTTTATAGTAGAATATCCAACTAGGTAGATTTGGTTAAAAATTCTACGTAATTTTATACCTCCATAGTAACCTATTTGTCCGCTTTTATTTACTCTCCTTTAAAGTAATATTAGGTCGAGATCGTAGCAAAATTCTACCTGTTTATCTACCTAATTTCAACCAAATAGTCGAATACTCATTTAGTTGACCTATAAGTCATCTTGAAGAAATATTTATTAACTTTTTTGTAGCAATTACCTGAAAAATATACCACAAAGTAAATTCGACTAAAAACCACCAATTTAAAAAGAGTCATACATGACCTATTTGTAAAATTTATATTATTTAGGTTATTTTAACAATTAGGTTGTTCAGTTACTGTCTTCGTCATTATTCTTAAGAATTTCGGCCATTTTAAAAAAACCATTACAGTCGTAATCTTAATTTACGTGTGGTGTAGATAGAGCTTTAAGGAGGTCCTTTCGCCACACCTCTCGCCTCAAATGTTAAAAAAAAAAGTTATTAGATTATGACTAAAATTAATTTTTTTCTAATAGTTGAAGTCCTTATTTATCTAATACTGAACTTTTAACTATACCTTACCTTGCAAATTTTTGAGAATTTTTTTTTTTTAATGAGTATTTGTACAGTGCCTCACGAGAAAGTAAGTCCTCAACAACAATTCTCGAATTATACTATTATTTATTGATTAGATGGAGTAGAAAAAAACTAAAAATAAGGTTTTTGAAATATTTAGATTTTGTTTTATACCAATAAAATATATATAGTAAACCGTGGAACTTATTGAGAAATTAATATTTAAAAATCACAAAAAAATTTCAAGTAACCTAGTTGAAAATTTTTTGTGATTTTTTAATAATAATTTCTCAATAAATTCCACGGTAACCTATATATTTTATTGTAAAAAACAAAACCTAAATATTTCAAAAACCTTATTTTTAGTTTTTTTCTACTCCATCTAATCAATAAATAATAGTAAAATTAACTATAATTCGAAAATTGTTGTTGAAGTCTTACTTTCTCATAAGAGACTGTACAAACACACACATTTTTAAAAAAAAAATTTCTCAAAAATTTGCACGGTAAGGTATAGTTAAAAGTTCACTATTAGATAAATAAGGACATCTACTATTAGAAAAAAAATAATTTTAGATATTTTCTATTTAACATTGGTGGCGAAAGGACCTCCTTATATTAGTGCGAAAAATAATTAATAAAATGAGTTCGAAAAATAATAAATCATATCGTTATACTTCCGATTTTTATCGTAAAGTGAAACGTCTAAAATCTCAAGTGCAGAACAACGTGACCTACATATGTTATATTTACCTATAGGTAAATTTTTTATAAAACCTATAAGTTATTATTTCTTTAAATAGGTAAAGTTAACTAATATGTCGTGAAATTGAAGTTAATTCAACTTAGTAAAAAGGTATTTGTAAAATACGTAGATTTCCTTAGTCATAATAACTTTTAGGTCGAATTCGCCCAATTCGTCCTTAACGTAATTGAAGTACGATTCCAAATTTAAATTTTTTAAAATGACCATAACTAGAACATACGAATGAAAATACCGAAAAACGAAACATTATTGATTTTCTAAAGTGATACACAACAAACGTAACATAGTTTTAGCTCATATTATTATTATTTTTTTACACGATCATATTTTTTTCTTATATTTTTTTAATTAGAGAGTATTTTGGAAGGGCATTGTTATTTTTCTAAGTAGAACTGTAAACATGCACGACAACATTTTCTTCGCATTAATTTCAACAAGCGTGAACTGTATATTCACCGCAATTACATTACATATATTTTTGTCAACGACATTTATTTATTTTCAATCTTTCATGTGAATTAGGTATATGTTTTAGTTGTGTTGGTGACTTGTTACAATATTTCTACTTATATATAGATAAAAATACCAAATAAGTATAAACTTTCTTTTCGTACACTTGGAGGCATACGTCATCTGCAAATATTTTGGTAGTTTCTACCTAAACTTAGTTAAATCAACGTCGAATTAACGTTATACTGACGTCAAATTTCCCTAGAGAAGTATTACTAACCAAACGTACTGGGCTACTACAATGTGGATTTAGATGTAATTCTACCTATTTTGGTAAATAAAACCAAATTTCGACGTCGCACACTGGGGCAACAAGCCCTCAAAGTTGGCAATAAATCAAAAAATTAAATAGCATATACACTCTACCTCAAATTTTTTTCTGATATATTACTGTCCATTACATAATAAAACGAACAAGTGCGATCTTCTGTCTTACGCGTTTCATCACCACCCTCGGTCGAAGTTACTTATCTGAGGCGAGTATATATTCATTGTTATTTCGTAGTTTTTAACTTGTTTTTGTGCTGTGTTTAGGCTGTATTTTGATTTTTTTTTTCAAATTTCCGCCACGGAACCTTCAAGTTCAGCTATGTATTATTATTTTAATAAGTAAAAAGTTGTGGAAAAATAAACTTAATCATATAATATTGGAGTAAAGTAAAATGACGGTTAAACGTTAAAATTTTAAAATATTCTTAAATACATGAAGGCTATTTGTTGTGTTCCAAAGCAGATCAAGCTTTAAATTTCGACTTTTCATAATGAACATTGTTTGTACTTTTCGAAATCGTTTAGTTTCTGTGCACTTATTTGCACTTTTCTTCACTATTTGGGTTTTTTCAAAGTATATAAATATATGGCGGGACGATCATTCAAAAAAGAATTCTGTTTTTTTAATATATTTCGTGTATTAATATATCGATTTTATTGTCCTTAGGCTCATTTTATAGGCAACTAAATATGCTCCCAGACAGACATAACAAAATGCTAGAAATGAAAAAAATTTAAGATGGCCGACCTAATTGAAGAAAAAAAACGAGCCTAAAAGTAACCCATTTTAAGCTTATTTTGCGTAATAGTTATAAATTATATATAAAATCTAATAACAAAAGTTAAATACCTAACCTATTTTCTTTATTTTAAGAACTCTCCGAGTACGATTGGTCCATTCAATCGTAAGATATAGACAATCAAAGTTGTCTGGTTTTTATGTTTTCATAGAAGCCTATAATAACACATTAGTATGCTTTGCAACGCTGCTATTTTAGTTTTTGACCGATTTGGACTCAATGTTTTTATCGAGAAAGAAACTTCTTAATATCATGAGAAGTTCTGGAAAGAATGAAATTAATAGAATTTGCTCACAACACCGCTAAGATACTTTGTTGAAAAGTACCCACGCTTAATATGCCTCCGACATTTCACAAATACTTTATACATGGGCCTGAAATAATATCTTCTGCTTTGTTGCCTAGAGACCAATTAACAGAGAAAACTAATGGGGACGTCTTTAATTCGTTTTTACTTAGTTTCGACCTTGTAATCACGAGCAAACAAAAATTAAAGAAGAAAGAACCTGCAGCACTTTCCTAAAGAAGCAGTACATTTGTTTAAATCTGGACTCGTCCAGCTTCACAGCCATGGTATATTCATGAATCTGATGATGACTGTGGAGACAATGAAGAAAATGTCTTATCACATTCTAAAGAGGATGAAATTTGATTACAATTATCATAGCTTTTCTAAATGAAATTATTATAATATTACATTTTTATTATTTGTATCTTTAACGTGTGGAGAGTGGATTACCCCCATGGCACTTAGGCCTCATTAGGCTCATGACATTTTTATTATATTATATGTTAGTATTACAAAAGAAGGCTTATAGTGTTTATTTGCTAAAAAAAAAAAAATAGAAAGATATTAATAATAGAATATACATTTTTATTATATTATATTCTTAATAACTTTCAATTTTTTTAGCAAACAAACACTTTATATGCCCTCTATGTATTTTCATTTGTAATACTAACACCTCTACAAAGCAATATTTAACTTACAAATTCATAAAGAAAGTCTGTGATTTAATGCCAACTTTGATGGCTTGTTGCCCCAGTGTGCGTCGTCTTATTCTCCACTTATGTCGAATCTACGTCGAGCCAACGTAAATTTTACTTAATTATGGTTAAATCTAATTTTGCGACCAAATTGTGATGGTGGGTGAGGTTTTCCGGGTTTTCCTCACCTGTAAGTCAAATGGCACCATCAATAATCTTTAAGTCGCCCCGGAGCGCCACGGCAAATAATAATAATAGCCGTCCCTTTTCCCCGGACAAGCTCAGCTTTTGGGGTTAAAATTCACTCGTAAGGGGGTGAATTAGGGAGAGTATTATTATTATTATTATTATTATTATTATTATTAATTTATTATATATAATTTAGGTAGTATCGACGTCAAATTACACCAAAATGTTTGCTGGGTGGTGATACTGGAAGGTACCGAATAATTTTCTTTTTGTCTGGTATTGACTATTGACTATGAGTTGCGTTGTTTTTTTGTTTCAGTTTGTTATTAAAGACAAGTAGATATAGCTTGTAACTTAAAAGGCACAGTAATGTTAAAATGTTTAACTGTTCAAAGGTTATTCTACAAGTTTTGGACTATGCTACGGACATGTCTGGAAAAGTAGTGAAAAGTAAGGAAAAGTCACAATGAAAAGTAGTCAACCGTGGGCATAAAAGACACTTAGTTAAATCTCCATCCTGTATATTTTTTCAAAAACACTTTGGGAACAATATTTGCATTTGCATTGTTGTTTTTTTGGGCAAATTATTTGTAGAACCTTTCAATTTTTTGGTAATTTTTTCATGTTTTCATTTTAATAATATATGAAAAGAAAATTCGAAAAAAATCGTTAAAAGATATATAAAAGTCAGTAATCATTTGCCGTTTTCTCTTTTTTAAACTATATTTTGCCTTTGTAAGAAATTAGTTATTTTAATTTCTTGCATGCACAATACAGTTTTCCATTTTGAAAAGTGTGCTTGGATTAGTCAACTTTTCGGACTTTCCAAGCGACCCATCACTAGAACAAATTATCGTCTTTTGAGAGATACAAAAATGAGGAGAAAACTTCCAAAAATGTACACCATAAGATTTCTGAATTGATATGACAATAAATGTAATTTGGATATTAGTTATTCGCAGCGATTTTTCCAATTTAAATGTTTGTCAATGTGCAAGCTCAAATATGTTATATTGTCACTATTGGTCGTTAACTGAGTGTCACTGTCATTTATAAACAATAATATTTTAATACCAATTTGCTTTTAAATGAATTAAAGGAGATTTTCTTAGAAAGATACTTTTATTTATCGATTTTACGCAAACAGGACAAAAATTTCCGATGCATTGTTATATTTAATTGACAGAAAAAAAACTTACCTGACTTAGACCAAGCATATTCAAGTCCGTCGTCCAATTCGGTCGCATCGGTTCCCTGAATGACTTCATATCCAGGACAAGCTTGCGGGAATATAAACAACCTGCTCCTCTCGGCGTTGGCATCGGAAAAACACGATCCGGCGGCCGAACAATGCGAACTGAAATCGTTCTCTTCGTGAACCTCTTCGCATTCGGCGTCCACTTTCTGTTCGATTTTGACCTCGGATTGTCCGTCAGTTTCGTTGTAATGAACGTTCACTTCGGCGAAGGGGCTCGAGCTGCCAGATCTGGATTTGGCCGAAGCCGAAACGGCGTTGTCGGATGTCGCGGGCGTTCGCAGGTATTCAGATTTGATCATCTTTTTGGGTATCATCACTTTTTGGCCGTCGACCATTACGCAAGCGTATTCTGTAAAATAGATACCGAAATATTTAAAAATGAATCTATTTTTTTTATGTAGAATCGAATTCATATATTATAGGGTCTTGTAGAGCCAAAAATATTTTGTTTTTTATATCAGAAAAAGGCAACAATTTAAAAATGATACATATCAAAGTTATGTTTTTCAAATGGGACACACTGTATTTTATTGTATATTTGAATAGCCCTCACTTTTCTCATTATAACAATAATTATATTATATAGGTTATTTCACAAGCTATAACCAGTTTTATATAAAAACCATATTGATTTCAATGTCCTGTACACTGAAAAAGAAACAATTGAAAACCAATTTTTTTGTGGCAAAAGGTTTTCGATATTAATCAACATATGCCGAAACACTACTTTTTTTAATTCGAAACAAATATGTACAAGGTGTGTTAAATTCAAATACATCATTTTTTAATTTTTTTAAATTGATCACCTTGTATTTTATATCACCATTTAAAAGTACCTTAATTAAAGTTTTATTTGAGTTGGGGGATTTGAAAATTTAAATGAGAAAAAGATCATTAACAAAATACTTTAATTTTAAGTGGTCACTTATTTGTTGATTGGAAATTAGATTTACTGACTGAATAAGTTTTTGACAATACCTAATGTGACTTTTACATGAAAAATAAAAAAAAATAGCAACTAAAAAACTTCTCATAATACCTAATTTATTCTAACTTTATTGTTATTGTGATTTTATTTAATTATAAAAGTTTCTCTAAGTAGTCTGCAATAATATTTATGGAGGTCTAAATGTGGTTTTCAAAGGTCCAACTCCCATTTCTAAAGATTTCCTAAGTAACACTCAAAATACTTCTCTCATTCACAACTAAAGGTCATATTAAAAACAACTGGCTAGACTGTTTTTAAAAATATTGCAACACTATTGAAATTAATAATAGCGAACTGTCAGTATTAAGGTTTCAAAGTAAACTTAAAAATATAGTAAACTTAGACTAAAGTAGATAAATTTCATAAAAACATTATTTTAAAAATCACATAAATACGAGGGTTGCCTTTTATATTTTGGGATTGGACAACTCTAGTATTAGGCATTCCAACGACTTGTAAAACTGCTGAGAAGTGGGTACTGACATTTAGATATGGTAACCCTGTTAGCTTGTTGACATTGACAGGGTCAATGATACATATATAGTTATGTAGATTGCTCAAAGCTGATCGTTTGCAAGCGGCCATATTGCCTCGCAAGTGCTCATTAATCAGAATCGATTTTGCAAAAATGTGTTTACAAACCAATATTTAGCCTTTGATTATAGTAAAAAACAATTACTTACATTTTTACTTCAAGGCATAGGCTTATGTTTATTTTAAAAAATATGGATGATCAATCTATGTAACTATCTATTTCATTGACCTTGTCAAATCACCAGGCCTACAGGGTTGCCATAATTTTGCTATATCATAACCTGCCAAAACCCACTGGTAGCCATTTTGTTTGGAATGCCTAATGCGCTGGTTCAGTGTGATGTCATTTTGGTTCCACTGACATTTAGGGTATGGTCCGTTATTAACCGAAATATCGGTTACTCGGTCCAAAACTAACCGCTCTACTTGACATTCCTGAAAAATCGGTTAATTTAGGGACGCGGTTACCTGAAAAATGGTGACTTAAACGTCAATTTACTAACCGCTATATTTTTACGGTTACTATTAAGTCGAATGTCAATCTGTCACAAAAGTGACGTAAATCTCGGCCGTGGTCCAAAAGTAACCAAGAAATTAGTTTTTTTTCAGGAACCGCTGCCAAAAAATCCTGGTTACTAGCGGTTAGTAGTCGGTTAATAACGGACCATACCCTTAATTTTAACCAAACTTTTAACAAAAACATCAATAAATTTGACATATACGTTTTTACTGTTTTTAGTTTATTTCTAAATATTGTTTAGAGTTCACAAAAAATAGTTTAAAGGTATGTAATTGGTAACTAAACAATTGTATATTTGATGCATGTCATCTACTTACTTTAGAAATATATTTATAAAAGTGAAAAAACGATATAATTTAGGTAAACAAAACGAACAAAACGCACTCAAAAAATCTACTGTCACTTTAATTGTCAGTGGAACCATAATTACATCATCACTGAACCAGCGCATTGTAAACTGGCAACTGACAGCTTTGTCGTAGTTTGACAATTTTGAGATTATGCATACTCAGAACGTTTTGACATACGAGCGCTATTTGTGTTGTTTACAGCAACTTAAAAGATTCATCTCGGCCAAAAAAATGGAATTAAATCGTAAACATTTTCGTGCGATTATTTTTTACAACTTTCGACGTGGATTAATTCAGCAACAGTGCATCGATGAACTTAATTCAATTTTTGGCGATGAAGCTCCGTCAAGGACCAGTGTTTATCGATGGTATGGTGAATTCAATCGAGGACGTAGATCGCTCCAAGACGAATTTCGTGAAGGTCGTTCAATATCAGTTGTTGTTCTGGAAACTATTGATGCTGTGCGCGAAATGATATTGAAAGATTGTCATGTGAGATTGAGACCTTATAGTCGGAGAGTTGGCGGGCAAATTCTGCAAGAGTTTTCTAAAGGCTAATTTTTCTACATACCATAGTATTGAGGGTGTACATGAGTCAGCACCTACTCGCAAAGTTAGGTAGTGCTGCGTTCAGCGGCGGTACGCCTTGAACTATGTAGAATCAGTACATACACTACAAGAGTTTTCTAATGGTTGAAAATTGGTAATTACTCGTAACTTTATTTTAATATGCAAATCCGAGAGGTAGTGGCCAGACCGCACAACTAAGTGATGCTGCAAGTCAGCAAGGCGCCGAAGTTGTAGAAATGTCTACATCGTCGCAAGAGTTTTCTAAAGGCTGAACATTTGTGGGCTTTTTTATTTTCATGTATAATTGATGAAAAAATAAGTCAGACCTCGATTTCATGTGACAGAGCCAGTCAGCAGTCATCGGAAGTGAGCGTATAGAGCGCACGCGGATGTATTTATCTGGGGGTTTTAATTCACACCATTATAACCTCTGCCAAGTTGATGAAACTCATTAAGGTTTAAGAGAAGTTCTTGAACAAGGATCGTTTGGAATTAAACGCACTGACAAATCTTTTTCCTGACAACCCATCGACCTTACATTGGAACAAACAATTAATGCAGATGCAGCTAATAAACTGCAAGGCATATTGCATTTCACTAACTCATTAGCGGCTCGTCAACGATGGTGTAAGAGCTATAGCATCCGTTCGTCGATTATTTCTCACGTTTTACAATTTTGCAACAAACTGGCTTGAAAAAATATGAGGATGTTACGTCAGATTTAGAAAAGAGTAGGATGACAAAAAATAAGAAGCATCTGCAGAACTTGATGGAAAGAATTTCATGTAACATGAATCCATTTTCATCTAGTATTGAAAAACAAGAGCTTTTTAATATTTCAAGTGGACGAGCTGTCCTTATTGAAATTTCGAACTTTTTATTAAACAGAAAATACTGGAGATGATCTCAGAAGAAAATTCATTTTAGAATGCTCTGAAGATGGAAATCGTTTCGAAAAACCGATAAAATGAACTAAAATTCTCACATTCGCAAATACACTGAAGAAACAAAAGGTTGTGATTAATAACAAAGTTCAAGAAATCCGTATGCAGCGTGATCTTTTCGGGCGTCTTCTTGCAATTGCACTTGATCAAAAAATTGATATAGAAAAAGTGTTATCGTTCCCTCTAACGCCTGTACCCTTGTCTCTACGCTATCTATACGCTACAATCTGTAAAACCGATAAGTCGGTTTTGCTAAAAACATTAGAAAAAAAGATCGAAAGTGCAGAACCTAATTACCTAGATATAATTATCATTGATGGGTTTTCTTCTTGTACTTATTGAAAGATATACCTTTGACATTTGGTAATATATCTAAACAAATATTACAAGCCGTAGCTGGGGATCTTGATTATGTTATCACAGGAAGAGAACAGAATCGACCTAAAGATTTTGTTAAAGAGCTTCGAAACTTAAAATTCAAGGAAGCTTTTGTCAAGTTTTTGATAAATGATTGGGGAACAGATGAAATGGCGCCTTACATTGGAATTAAAACCATATATGTAAATTTAGATTATTGCTACAAATTTGAAGTTGTAGATAAAGTACAAAAGACAATAGATGAAACTCAGTTGTCCATCACACGACGAGGCTGATACAAAAATTGTTTACCATGTTTGCAATATAACAACAACTGATAAATCAAATGCTCCGATACCGACATCCTTGTTATATTGCTTGCAAATTTCTAAAATGTAAACAATCTATGTAATGTTTGGATGGAAGTCGGCGTTGTAAATAATAAACGTCACATCGATGTAAGCAAATTATATTTGGAACTCGAAGAACCTCTTTGCGCTGCTCTACCAGGTTTACATGCATACTATAATCCGGCATTTTTCAAGAAAGGGAAGAAACGTCCACTTAGTATTATGAAAGCGTCGGACGAATTCCAGCGAGCTTTTGCTGAGTTGAGCGATATCAATAGTTATGATTTTAGGCTCGTATTCAATAAAATACAACAATTCGTTTGTAGTTTATATAGCTTGAAAAACATAAGCTCTGTGAATGAAGCTCGACTCGCAATATTCAAAAACGTATACGTTTAAGGACACGGATGATTTATTTAAAATAAAAAGTAAAAATGTAGATGCTTCGAATTTATCACCATCCGAAGCCGAACTGAAGAAACATGTTCAACGAGCTGCCTACATTTTAAATATTTGGAAAAATGCTAGTTAGCAAATGTTAGCAAAGGAAAATGGTTGGTGAAATGTCGAAGGAATATACGATTTCGATTGGTTTGAAGGCGATCAATGCCCAGTCCTCGTAAGAGACGTTGTTCTTCAGCCAGATGGAAATGAAGGTAAAATATTTCTTCTGAGAATTCTCAATTGTTAAAAAATGAATAATAAAAATATAATTTCTTCATAGATTTGAGAAATGAGCCGATATTGATGAATCGGATACAGATTGTTCTTCCACTGAAGAAAGCGATAGCGAATCTGATTAAATATTATACTTTTTTTTATATTGTAATAAAAATTTTTTTTTTCTATTTAATTTATTTGAATATATTAATTGAGTTGCAATTATTACAAGCTACGAATCCATGTTCTCGGAAATGTAAACACGCTCTGAGCAGAAGTTCATTGGCTTGTCAGCGCAGACACACGAAAATAAATTAAAATGAGATTCTACCTTTGAAGGGACAATTACATTTAATTTAAACGAATGTGAAGAATTATTTTATCACGCATAACTATACATTTTTTTAATGAATTTTCAATATCGTGAGAATAATCGACTACAATTATCAATCATTATGGTCTAATAACACTGATATAAATGGATTATTATGGTAATTTATTATTATGGAGTGATTAAATATCGATAGAAATAGATTAGTATTCAATTAATATTGGAACAATGATGAAATTTAGAGTAAAGTGAATTAAAACCACAGATAACCCCAGCATCCACGTGCGCTCTATACGCTCACTTCCGATGACTGCTGACTGGCTCTGTCACATGAAATCGAGGTCTGACTTACTTTTTCATCAATTATACATGAAAATAAAAAAGCCTTTAGAAAACTCTTGCGACGATGTAGACATTTCTACAACTTCGGCGCCTTGCTGACTTGCAGCATCACTTAGTTGTGCGGTCTGACCACTACCTCTCGGATTTGCATATTAAAATGAAGTTAATTACTAATTTTCAACCATTAAAAAACTCTTGTAATATATGTGCTGATTCTGCATAGTTCAAAGCGTGCTGCCGCCGAACGCAGCGCTACCTAACTTTGCGAGTGGGTGCCGACTCATGTACACCCTCAATACTATGGTATGTAGAAAAATTAGCTTTTAGAAAACTCTTGCAGAATTTGCCCGCCAGCTCTTAGACATTAGGCATTAGTGGGACCAGCATACATTCAATATTGCATGAACATTTGACTGTCAAAAAAATTTGTTCGCGTTGGATCCCACACAATTTGTCAATCGTTCAAAAAAGGCTCGTGTCAATTGGTCGAAAGAAATGCTCAAAAAATACGATCGCGGTGCTTCGAAACACGTCTATGACATAATGACAGGTGACGAATCGTGGATTTACGCATATGAGCCCAAAAGTAAACAGCAGTCGACTGTATGGGTGTTTCAAGATGAGCGAAATCCAACAAAAGTTGTTCGCGCACTAAGCACTTCCAAGCAAATGGTCGCCTGTTTTTTCGGAAAAACTGGACATGTCGCAACCGTACCACTAGAACAACGCAGAACGGTCAATTCTGAGTGGTAAACAACCATTTGTTTGGCAGCTGTCTTCCAAGAAATGAGGAAATCCAACCGCCGAAAACAGACCACTCCTCACCACAACAAAG
This sequence comes from Psylliodes chrysocephalus, assembly GCA_927349885.1. NCBI lineage: Eukaryota > Metazoa > Arthropoda > Insecta > Coleoptera > Chrysomelidae > Psylliodes > Psylliodes chrysocephalus. The sequence goes on along the minus strand of OV651824.1, from coordinate 29,453,644 downwards.
CGAGCTCTCACTCATCGGCTCAAATAACTGCATTTTTGAGCACTCAAAACAATAAAGCAATTTTTGATAATTAATATTTTTTTTTTCTAATCTCGAAATATAAAAGGCAACCCTCGTATATAAAAATAAAAATTCAATTTTAATATTTTTATTGTTTTCGTACGTGTAATTTTTGGTAGGCTACTGGGCTCTGGCTGGACGCGCAGTGATGCCAGATGACCAAACTTAAAATATCTAGACTTGCAGCAAAAATTTCCTAGAGCAGTGATTCTCAAACTTTGTTGGTGATTGAACCTTTTTGAAAAGCGAAATATTTGACGGAGCCTTAAACACATTTCAAAAAAAAGTCCATATCGTCCTTCCTCTTAGTGACTAGACTCTAAAATAAAACAGACCTCGAACCAGGTCCCTCCCCTTTCTTTGCAGAGTCCCCACACAATCATATCCTCCTTCCTATTTGTGACTTCTAAAAAAAAAAAACAGGTCCTCCGAGCAAAATCATATCGTCCTTCCGCTTAGTGCGTCTAAAAAAAAGGTCCTCCAAGGAAAATCATATCCTCCTTCCTCTTAGTGACTTCTAACCGAAAAAAAAAAGGTCCTCAAGCCAAGTCTTTCCCTTTTGTAGCGATAGTACTGCTTTTTTTATTATGGTATTACAAGTAGCCTGATACAGGGGTTCAAATTATCGAACTCCCCTAATCAGGTTGACTAGTAACCTCAGGGTCGGGTTCCTGTAAATAGAGAGAAGAAAATGATTGATAGAATGTGAACGGGCCTTTATTATCTTCTAACCTCGTGTTGTCAAAAGTAAAATTTATAACCAAAAAATTACATGTATCCGAAATGTGGACTATTATTAGGAACAAAAGAAAATTATTATGTACAAGGCGTTCCCACAACTTTTCTTACCTATAACTTACATACACTTATAATATATAACCCTCCAAGTGGGTGGTAAAAGTGCGGTTACGTAGAGTACTCTTCGTATTACAAAAGAAAACCCGGTAGGTGGATATTACAATTAATAAGTATATATACAAAAGAAATTGAGTATTTAATCAGGTATTTAACTCTGTTTGTTGTAGGCTGAGTCTCAAACAACCTAATCTCGTTAGTAGATGGGGCCCTCCGAAATATAGGGTTAGAAAAAGGAACCGTCTTACTTGTGATTAAGTGAACTCAATGAAGGACGATGTCCAGTTAGGTAGCTTCCTCTTGATGTCGGTAGGTAGACCGCTATGAAAATTACTTCGTATTCGGTTATCTAATTGTCTGTTCTCTATTGCTAGCACGCAAACGGTGAAGTGGAGAAGCCCTATTCTATATGGAGAGGTGGAGAGAACTTGCACACAGTCCTTAGAAGTATTCCTCTAATAAAAGCGTTACTCAGAATTGTAAATCGGAGCGAGCGAAGAAAGGAACGCACTAATGAAAGGAGCGAACCAAGGAGGTCTGAAAAACATTGACGATTGTAACTAGTATGTATACAGAAGGCTGTTGGGAATATAGGTAAGTGAAATAATAATTCATTTTGAAAAACTCACCCTTGATGGTATGTGACCTTTTAGATTATTAATAATTAAATTCACACTTTTAGCCGATACTATATCCACCACTAGGTGTATGAATCACAAAGATCACTAGCAATATATCGGACTAAAGGAATCTACGGTTTTTGCAAAGGAATAAACCCTAGAAAATCCTAGTTGAAATCTTGGCACATGCCACAATCAGAATCCAAGCAAAAACTGGGCCAGGAAGGAAGTTCCACAAAATGGCCAACAAAAGTCAATGTCTTAGCAAGAAGGCCCTGACTACAAAAGGGTAATAGGATAATTTCTGGTAAGACTGTGGTCATTATTTATAAATTTAGAAGAATCTGACAACTGAAGGAGTTAAAATTGACATGTAAACAATAACAATAAAAATAAAGCTTTTTAGTAATTAAATGAGCTAGAGTTATTGTTCAAAGTAGCGAAATATATTTACTTACATTATAAATTATTTATAAAGGTATTAATTATTATTGAATATACTGCAGGTGAGATTATACTCTATTACAAAACATTATTTTATATTTTACTACAAAATATGTTTGATAAAAATGGATATTTTATGAATTTATTTAATGGACCCATTTTATCGATTTGTATACATTTATATACCGCACACTCTTAAATTGAAAGGTAACTAAAGAGATTAGCATAGGTTATAGTAGAATAGGTAACTAATAGATTAGTTTAGTAATTAGAGTAGCTTAGGGTAAGTTAGAATTAAATAGAAGTAGAATAGTGTACATAGTTAAGCGTAGGATAGATTAGAAGTAGAATAATGTAAATAGTTAAGCGTAGAATAATTTAGAATAGTGTAGTTTAGTCTAGTTTAGTTTAGAGTAGCTTAGAATAAGATAGGCTAGCAAATAGAATAAGTTAGAATAGTGTAAATTAGGGTATTTTAGACTGGAATAGATTTAGGTAGAATAAAACCCGTAACAATGGCTATTATTTTCTTAGCGGAGTCCCCACAAAGGCTTTGCCGAGCCCCAGGCTCCACGGACCACACTTTGAGTAACGCTGCCCTAGAGATTTATGAATGAAATGTACCTAGACGTTTACGAAATCAACAGTTATAATTTCATAAATGAAAATAATATAAAGGTTTTAAAAAAAATTTCAATGAAACAAATAATCATAGAAAATACATATAAATATTCTATATAAATTAATTATCAGTGGCGTGTACATTTTTTAAAAGGCATTAATTTTAAACGAGCATCTGTAACATTATCGATTTATTTTTAATTTGGTGCCTTAATGTAGGAAAAATAATTTGGCAAAAATCTCCCAAGAACTTGGGACAATTCGCTAGATCTGGCATCACTGTGATCGCGTCTATCGCCGCAAAATACTGATTGATCGCGAGAGGTTTACGTGAATGCCTGTAGTTAAAAAGAGAAGGTCAACAGATCCGTGAAACCACGCTATTTTGAGCATTGCACGTACATTACGACACGGCAGTTAACTTCACTTGGTTGGGTCACTCGGACTGGGGATCTCTGATCTAACGTTGCCACATTTTTACATTTTTTAGGTATATTTTTACTCTTTTGGTAGATTTTCAGCTTTTTTGGCTAGTTTTAGTAAAGAAATTTTTTTTTGGTAATGTTTTATAAATTAATAAAAAAAATCCAAATATTCAAAAATTTCTATTTAAATTATTTCACCGCAAAAAAATTATAACAATGGAAAGTAAAACCCGCTAGTTTAAAAAACATGACAGCTTTTATTTACCGACTTGGAACATGAAATTTGGACCATTATATTGGAAATATACAGCTTTACTTTTTCATTTGATGCAAGAAGGATGGTGATACATGTTGATGCTTAAAAAATGGTACAAACAAAAAACCACTTTTTGTTTGTTAAGTGTTAAATCTTTGAACATAAATTATTCTCCAACTAACAGTATGAGTATAGGACAAAAAAAAAATCAACAATAAGGGCAATTATAAATGTACTAGAAAACATTTTTGAAGAAATTAATAATAAACATATTTCATTAGCTACATTTTTAGATTTAAGTAACAAATTTGATTGTGTCAACCACTCAATTCTCTTATATAAACTACTACTTCGGAATTTTACAGCCAGCCATTACTTTCATTGACAGAGAAACATTAAACAGACGAGTATTGCATGGTATAAGCGATGCCAAATTTTATATGGTTTTCTAAAAAGAATGACTGATAAGCTCGATAATGTTGGTGACAGTGTTTCATATGGAACTTTGTTATATATGATGGTTCATAAAAACCTGGGGCTCAATTCCTAACTGTGCGCTGTGGGACTGAAAATTTGTATTCTTGACTGCCCTTTATTAGGGTAGTTTCGTGTCGCATGATGTAGCGAAGAGTCTTTGATTATTACAGCAGTTCAATCGTTTTCAACCAATAAAATTTCAGGAAATTATAACAAAAAGTGTCAAAAAAATCAACCTGTGTGTGAGTGTCAAATTACTCAATTTAGTAGTTTCTATTATTATTAAAATAAATTTGAGTAGGTATTTGGAAATAGATTGAGAATGAATGAAAAATTTTAAAATTAGCAAAATATTTTTATAAACTGTCTATCTGGTAACAAAAATTGATCCTGCCGCCCGGTGTAATTGAGATGTAGTTCTGCATCTAATTGTGCCTCTTCAATATTTTGTAATAATTCCTCTATATCGTTTTATAAAATTTTAATAAAATTTTATAAAAAATGTACACTTTTAAATACAATAAATAAAGTTAATGACATAATGATTAATGAACACTTGATAATTATAAAAAAATGTATTAAAAACATAAACTAGGAAGAATCTATTTTATATTAGATCTATGTGACAGTGACAACATGCTTGGACACCCATAGTTACTGCATGCGAGATAAGGTTGTCGAATGGTCAAGACCGTTCGTTGCAAATCATTCGCCAAGCGACGCATGCGGGATCACTCGCATACGGCAGGCAAAGGCTTTCAAGAATACCATTTTTCTACTCCTGACTAAATTAATAGTACGTCAAAAAATAATGTTAGTTTCTTAATAAATATAAATATAGGTTAATCGTCAATAACTTTTATTACCTAGAAAACACCACGTCAACAGATTGTCCTAGAACTGCAAGTCTGTGTGAACAGAGAGCCAGACTTTTAGCAAATTGTAGGAAAAAAAAAAGCACTGTTAATGACAAAGATGAGGATTTTGTCTTGTGAAATTCAATGCATTTTTCTTTGTTTCACCTTTATACTAACCTCAAATCACACATGGCTACTCACTCCTTGCCAAATAAATAAAATACAAGGTGCTATTAGAAATGTTTTGGTTCTTTCATAGTTAAGAAATAGTGAATTAGACTTGATCATCTCAATAGGTTGTTAAAATGTCTCGGGAATTAATCATATTTAATATTTTTCTGGAATGACCAAGCAAAAGGAAAGTAAAACCCGCTAGTTTAAAAAACATAATGGCACATTTTACTTACTGATTTGGATCGTGAAATTTGAAACAGTTTATTGGAAATATGTAACTTAACTTTTTCATCTAATGAAAGAAGAATGGTGATAAATGTTAATGATTAAAAATAATAGAAACATAAATCCACGTGTTGTTTGGTAAATGTTCAAATACAGATGAAGTTGTATTTAAACAAACCCATTATAACAATTGTCACATTAATTAACAAATATCTGTATATATGGTTTTAGCGCGTGAAACACCCTGTATAATTTCATACAATTTAGTATTATTATAATGGGAAAAGCGAGGGCAATTCAAATATAAAACAAAAAACAGGGTGCACCATTTAAAAAAAAAAAAAACAACTTTGATATATATCACTTTCTTGGGGAACCTTGTATAATTGAAATTGTTGCCTTTTCTGATTTTACAGAACGAGGCGTTACTGGTGGCCCACCCTGTATGGAGTTTTATAAAGACCTGTTTAACTCTCTAGAGTTAATAGTACATAAAAAAATAATGGTTCAGAAACAGAATAGGCTGTTAAAATCTCGCGACATATTCTTGAAAAAGAATTAGTCAACTGTATTTGATAAGTGGAATCGATAGTTCCGTTTAAACCAAAACAAACGTGATCTCACACTGCATAGTAATTCAGGAATCAATCATATGTATTTATTTATTTTTTTCTGCAATGACTTAGCAAAAGGAAAGTAAAACCCGCTAGTTTAAAAAAACAATGACAAATTTTACTTCATGTCTTGGAACATTGTATTATTATAAAATATTATTACATACCTTCATCATCTTGATTGGTTTCCGGTAGAGTCACCATAACGATGTCCGATTTAAAACCATTAGAAGTCGAAATCGCATCTTGAAAAACATCCTTATCCTTTTCCGCGTTCTCTTTTGAATCCTCGTTGTTGTTATCATCGAAATTTTCCAAAGATTTTTCTTTATCTGCCGCATCTGACGACTCAACTTTCTTATCGGCGCCCTTGTTCAAAGACGCATCTTCAACGGTCACTTTGGATGTCGACGGTTTCAGTAGATCTTCGGAATTGTTGTCGGGTTTGAAATTCTCTGGAGATTTCAGGGTAGACTGTTCGTCGAGTTTAAAGCATTCCGGTATCGGAACGACGACGTATTCGGATGGGATACCTGTTAAAACTAAAATTACAGTTAAGGCTTTAATAAAAAAGACGTCGTAGATGTATTACTTTTCGAAGAATTGCTTTCTGACAAAGAAATGATGCTCTGATTGTCGGAATCGCTGCTGCAATTCGTATCTGTAGGATCTTGTAACTTCATGTCGCCCACTCTGGAACTCAGATCGCGCACTACTTTATCCATAGGGATTCTAGTTATTTGATTATCGTATAAATCAGTTTTCTTGTTTAGCAAGTCGACATCTTTGGTATTTTCATCGAAGTTGAAAGTATATCCGGTTCCCGCTGTTGCCGCTGTACCTAAAATAGATTGTATTAAAATGTTCTCAATAAATCGATAACAAGTAATATCATACCTTCCCAAATTGCTTCATATCGTGTTACAGGATTTGAGATGTTATAAAGATCGTCCGAGGTGGAAGATACGTTTCTGGAAGCCGTTTCAAACGGCGGCAAGTAAGAAGTTTCCAAAACTGACTTGTTGCCCTTCAAATCGAATGGATCAACGACGACTTGACATCCCAACCAATGTCCGAATCTACGACCCTTGTGATGGAAATGAAAGTAGCACTCGTATAGGCCGGGTTGATCTAACAAACAAAAAGAACAAGTTTGAAATAAAATGAACCTGATAAGCTGTGAGGAAAACCATAATATTAACATCTTAAGATGATGAAAGCACTTACTAGGTATCTGAAGACGTACTGATATGGTTCCAGTGTCGCCAGGTTTTAAATGTGGTACTGGAACAATTGTGTCCAAAGCTCTTAACGCCTTGGAACCCCATGTGAACATTAGAGAAGTCTGAAAGAAATTTAATATATTTTGTGAGGTAAAAAAAAGAATCGATTGATAAAAAGATTCAATTATAAAATAAATTGATAGAAAAAAATATTCGATTGTAAGAAGGCTGTAAAAAGAATCAATAGTAAAATTATTCAATGGTAAAAACTAATCGGTTTAAGAAAGAATCGATTGCAAAATGAATCGATTATAAAAACAATTAATAGTAAAAGGTAACAATCGTTAAAGAATCGTTTGTGAAAATTATACACGGTAAAAATAATCGATTGTGGAAATCCATTGTAATAAATCAACTGTAAAAAATCGATTGTAAGAAGACCGTAAAAAGAACCAATAGTAAGAAACTAATGCAAAAAGAATCGATTGTGAAAGCTATATTGTAAAAATTAAATTGTATACATTGATTAAAATATCGATTATTAAATTATTCAATAGTAAAAAAGAATCGGTTTTAGAAAGAATTGATTGTAAAAACATTTATTAATAAAAAGAATCTATTGTAAAATTTCTCAATAGTAAACAATAATCGACTACAAAAACAACCAATAGTAAAAAGTAACAATTGTAAAAAGAGTCAATTGTGAAAAATATCCATGGTAAAAAAAATCGATCACAAAACTGGATTGTGAAAAATCCATTGTATTAAATCAACTATAAAAAGACTCGATGGTAAAAAAGATTCGATTATAAAATGAATTGATAGTAAATAATAATCAACTGCGAAAAGTATTGATTGTAAAGATTTAATTATAAAAAGTACAGATTACAGAAAATACAGAGTGTAAAAAGTACATGATTCAATTTAAAAAAAAATTGTAAACAATAATCGATTATAAAAGAATCTAAAGCAAAAAAGGATTGTAAAATGGACTAAAAAATCGATTGTAAAAAGAGGCGATCATAAAAAATATTTGATTATAAAATAAATCGGTACTAAAATACATCTATTGTAGAATGAATCTATTGTAAAAATAATAGTAAAAGGAAATGATTAGAAAAAGAATCGATTGTAAAAAAGTAACGATTTTAAAATGAATCGATTCTGAAATGTATCAATGGTTAAAAAGAGTTGATTATAAAATGAATTGATTATAAAAGAATTTAGTAAAAAAGGGATTGGAAAAGGCATCTATTGTAAAAATTACATTATGAAATAGACTAAAAAATTGATTGTAAACTGTAACGATTGTAAAATAAATCGATAGTAAAAGGTATCGATTGTGAAGATTCAATTATAAAAAAGTATAGAATGTAGAAAAATCGATTCTCAAATGAATTAATAACAAAAATAATCGATTATAAAAGAATCGAGTGCAAAAGGATTGGAAAGGCATTATGGTAAAAAATTACATTGTAAAATAGACTAAAAAATCGATTGTAAAACGAATCGATTATAAAAGAATTATAATATGAATTCATAGTAAAAATAGATAGTAAAAATTATCGGTTGTAGAAAGAATGGATTGTAAAAAGAATCAATAGTAAAAAGAATCAACAGTAAAAATAAAAATGTTTAAAAGAATTGATTTTAAAAAGATTTTAATAAAAAAAGAATCAATAGTAAAAAAGAACCGTTTATAGATAGAATTGATAGTAAAAAGAATCGATCGTAAAAATAAGATTATAAAAAATCGATTATGAAAAATCCATTGTAATAAATTAATTGTAAAAGAATCTAGTGGAAAAAGGATTATAAATTGGACTAAAATATCGTTGCAAAAAGTAACGATTATAAAATTATCTGATTAAAAAATTAATCGAGAGTAAAAACAATCAATAGTGAAAGCAAATGATTAAAAAAAAGTATCGATTTCAAAATGAACTCATACTGAAATGTATCGATGGTAAAAGATTTGATTATAAAATTAATTGATAGAATAAAGAACCGTTTATAGAAACAATTGATGGTAAAAACTATTAATAGTAAAAAAATCGATCGTAAAAATCGATTGTAAAAATCTATGGTAATATCAATTGTAAAAAAATCGATGGTAAAAAGTAAAGAATCGATTAAAAAATAAATCGATAGTAAAAAACAAACGGTTTTAAAATAATCAATTGTAAAAAGTAACAATTAGAAATTAATCGATATTAAAAGGTCGCGATTGTAAAGATTCGATTATAAAAAAAAATCGATTCTCAAACGAATTAATAGTAAAAAATTATCGATTATAAAAGAATCTGGTGTAAAAGGATTGAAAAGATATTTATTGTAAAAAATTATATTGTAAAATAGACAAAAAAGTTGATTGTAAAATGAATCGATTATAAAATATATCGAGGATAAAAAATTATCAGTTGTAAGAAGAATGGATTGTAAAAAGAATCAATAATAAGAAGAATGTTTAAAAGAATCGATTTTAAAAAGATTTTAATGCAAAAGGAATCGATAGTAAAAAGAACCGTTTATAGATAGAATCGATACTAAAAACAATAGTAAAAAGAATCGATCGTAAAAATAAATTGTGAAAAATCGATTATGAAAAACACATTGTAATAAATCAATTGTAAACGAATCTAGTGCAAAAAGGATTGTAAATTGGACTAAAAAATCGATTGCAAAAAGTAACGATTGTAAAATGAATCGATTATAAAAATATCTGATTAAAAAATGAAAGGAAACGATTATAAAAAAGTAACGATTTTAAAATGAACCGATTCTGAAATTTATCGATGGTAAAAGATTTAATTATAAAATGAATCGATACAATAAATAAGCGTTTATAGAAATAATTGACGGTAAAAACTATTAATAGTAAAAAAATCGATCGTAAAAATCGATTGTGAAAAATCTATTTTAAAAAACCCGATTGTAAAAAGTAATAATTGTAAAATAAATCGATAGTATAAGGTATCGATTGTAAAGATTCGATTATAAAAAAAGTATGGATTGTAGAAAAATCGATTTTCAAATGAATTAATAGTAAAAATAATCGATTATGAAATAATCTAGTGCAAAAGGATTGGAAAGGTATTATTGTAATAAATTACATTGTAAAATAGATTAAAAAATCAAATGTAAAACGAATCGATTAATAAAAAATTATTACAATATGAATTCATAGTAAAAATGATCCATTGTACAAAATAAGCGATTGTGAAATTGGTCGGTTCTATAATGGTTGTTAAAAAAATTGATTATAAAAAATCGACTGTGAAAAATAAACGATTGTAAATAGTACAGTCCCGACAATATAAAAGATCTAACTGTAAAAAGAATCGATTAGATGAAGTTAGGCCTTTAATGGAAAAACATTTTAAAAAATCGACTTAAAGTTTCTACCCTTAAATAGCCAGCTGATTTTCGATAGAAAAAAAATCGACCATTGAAAGAATCGATTATAGAAAGTATCGATTGTAAATATTTTATTAAAAAAGAAAAATATCTAAAAGAATCGATTTTAAAAGATTTTATTAAAAAAGGAAAATATCTCAAAGAATCGATTTTAAAAGATTTGATTATAAAAGAAATTGATAGTAAAAAAAGAACCGTTACAGATAGAATAGATATTAAAAACTAATAGTAAAAAGAATCGATACTAAAAATCGGTTGTGAAAACTCCATTATAATTCATAAAAAACTCGATGGTAAAAAGTAAAAGATTCGATTGTAAAATAAATTTATAGATAGAATCAATATTTAAAACAACTAATAGTAAAAATAATCGATCGTATGAATCGATTGTGAAAAATCCATTGTAATAAGTTGTAAAAAAATCGATGGTAAAAATAAAAAGATTCGATTATAAAATGAATCGATATTAAAAAAAAAAAAGTTTTAAAAGAATCGATCGTAAAGTAACAATTGTAAAATAAATTTAACGTAAAATGTATCGATTGTAAAGATTCGATCATAAAAAAATATCGACTGCAACAAAAATTCTATTGTAAAATGAATTAGATTGTAAAAAATAAACGATTATAAATTAATCTAGTATGAAGGGATTCGAAAGATATCTATTGCAAAAAATTCCATTCTAAAATAGACTAAAAAAATAACGATTGTAAAACGATTAGATAATAAAATGAATTGATAGTAAAAAAATAATCAACTGTAGAAAGAACTGATTGTAAAAAAAATAATTATAATATAATGAATTGACAGTAAAAAATAACTGATTGTAAAAATAATCGGTTGTAAAAATAATCGATTGTAAAATAATTGATTGTTAAAAAAAGATTGTGAAAAATAATCGATTGAAAAAAGACTGTAAGACTGTAAGATTGTAAATAGTATCGACTGTAAAAAAGAACTGATGGTAAAAAGAATCGATTAGAAGTTAAGTTAGAACTTTAAGAGAAAACATTTTTAAAAAAATAGACTTAAAAGTTTCTACCCTTGAATAGCCAGCTGGTTTTATATTTATCTTGTAGCATTAGGAAATAATGTTCAACGTTTGTTCAAAAGTAATTTTTTGCACCCATGTGATTTCTTGCAGTATGATAATCGCACTCGGTTTACACCTCGTTTGACAAAATTTCAACTCGTTCAAAAAGTCACTTCATGCACTTATAATGCAATATATTATTTAGAATGTATCACCCTCTGCTACCTATATTGCATTTTAACAGTGTTTTACTGAACTATTAGACTTACATCGTTGGTCCATGATGATTTTCCTGAATTGATGACCTTCCATTGATGCAAATATACCTCTCCACCCAACATGTGAGGAACCATTTGTTGCGTGTTAACAGGAGCCGCGTCCATTTGCAATACGGCATCTTCGCTTTCGCAAGGGGCGCTTCGTCTTCTCTTGTCTACAGTAGAAGTTACGGCAACGTCGCTGTCGCTCGATTTGAAAAACAACGTCAATTTCTTATCCTTCGATTTCTTCGATTTGTCTAATTTCTCGAGTTTGTGTTCTAGTTTATTATCGAGCTTTAGCGATTTTATGAAGTCCTTGGTCGATCTAAAGGGAGAAATAAAAATGTGAATGACGTAGCAGTCGTAGCATCTTCGCCAAAATTTTCTAACTTCAGGTAATAGGGACTTACGTCAAAAATTTCTGTTTTAGGTAAAGAAAATATAAACTTGAGACGTTAGTACCGAGCACTTCAAAACATTTCTAACTTACCGCCTTTATACTAATTCACTGCGCTTTAACAAAAGAAAGAGCATAAAATTCTGACTTAAAACCTTATTTTATCTAAATTTTGAAAATTTGTGACTTATTCCCTTTGTACCTGACTTCAAAGAATTATTGATCACTTACTCGTGTGGACCGTCGCCGGTCAGCAAAGGAAGTTTTCTTCTTTTCGAATTTTCAGATTTGGATTTTCTATGGTAACAAGGCGGCTGACTAACAGTATGCGGTTTAATAGTGGACACTGCGCTAGATACTGCAGAAGTTATTTCATCTGATACACTTTTCTTGAACTAAAAAAAAAAAAATAAGTGATACATAAAATAAAAAAAGATTGGATAAGAATTTAAATTTTACGTATATCATCAAAATTTTAAAATTACGTAGGTATATCTAAAATAAGTATTCTTCGAAATAACTAAATATAAGTCATAATGTTGAGAATTTAATTGCCGATTTTGAAAATTTTGAGGCAACGCAATAAATATATTTCAGCTCGTAAAAATAAAAATTTAAGGTACTTCAGCCGTTTTTTGTTTTCAACATTTATACGTGTGTCTTTTTCCCATCGGTTTGTTGGAATCGTTGTTTCACTGATGTGGCCTTGAACGCCTTGTGTTGGATTGGATTTATTTATGGTTGATCGTTGAAATAAATAACAGTTGACATTTTGGATTAAAATTTGTGTTTATAATTTTATTTGAATGTACCTATATACTTTAATTTGGACGTATATATTTTTAAAAGCTCAACTTTTCGGTTTTTCCCACAAAAAAAAAACAATTAAATAATTAAGGCTGTTTTTGCGGTTCACTATTTTAGCATTGTCCATGTATCTTAATTATTTATCATCAGTATAATTTCATTTTTTGCTGAAGTATTTATTCAAAAGAAACCCTAATAATCTCGTCTTTTAATTTTTTTGTTACACCCTAGTTTTTTAAATAAAAATTAAAAATCAATATTAAATTTTATCAATTTGCAGATATAAATTTTTGGAAAACTGGAGTTTGTAGCTGATTTTTTTTCTATTTACAAGTTTTTGTTAAAACCAAAAACTAATTGAGTTTTGTGGTAAACCGTTTTCCAATAATATTTTTATTTCGATCTCCTGAAAATATTTCTTTCTTTATCACATACCTGGAAAGAACGGTGGCTTGGATTAGCAAATATAAAGTGATTCGGCGAGAGGCCTAACTCCACATACTTTGATTACTATACGGTGCAAGAGAGAGGTCCGACACGCCCAACATAGGGCGCGGCCATTTTGATTCCTATGCCACAGTTTATAGCTAAAGAATCAGATCGCTCACTCTGCGTCGGCACTTTTGATCTCAATGTTCCAGTTTATACACTGCGCAACTCGGATAATACAATATATGACAACCGCCTATAATAAAACAGCAGTCTTCTGCGTATCCTGAATTTGTATCTCTGGAGTGGATGTTATTTTGGAACTTTCAACTGGTCCGAGTGAGCTAACTGATTCTTTAGCAATAAACTGTGACTCCAAAAATAATAATTACTGACACTGACAGCAACAAGCAAAATATCAGGTGCGTTTTAATCATCCGCTTCTGCTTCCGGAAATGTCGGTTTAGTCCAATGACATATATAGTTTAAACGATGAAAAGTGGGTCGAACTGGGAGATATTTTCTCTTTGTCTAGTGCATGCAATGTTTGTGTTTTGTCTCAATTTTGAGTGCTCACTGGTAAACAAACCTTTCACAGGACCGGTTTTAAAGAAAGTTTAGTCTAGTTGAGATTTTGTTCTCATTGTCATTACTCAGTCGGACATTTTGTTGAATTGTTTATTTTATTTAGTTTTAATTATACTTATGTTCTGTTTTAAGTTTTTTAATTATTTGAGTATAAAAACTTGTTTTGTTTTTAAATTTAAATGGAGAATTGCTCTATAAAGGTTTCTACAGAAATATAAAAAGTAACATTTCATTTTTCACGCAAGTATCAATACAAGTAGGTACAAGGTAAATACGTTTATAATAATTTTACGAATTATAATTAATTATAATAATAATATTAATAATAATAAAGTATTTATTGTAAATACAATTACATAAATATTATTATATTCAAAGGCCCGAGTTAAGAGCTATCTGGGCTTTACAAGTACATTTTAAAAGTTAGTTAGATACAGAGAAGTATCGTATAATAAAAACTCAATATAAATAGAAGAAAAAGGGACATAAGTACCAATATACAGAGAGACAAACACTTTTATTCTTTGATAGGTTCTTTCTATGTGAATTCTAGCTCTGGCAATTTTGGCATTAAGTAAAGCCTCTTGATGGCTGAACTGATTTTTTTTATTGAGGAAAGGAGGCTGTATAATTTGTATACCTTCAGCTTCTGTTATGTTTCCAATAAGAAAACCTTTGTTAAACATTTTACTATCGAGAAATGATTCACACACTTCAAGTATTGAGCTTTGTTAAAAAATGTCTATTTCTGAAGTTTACCACCATATGCTTCACTTTTGTAAGTAATGAGACCAGTAGGTGACACTCCAGTCAATATTTTAATAGTATGCCTCTTTTTGTAGTCGAGAGTAATTTTTTTAGCCTACAACAAAGACATTTGGCTTGCTGTATTGGGATTTCGGTACAATCAAGTAGTAGTACTCTTACTTACATAGAGGCACATTATTTAATATTTCTTGTTTTGAAGGCCGAATTATACCATACCAAGAACTTCTACCAGTTTTATTAAAAACTGTTAAAAAATTTAACGATAAAAAGTTTCATTCACTCCAAATAAAATGAATAAGACATTATATCTTGCATATCAGTTTTCAACTTCATAAAAGTAAATATAACATGTATCCTTTACAGACATAACTGATCTCCTTTTTCCTATTCTTTAGAAACAACTCTGCTACTAATTCCACAATGGTGGCTAATAACTGGAAGGATTGCAATCCTATTAAAGTAGATAGTTCTTTAGCACTAACAATTCTGTTTGAAAACGGATCAACTAAATCACCACTCTTCACTTGTGTTGAACAATCGATCCCAATTTTCTGCTTTTAAACAAAGTTTTGTAAATTAAGCAAAGCTATTCAGCAGCACACAAATCTTCATTATCTGCTTCAGTAGTAGATATATGTTCATTAACTGCAAAAACACATTAAACATAATAATAATAATAATAATTAACCAAACATTTTAAATTATGCATACGTACATCCATTGCCTGAAGAAGATAACTCAACACTTAACATTCTACTAGTACTGGCAACATATCATTATTAAAGACAGTAGCCATAATTCTTGTTTTAGCTCGATTACTTTTCTTTTTATTAATAGTCGCTTTCTTTTTACCACTAATCTGAGCTAACTTACATCGACTAAGCTTAGTTGTACATTCTTTTTGTGATTGTAAGTCAGAATCTTTATTTCCCTCTAACCGATGCTAAGGTACACGGATCTTGACGTCAACTAAGATTGCACTTTGTACCTAGTCCATTTTACTATGATGTTGATCAGATTTCCACTGGTGGAATTTTATTATTATTCATCAAATCATTCACATTCACCGCCAAAATAATCCTTAATTGTCTAAAGGGACAAACTTTAGAATGTGAAAAAGCTACTAACTTTAAATCTTTAAAAAGTTCATTCAATTTTTGCATAATATCTGCTTTTATAATGCGAAATAAATTTTAAAAGAATAATCAAGTGTCCGAATAGTGCCACTATACAGTAGTCATGGTCTATAGTTAGTTATATACACATGAGTGTAAAATTGTTTATGTCTATGTTCAAAATTGGTTAGATCTCTTAAAATGTTTTGAAAATTGGGAAACTAGACGTTACGACTCAAAATCCTTTTTTAAAATACAGATATATATTTTTTTTTTTAATTCAATTCCTACTTTGATGAAATATGTGTTTTAAACTCATTTGGGCCAGACCGATTCTGCCTGGTGAGCACTCGGCAATAGAGGTGTGTCGTTCGCGAACGATTCGTTCAAAAAGAACGAATCAGTGCACTGACTCGAATGAATTAATTCCCTGTTTTTAAAAGATTCGAATCTTTTTTGAGTCAGTTGTTCGACGGCTCTGTGATCGATCAAGAACGCCCAATTCCGAGTTTGGTTGTTTCGTTCATTCGGATCTGATTCGAAGATTCGGTATTTTAAATCAGCATCGGCAAATCGGTCGCTTTTGTTCTACGTTCTACAGCATAATACAAGAACTCGAACTTACAGGCGGTGGCGGTATGTGTCTGTAATGTTTTTCTCACTTTACCAGAGGTGTATTAAACTTAGGTAAACAATTTATGCGCGTTGTCTGATAAATAAATTTAAATCAAAGTAAATAAGTAAAGCAATAAATGACGAATCATATATCTATAATTTTTCGTTAGTTTTGGCTATATTTAGCATTAAAAAAAATTGTGTTACTGTTGTTTATCTTAACGGACAAGGATGAACCTACTATTATAGTATTTAAATTTCCATCTGTCTTCTTTTTATGAAATATTAATTCGCTATACTTTAAAATATCAAATTAAAATAAAACCGGTATTAATTATTTTACTTAAGCATCTCACCACTCAAATCATTACATTCTTTCTTACGCATTACAGACTGAACGCCACTCGACGACCTAGTAAATAGGTAGTTCTCAAATTCGTAAACGTTCGGTTTGATTTCCTTCGACGGATCGGCGGAATAACATCGTTCGTGGTTCGCTAAAGTGAATCACTTGAGAACGAATCTTTAAGAACGAATCTTTTTAGGTGAATGAATCAAATGAATTAATTCAGTAAAAAGATTCGAACTTCCCACCTCTACTCGGCAAGCCAAGCAATATGACCCGCTTTTCGTCGTCTTGTTTATATATGGATGAGCAGTCTATTAATCTATATATTTCATTGGTTTAGTCGTTTTAACCTGTCAGATTAAAACAAGAAAACCGACAATTCCGAAGCAGAAGCGGATGATTAAAACGCACCTATTAAAAATATTGTGCCAAGATGTAGGCAACACGTAATAAGGGATCAAAATGGCGGAGTTTTCTATCTCCTTTTAAAAGGCACTCAGAAAGCTGCGCAGTGCGACCATTCTCCGTATAGTAAAAGAAAATCAAAGTATGTGCCTAACTCGCTCTTTTGAATGTAATATTTAGTATTTTTTATTATTTTTTACGTGTTGTGTAACTAATTATAAAAGATAAGTCATGCAGTTACTAGCAAAAAGACTATTTTTATTATACATTTTACTAAAGAAAAATAAATATAATTTGATTGATATGCGAATATGATTTGTATTGATTCATTTTCAAATTATATCGGAATTCATGAATATTTTGAGAAATACCTCGGGTCGAAAACAATGGACAATTTTCAAAATATTCCTAAGAACAGATTATATTAATTTTTAATTTATTGGAAATATTATAAAAGTAACCTTTATTATTTTGCTAATTTCAAATCCTAATGTTCTAACACCCCACAATGTCTTTTCGACATTCAGTTCATAATAAGTTGGTAAGTAAAAGTATTTTTGAAGCAGCTTAGGAAGCCATGGAACAAGCAGGACTGGAAGAATTGCAATTAGCAAAAGATATTGGAGAAGCAAATAGTTTAATAGTTATAAGTTACAATGAGTTACAATAATAAATAAGTTACAATAAAGTACAATAATGAAAACCAATTATATAATAACAAGCACCTAGGTGAGAACACCTGTATGCGCTGACAAAAATTAAAATTTTATTTTAATTATATTTAATGAATTATAAAGGAAATAAAAAAAAAGAAAAAATTTTTTTTTTTTTTTTTTTAAATAAAAAATAATACTTATGCAATTTATGCAAGAAACAAAAAAAACAACTATTTAAAAAAAATCCATGTATAGAGTCCGTTATTCTTGAAATATTCTGATAAACTTTGGAAAATGTATATTGTCATGAATTCCTAAGCCGATCCTGTATACGCACGCAATCGTGACCGAAGCAACGCTGACGGGTGGAAACAGCCGGGCACTATTGTTTTTTAAAATATTTATGTGTTTTATACATAGCCCTCAGAAAGTCTAGATACCACTTGGCGTATGCTGTCAATACAAAAAAATGACCCCATTCAAGCTTGTCGCCATGTTAGGTAAATTTATGTTTTGGCTACACTGATTTTTAGTTTGTGTGTTCTGTAATACGTGAACACCGATAATCTGCACTTTGTTATTAGTTATAAGTGAGTGAGACGCACAATTTCTAATTTCAAATTAAGAACAAAACTTTGACAAACCTATTTGATTTTCCTGGATCTGTTCAGACAGGACCGGTTTTATAAAATTTCTCGTTCTTGAAATGTTATTTTTACATGGTTATATATTATTGGATAAGTGGTTTGTGTACATATTGCTATGAGAATTATAGAGAAATTCAGTGAGATTTATGTAATATAATTCAAATTACAAGTAAACCATCTGTTCCTGTTTGGCAATATGGAGAAAATACCTACTTCAATGTCAAATGTACTATTTAAAAGAATGTGATTGTTAACCGGTCATTTATTCATATTATATTATGAAAATAAAAACTCGAATTTTTTAACTAAGGAAAGATATACTTACATCGGTAACAAGGTATTTTTAGAAAAACTAATAGATTACTCCTATTCCTTTAGTTTATTTGAAAATGAATAATAGCAAAATTATATAAAAATATGGACCTTTGCCATAAAAACTGTGCTACCAAGCATTTTCAAATAAACAATAATGATAATTTGATTTAATAGAGCGAGTATAAGATCTCACCTGTTAGAGAAATTGGGGCATAGGGAAGAGATTATGAAGCAGGTAAGCAAAGTCATTGCAAAAGATAAATATATAGAAGTTATTTTAAAAATTTGATAAAAATTTGATAAAAAACTAGTGGAACAACAAATGGAGTTGTCGCTATCGGAGATCCAATCAGCAGAAAGTAAAAAAAAACTTTGGGAATGTTGGAAAAGGGCACAGCAATAGGCCCAAAACAATTCCTTGGTTTTTTAATAAATATAATCTGAGATGCAAAAAATACTGCTAGTGTGGAGAAGCAGTATTGTTCTAATGTAGAAAACCCAGGGACATACAGCAGTGCACTAACCATAGGCGAATAGTCACTAAATTATACAAGAGTCCCATCTCGATTTTATTTTTAAATATTTTTGAGAATACCTATTATTATTTGTTACATTGAGTTTAATAAAACCACAGATTTCGAATGTATTGAAAGTTATTTAAAAAGTACCTCTATAAATATATAGAAAATGTGTATATGACTAACTGGTTTTATTAATCTTTTTTTGGGGTAGGTAAATATATTTTGAAAAATTTACAAACTTCTTTTGAATAAAAGACAAAATATTTCTGTTTTTATTAACTGAACAATATTTTATACGAACATAATATTTAAAAGAAAATATTACATTTTACAAGTATCGCATATTTATATGAAATAACTTACTCAATAAGAAAGAATTAAATGAAACAAATTAATAAACAATGGATATGAAAAATTGCTTTAACAATTTAATCCTTAGATAAACTTATTCTTACATATTGCTTTAATCAATTTATTTACTATAAAAGTATATTTCCTATCATTTATTACATATAATAAAATAAAGCATAAAACATACAAACTATAATATGTACCTACTTAGAACGGAACTAATATTGTTGTATCAAGGTAGTAATAGTGGACATTTTCTGAATAAAAAAAAGTAAAAAAGAAATAACGGTCGACACGTTTTTCTGACTATTGGTCTTCATCAGTACGGTGCAGCCAAGTTCAAAGGATCATGGAACTTGTGTTGGAAAAATTGTACAATAGGTCACTAACAAGGAGCCAATAACACATTTGCCGTTTCAGCTAGTATCCCCAAATTTTCTGGGCTTATACTAAAGTCACAAAATGATTCAATGGTCTTCCTAAGGCTATCAGTTATTCTTTCCTAACATTTTTTGGTATGCTACAACAAAACATACAAATTATTTGATTTTGTAAATACACAAATATTTGTGAAAACTTACACATGAAATGTTATTCCTTCCTTGTATCTTCTACCGTTAGATGCATTGTTACATTCACGTACAAAACAAAAAGAGATTTTGAAAATCCAGTAAAAATTTAACACCAAACCACAAATGTTTTTTATTAAAATAAAACACTAAACGACTAAACTAAAAAATAATGTTTTAAATAAAACCTTTACTAGAAGAACAAAATAAACAACACAACAGATAATAAAATCGATTATATACGTCGAACGCCGATCTTACGCTTATTACTAAACTTGCGCCGATTCTGTCTTGTCAGTACTGCCAACTTAAAATTTATTGACATTTATTTATCATGGCGCCCATCATATGGGGGGTCAAAATGTTTTTACGATGCGATATCTAGACCTTCTGAGGGCTATGGTTTTATAATATCGTTTTTGCATATCGATTTCAGAAACATTGAATTTTCAGTGACACAGGAAAATCCACATTACATTCAGGGATATTTGTGAACATATTAGTGCCAATAGTCGAAAAGTAGTCATTGCAGTAATTGGCCATTTCATTAACATTTTCAAATTCCTCATTATGTTGGTTAACAATCTGTAAATTGGTATTATTTTTTTTATGATTTTCATTAGTTGCTTCAAAGATTAATTGATAAGTTTTTTTCAGATCATTTTTGTTTTAGTTTATTTTATTGTTATAATAGTAATTTTTAGTTTTTGATATTAGTTTGTTTAAATTATTTCTAAATGTTTTAAAGTGAGTTTGTTTGTTAATAGTATAGTCTTTTTTGTAGATCTTTTTTAAGTTTATCCCTAGTTTTAATAGAATTAATTAAACCACTTGTTATCCATGGCTTTATTTTTTATGGATTTTAATTTTAATATTTTGAGTGGTTTGACATATTTCAATAATATTAAAATACGTGTCATAAAAAAGTTGTGTTGCAATTTCTGGATTATTTTCATTGCAAACACTTTCCCAGTTTACAGTTTCGAATTTTTGTTTTAATTTATCAGTATCGATTTTAGTTATAGTTTTATATGTATTGTAGGAACTTGTGTAGTTTTTGGCAGATTTATCATAATAGGATCATGATCAGTCATATCATAGCTGATTACATAAGAGTTCACCGATAGATTTTCAGTCTTAATATTGTTTTTTAAGAATATATGATCCAAGCATGTTTTACTTTGTGGCCTCGTAATGGTGTTTATGTAAGACATGAAACCATGGGAGAAAAAAGTTGCTTGGTAATCAGTAGTTACTTGATTACATTTAGGAGATCAATATTAATGTCCCCTATGAATATTTCAATATTTCTATTTAGGTGATTTGGTATGAAATTTTCTAAATCCCTTATAAATGCTTGTGCAGAGGTTTGAGGAGACATGTGTACAGGACGAACAAGGAAATGGTCTAATTGCAGTGATTGTTGACAGTGCATGATCTAAGAGGTCATATAAAGTTAATTATAACGCTTTATCTGAAGTTGTAAGTTTATATTTTAATATTATAACGTGTGATCCAAAAACAATGTTTCTAAAGTAAGCCATGACCGACAAAATTGTGAAGAATCCGTCATGCGTGATTTTTCCATGGTCTACTTTATTACAAATTAAATTAAAAAAAAAAAAAAATGATAAATATTATTGTCAGGTACAAGGGCAATTGGCTATAACTAAAGCCAAATATTGTTATTTTATACTATGGACCCCACTAGGAATGTTCGTTGAGAAAATTGAGAGAGATGACAATTTTTGGTTATGTGCTGAACCAAAGTTAGTTGATTTTTATTTAAAATATTTAATAAAAGAAATTGTAAGAAGAAATTGATGAAATTTATTTTTTTTGTGATTGTATTTTGTTAATTTTTACTTTCAATGAACGAAGAAAAGATAAAACCAATACATTATATTTTTTTATGAAATTAAAACAGAGCATATGTACAGTAAAATATGCATATGATAAAATAGTTTTCAAAAACTTTTTCGTCTACACTACAAATTAATTGTGAGATTGTTGCAATTTTGTTAAAAAAAACAAATATTTTATAGTATGTACCGCTTTATATTAAAGCACTTTCCAAAAATCAGTTTCTTACTTTAAATATACCATAAATAAAGCCATCCAAAGCTTTAGCGCGGATACCAAGTGCATATTATCGAATATAAGTTATAACAACAATAATGTTTATTAACCAAAAATAAGATCAATAATTATATGTATAAAAATCCTTTACTATTTCACCTTAAAATATAAATAAAATCAATTTAAATGTAGTTTAAAAAATAATTCCACTAGATGAAGAAAGAAAACTTTCGAATCCGTCGTCGAAGTAATAAATAAAAATATCTGCAAATAAATTACTATCAACACAATAGTTACAATATACCGACAAATTGGGCCAGCCCGCGTTTCAGGTGTAGAGAAAGGTAGGCGTCCCATTAGACTGAACGGAGAAAGATTGCATACAGATATATTCTATGAAATGGATGAGGTACCTCTAAACTTCAACCGAACGGAAAGCGCTAGAACAGCCTTAATTAACTCCTTATTGCTGATTAATTCCCGCAATCCAGCTGTCAGTTGTCACATCTAATCGAAAAAATCATACATTGAAATGATGGATTGATAGATTGATGAAAAAAAGACAGGTAGATACCGCAACGATGCCAACTTTGCTGCAACAGTTGGATAAAAAGACACACGTTATGCAAGTTACGTGGGCACATACAGCTGACATTTAAACATTATTTTATTATTCTTATCATATTCTATTTCAATGCTTAGCTCGTACTTTTAATCTTTCATGTTAATTTCCATGTATTATTAGGTAGATTTTGTCTAGCTTTCATCTACTAAAGACGTATCTATTTTAATAAATAAAAATTGTTTTTAAAAATCTGGTATCAGTTTCAAAATACTTATTTTTCATGTATTTTTTGTTTATTAATTTACTAAAACCTTCTTGCTACTCTTAAACAGTTGCTGATAAAAATACAACAATTGATTACTCTATGATTCATAATAACTAATATTAGCATAAGCATACCAGTTGATAACAAGGTAAACAAAGTTCATTGCGTCTACTTCAAATGATTCATGATTTCATCTAGAAATTTTAACCTATCTATAAATGGTAAACTTTATGTTTTGCCCAATATCGTTTTACTTTATCCAAATAATATATGACAGTATAAATTAAAAAAAAAAAACTGATCTTAGATTTATCTTATCAAAAAAGTTTAGATAAGTGCACGTGGTGTTTTTATGTAGATAGTTTTGACTATCAACAATTATTAATGAACTGAAATATTAATAATAAATAATAAAGGGAATGTGCTTAGAAAATAAAAGAGAACCAAAATTTACAACACTATTGTACAGTGTTACGGTTATGAAATGAATTAATTAAAAAAATCACAGCCAATGGTGGAATTCGAACCATGGACCCTTGGATTCGCAAGTCCAGATTCTAACCTCTAAGTCACCCATTAGTTTAAGCAAATTTATTTTTATTTTATTTATTTACGGAAAATCTCCTTTTACAAAATAATTATTATCAGTAGATATTTTAAACCTAACCTAAAGTATCACACAAAAAAGAAAAAAAAAACTTAAATATCACAAAAACTTAGAGCTAAAGCTAACTCGATAAGTACTCCCTCAGCTGATTTTTAAATCTAAACCGACTAACTCCCAAAAGATCAGTGTGTCTGTTAATTTAATTTCCTTGCCTTTGAAATCTGGTTAAAGGACTGTTGAGTCCGTAGTTCGTATGATGGAAGCTAATTGAAAATAATGGTTTCTCTCTAATATTTATGTTGTTTAATCTAAAGTTTATTAGCTCCAACATATCCAGACAAGCTATATTCCCTTCCAGGAGGTTATAAAGAAATAAAAGATCATTACTAATTAATGTTTTCTCAACTGACAAGAAGTTTAAATGGTTATTAAGCTCCCTCTTAGAAAGATAAGGCATATGTAACCTCCACTGACAAGTTCTTAGAAACCTATTTTGAACTGCTTCTAAATTTAAAATATGAGTCCGGTAATGAGGTGACCAGACTGGTGAAGCATATAAGAGGATGCTGCGCACTAGTGTTAAGTAAAGGGTTCGAAATGTAGGCACAGAGAATTCCCTAGAGTTCCTGGTCACAAATCCCAATGTTTTCAGAGCTCTACTAATGATGGATCTAATGTATGGGACAAATGTCAAAGAACTATCAAAGATCACACCTAGATCCTTGATTTCACTAACTTTCTCTAAAACAGTAGTAGATATTATAAAGAAAATTTATAGGGTTTTTTGATCTTGTGAAGGTGATTGAAAAACATTTACGTGGATTTAAAGACATGGCATTATTTAAAGCCCAATTAATAAAATAGTTTAAATCATCCTGTAACTTCAAACAGTCAGGTAAGTTTAAGATTTCCATGAATAATTTCAGGTCATCGGCGAATAGTAGGAACTTACAATATTTAAATCCTGAAGCCACATCGTTAATAAATATATTAAATAGTAATGGTCCCAAATGAGATCCCTGTGGGACACCTGAACTTACATTTATTGGAATTGAAGTAAAACTTTTAACTTTGACATATTGAGCCCTGGATTGCAGTTAACTTTCTAACCATTTTACTAAGTGGTTTGGAAACCCGAATTTCACTAGTTTCCTTAAAAGTAAATCGTGGTTCACCGTGTCAAATGGCTTCGAGAAGTAGACTTACCTCCCATAAACCCATGGTGTTGTTCAATCAAAATGTTTTTACAATTCCATGACAAAGGTTTATATAACAATAATTCTAATAATTTAGGTATTGCAGAAAGTAAAACTACAGGGCGATAGTTAACTATGTCATCTTTCTGACCATTTTTAAATATGGGGGTAATGAAACTATCACGCCATTTTGCAGGAAACTGTTGTAATTTCAAAGAGGAATTAAATAAAAACTGTAGTGGTTTGGAAAGAGTGAATTTACATTTTTTTCAAAAAATAAGCAGGCATTCCATCTGGACCATAACTCAATTTATCTTTTAGGGAGTTAATACCATCATAAACATCACTTAAGGAAAACTGTATAAAGGGAATATCAGATTGGTTAAAAGCATTATAATGAAGGTTTGGCTCATCTACAATATCTTTCTTATAAATGGAGAAATGCGTAGCAAACAAATTACTGATGTCTTTCTTGTTATCAGCAATTGTACCATTATAATACATTCTATTGGGAATACCATGGTCTTGTTTCAAAGAATTAATGTGGTTCCAGAAGTATTTTGTATTTTCACAAACCTTCAGATCTATACCAGAAATATAATTTTCATTATTTAGTTTTGATAAATTTTTACATTGAGACCGAAGGTTAGAAAAATTTAAGTAATCAACAGCTGAGCGAGTACTTTTGAATACAGCATGAGCTGCCTTCTTGCGAGAAATCAACTTTTTAAGTTCAGCTGAAAACCATCTACGGTATACTGATGGTTTATATTTCCTAACAGGTACAAATAAAGCTAATGCCAATTTTAAAATCTGATAAAAAAATTTAACACTAACATTAATATCATTATTGACTAAAATACCCTCCCAATTAATTGGAGCAAAATAATTAAAGCTACATAATCCGCTTCTTTAAAGTCATAAAAAAACAATGTCACAAGACAAGGGACTAATATCACTGACAGTTAATTCACATGAAATTGCAACATGGTAGAAGTTATTAGGCAATAAGGTGTCTACAGCTGTCTTGATAGTATGATAGTAACCGAATTCCTAGCGTCATTCTTACAAAAACATAAGTCGAGGAATATACCGTGCTGATTTGGAATTCCATTGGTCTGGCTCAAATCCAAGTAGGAAAAACTCTCACTAATTATTACGGCTGGATATTCTGCAGGATAAGAGGCAGAGAGACCATCATCATACGAATAATTCCATGTAGCATGTGGAAAATTATAGTCCCCAAAAAGGTACAACTTATTGTTAGGGTTGTTTTCCACTATATGATCAACAGCAGAACAATGATCAATATAAGCATCATGATTTAACCCTGGTGGAATGTAGACAGCGCCAAAAATAATAGTTTCATTATTGATCGACAATGAAACAAATAAATGTTCAACATTAATAAACTGAGTAGTAAGATGTGATGTTTTATATTTACTTTTCAAGACACCACCACCTCTGGTTCTTGAGCTAGTATGTATGTTCCTGTCTGCTCTGAAGACCCTGTAACCGCTAAAGCAGAGTTCATTATCGTTGAAATTATCAGTCTGCCACGACTCCACCAAAACAATAACATCATATTCACATTGGGCAATTGCGGTACGTAATTCAACAAGCCTAGTACGAATGCCATCAACATTCTGGTTATACACCGATAATGAAGAGCATATTAGTTTTTTGATGGAGCGTTTTTTGCAATAATTGGCAAACCCCGCACATATTTAATTGATAAGTTCACCATTATCTTTTCTTTCCTTAAGTTCAGACATAACCTCTTTTAACTGATCTTGCTGGAGTTTAGTTTTATCGTAACTAATTTTAATTCCATCAGTAAGCTTGTTTTTAGACCTCATTGCATTCTTTACAATAAATGAATTTATGGTAATAACTTTAATGGGTCTGGATCTGCCCTGGGCTATCTTGCCAACCTGTATAATTTAGAATTCATTAACAGTTTATGCTTCAAAAATATAAAAGAATTACACAAAAATTCTAAAAAGTATTTTTTTGTTTCAACTAATTATTCAAAAAGAAAACACGTATTGAAATAAAAACCAAATAATTAGGTTATAACTCTAGTCAATGCCTTACAATGAACTAGAGAATTATCCCAGGTGGTACCTTGACACATTGCCATTCTAAAAAGTAAAACTGCCACGTAACTTTTGGGTTTAAACAGACTGTCGATAGTTGACAGAAAGGACTAGAGTAAAGGAGATTCGAATAAGGACTGCTGTCTCTTGCCGAAAGGTGAGACTCTCGTTTTGGGATCATAGGCCAGAAAGCACCTTAAGGTGTAATGTTTTGTGCAGATTTTGTATGATAAAGGTAAATATGTTTAAATTATTTTAACATGTTTGGGTTTTGTTTTGAAACAATTAATTTATTGATTTCCATATAAACGCCAATTTTTCCATTTTATCTATCTTATATTTATTAATATTCATTTATTTCAATATTTTTTCCTTAAATATAAATTGATTATTTATTCTGTTTTTATTTACACTGTAAATGTTGATCACTTTACAGATCTTAGAATGGCTTATTGTCACTTAAATATTAATTATAACACGCACAAAAAAAATTTCATAACTTACAGAGATTACAAAAACTTCGACCCTCTGTCCTTCTCACACGACTTACAAAATATTTCTTGGGAAAATATAATCCTTTTAAGAGATATAGGGGTCTATTCTGTAACAATTCCTTTATATTTAACGGCCTTTAAAAATATTGGCGACCTTTAAAAATATGTTTGTATTCGTTAATTTACTTCTGTCATTATTTAAACAGATTTCTTTAAGATAGTCCTCTAATGTATTTTAAAGATCCGTTTAAATAATGACAGAAGTAAAGAAGAAAATATTTTTAAAGGCCGTTAAATATAAAGAAATTGTTACAGAATAGACCCCTAAGGGTTAAAGCTTAGAGTGTCTACTTTTCGAATGTATTTTTTTTTAAATGGTGTGCATTGAATAACAATATAATGAAATATGAGTTTTTAATTACTGCTTGTTTCAGAGATTTCTAGAACTCCGAAAACGTATGAAAAATGCAAATAAACAAATCAATTTTGTTTTAAAACGCCAGGAAGATAGTGGAAAAAAATTTCTGAGATCATTCGAGACATCTCAAGATCACACTTAAAACAAAAATGGGATAAAAAACTATTAAAAGAAAAAAAATATGAATGAATTACTATAAAGTGGTCCAAAATAGTGGGAAAACGCAATTTTGACCCCTTTTTCAATGTTCTTGACAGGAAATAACGGGCTTCAAGGCACATGGATCGATACCTATGGGTTTTCCCATTAACTTTGAATCATCGAAAAATATCAATTTTTGACCGAGTTCTGAAACAATTTGTCCACCCGTTTACAAGGTAATCAGCATTGCTATAGAGATAAAGCAGGGGCAGAACGAGAGGACTTTTGATTGCGGTTATCTCGAAACCTGTCGAATTCCCGACAAAAATGATAGGGACCATTTTTGTAGATAATGATAAGATCTTTCTTTTTTATCTAAACAAAAATTCTCTAATTTGTATATTGTGGAAGATATTGGCGGGAAACCAGTTTTAGGGTCCATTTTGGGCCCATTCCGACGCAGCAGAGTTGGTAAAAGTTTTCGACCTTGGAAGCGACCGCCGAGACCTAAGAGTTGAGCCACAACGGAAATCTGGACCGACTTAATGACAGGTTGGTCCCTTCAGTTACTGAACTATAATAAACATTGTCCATTCCGTATTGCTAGAGTTAGTAAGCCGAAAGCACCTTAGTTAACTCCTACCATTAAGTTAATTTTTAAAGAACATGATAGTGCACTGAAAAAATATAAACAAAACTCTTGAAAATTGGAATCACTACAAGGGACTTCGTAATTTTGCGTTAGCTTCATTGAGATGAGAAAAAGCTGCTTATTTAGAGTATTTAAACCAACAAACTTCATCAAAATTTTATAAGGACTTCCATATATTAGTGTCGGCCTTATAATTTGTTTGTATATTAATAGCCTGTTAGCTAGTGTTGTTTTACTGTTTCTATGGAGGAGAGGGTATAATGCCCTTATGCCTGCTGTTGTTAGGCTGATTCTGTGATTTATGTGAGTTCTCAATGTTAGTATCCTATCTAGATCGAAACCTAAATATTTAATTGTTGGCTTTATATCAACTATTTGTTAATTTATTTTGATATTTCTGTGAGTGTTTCTAATGGGTATTTTTGTTAATATTGTGCTTTCTGATTTTGTTGTGGTTAGTTTCATTTTGTTGCCATCTAGATAGGGTACTACTGATATGTATGTCCAGTCTTCTGTTAGCAATTTTTATCTGATCTGAGCTCTTGTATAAACAGGTGTCATCTGCATATAGTGCCGTCTCTATTCGCCCCGTGCGTGACTACAGCGCCAATTAAAATATGTACTAAAGAGGGATTTTTCGTTTATTGGTTATATCATTTTTAATAGAATTCCTGATTCAAAAATGTATTTTTTGCTTTTAATAAAAGTATATTGTATTATAAAACAAGTGAAAACATTCATTTATTATTATATATTTTTATTACTTCAGCTAAAGAAAATCAAGTATACTTAATAAAAAAATTATTAAAACATGTGCGCAGAACAGGTAATTAGGCAATAGTATTTACGAGAAAGTGTATGAAAAGTTGTCTAATGAAGTTGAAGGTTAATGTCCAACGTGTACCTACTCAAAATTTAATCAAAAAAAATAGTTGTAATATTGTATTATTTTGAATTGTAATTTATACTTGTTTTCTTCATTTTTGCTACTACTACTTCTTGCTACTATTTGTTTAAAATTTCTATAAAGAAAGGTAGGAGGTAAGGTTAGGGATTATATAGAGAGTGAAACAGCTGTCAGGCAAGGGCGGCTCCGAGACGAATTTTCGGTGGGGCCATTGCTTTTAGCCATTCTCTTTTTAGCATATTTTTTTAAATAAAAGGCCCCCATACAAGTCGATACGTTTCCCATGTTGTCTGACCGTCAAACGTGGGAGGCCTAATAGTCTTGCTAGTATGGCTTTGTGAAACTGGGTTTTGGATATGGCTTGGTTCGGTTATAGATGAGGACGAAGTAGTTTTCAGCTTAGCTACGAATTTTTCTTTCTAACTCAACTAGTTCAGTTCTAATTTGCCTTTCAAACTCTACTCTAGCCTTTTCCTGTTGTTTTAAATTCTCTCGTAGTTGTTCTAAATTAGTTTTTAAATGCTCTTGTTGCTGTTCTAAATTAGTTTGTAAAAGCTCTTATTGTTGCTCTAACAGATCTACTCTAATTTTAAGCTGACCAACCTCTTGCTTGAAAGTTTCCTGGATTTGTAGCAAGCCATTTATAATCTCTATCTCCGCTTTTCTATGCCTCTCTTCCTTCTCCTCTTCTCGTTTTTCCCTCTTCTCCTCTTCTTCCTTCCTACGCCTTTCCTTTTCCTCTTCTCGCCTTACTCTCTCCTCCTCTTCTTCCTTTCTACGCCTTTCATTTTCCTCTTCCATCTTCAAAAACCATGCTGGTGGGCCTGAAGTATCCATGCCTGCTTCGTACTCAGTGGATCTAGTATTTACCATGAACTTCTACTTCTGATCCCACCGCTGTCACCAATGTTACACAGGTTTTTGGTATCGCAATTTATTTAAACTCAACTTTTACAACAATTATACAACTGATAACATTAAAGGCCAATTTATAAACTTACAGTTGCAGTTACCGCTCGCAGTTGCAGTTCCCGTTGGAAGTTAAAATGCTACTTTCACATTTCCGCATTTATATTCTATGTTGCTGTCACCGTTTGCTGTTATACACGACGTTTCTTGACGTTCAAACATAACAAAGTTTTAAGTTTTGCAGTTCACCGTTCGTTCCGTTCGTATATTAACCAATAAAAAGCCTGGACTTTCGAAAAACACAGAAGTATTCCAAGATTATCTACACAGGTAACTTCATTCATTTTTCCCAATTAAAAACGGCACTTAGTGAAAATTCAAAACGAAAAACGCGCAACAATATGATTGAACGTCACATTTTTCCTCTTTTCATCTTACTTTGATTTATTTTGGCTTAATCGATTAAATTATCTACCCATCACATAACGGCGCCAAACGTCAGCTTTATAAATTATGAATATCAACGGCAACTGTAACGTCAAACAGAAACAGGAACGCTAACGGAAACTGCAAGTTTATAAATAGACCTTAACTTGTACCGTCTATCATAAAACTGCAAACTGACATCAGGATCATCCTTATATAGCTTGCTTGACCCTTCTCGAACTGTCGTCTAGAATATTCTTGACAGGTAATGACATTTCGAGACATTTCTGGACTATTCAATCTTCTTCATTTACTCATACCTTTACTTATGACGACCGCAGCACGCTGCATGGTGCTGCGTAACAATATTGTGTAGATCAATGTCGCGGATTTTGTTGCGCGGATTATTGTAAACCCCTACTAACGTGATATTCCCGATTTTGATAAAACAATTAGGCATTCCAACGACCTGTCAAACAATAGGTGCCAGTGGGAAATTCTGGTATATTTAAGGGGGTAGCGACATAGTCTTGCAACTTGGACGCTATTTTTATTCGAAGTAGTATTCGCCAAGCCTGCCAATTTATGAAGAAATGTATAGGTGGGTTTTTTAAATATTATTTTTATTGTGTTTGACATAAAATATTCAAATGTAATCCATTATTCATGATTTTACGTAAAGTAGATATAATACACCATATGTCGCCACCCTTAGATATACCAAACCTGCCCACTGGTAATTCATTTGTTTGGAATGCCTAATTGTTCGATTATCGAGTTTACTTCTATACTGGGTGTGAATTTAATGTTGTTTTTTACACAAATAGCTATTTCCCCTGATCTCGCGTTATTGTGGTTGTCTTTTCTTGTGATCATATACCCTTTTAGTCTGAATATGTGCCTATATCTAGGTTAATCATGAAAAACGGAGTTGATATTCAAAGTCAATGTTAACTTGGGTAATAAAACAAAAAACATCAAACTACGTACAAATAACTTGAAAATCACTTATTAAAAAAAATGTAATTATATTATATCATATTTAATTTAAATTAGGCGAGCTACAAAGCTGTCATGTTTTCCGCTCGGCGAGCGACAAAGCTGTCACTTAATGTAAGTTCGCGAAAAACGTCAAATTTGCGGTTGTATTTCGAAGCGCAAAAGCCTACTTTGAATAGTGATCGTAGAAAAAGTGTATTTATTCTGGTATAATGCGGTTTTTGAATAATTTTAATACAACTATAACTAAATAAAAACAGTGTTAAACATGGAAGCATGGCATTCAAGGACGATATGCCGCTCTTCAGAATGCTTTAGACTAAAGGGTAAACTATAAATGCATTTTGAACCCCCAGGTGGTGACAACTCTAGATAAAGATTGTATAAGAATTTTTAATTTCAGAAAAGTCATTTGCGCCGCTTTCTCAAAAAAAAAACACCTATAAAAAATGTAAACTATGAACAAATGAACGGAAATCATGAGGACATTGAATTGGACCAACTGTGACCAACATACCAATTTGTAGCTTTACTCTAAATCTTTTCCTGGCCTATTAGTGATAGTGGCAATTAAAAAAATTCCTTTTATTTATTTTTAACTCTTTGTTTTTTCTTTGTTTGTGGAATGTGATTAAATAAAATATGTTTGTTTGTATTTTTGTTTTTAGTAATAATTTTTGATATGAATTAAAAACCTTAAAAAACCTAAAAAAACATAATAGTCCTTAATAACCTAAAAATCTACTTTTTTTAAATTCTTTTGTCATCATATTTTAAGAGATATATAATTTTTAATAATCAAATTCATCAGTATTATACTAGAATAAGAAATAATTTGTTAAGTACCTACCTAAATAATCAAATAAATATTAACTTTTAAAGGATTTATTAATTATAACAGTCTATCTGAAAATATAAAATAATCCACAAGTTTCAAGTATTTTGATTAAAATAAAAGTAATTCACTAAAACAATTTATAAAAAAAGAAGACAATATCAAAAATAGGATATTTGTATTTACATGTAATTTAAATAATTTAGTACTCATAAATACTCCATTTAATATTTTTTACATGTTTATATTTTTACTTTCCTATCTATATACAGATATAAGGAAAGTATAGGAATCATGATTTTTTTCGACCTCGAGTTTTCGACGGATTTTTACGTTTTGAGGTCCCCTGAATCCGTTTTGACTATTTTCGCGATGATGTCTGTGTGTCTGTGTGTTGCATAACTCAAGAACTGATACACAGAAAAACATCAAATTTTAAACTTAAGCTTTATTCCAGCGTCTAATGAACTGATTAGATTTTGGGCAGAGTCGGAACATCTGGGGGGTACTTTATTGGTGGTCATTTTTATATTTTATGGAATATATCTGTTATTTACGTTTGGAGAAGAAATTTTTTTAAATAAAAGTTACTTCTAATAATATTATCTATAATTTTTGTTTTATACAAAATTTTCCTAAAATGGTCCGTATTCGAGAAATTTAACAAAATGTAAAAAAAAATATTTTTTTTATAAAAATTGTTCAAATAAAAGTTGTTTGTAATATAATTCTCTATAATTTTTATTCTATACATAATTTCTCTAAAATGGACCGTATTCGAGATATTTGAGAAAATGTGTAAATTTCGAATTTTGAAGAAAACTCAAAAGCGGATAAAAAAAACATTAAATTTTAAACCTATGGTTTATTTCAGCCTGACGTAGATTTTGGACAAAGTCGGAATATCTGGGGGGGGGGTACTTTATGGGAGGCTGTTTTTATATTTTATGAAATATATCTGTTATTTATGTTTGGAGAAGAAAATTGTTCAATTAAAAGTTACTTATATTATTATCTATAATTTTTGCTTTATGTCAAAATTTCCTGAAATGGTCCATATTCGAGAAATTTGACAAAATGTGCAAAATTCTGATTTTTATGAAAATTGTTGAACTGAAAGTTGTTTGCGATCTCTATAATTTTTGTTTATACATGATTTTTCTAAAATGGACCGTAATGGAAAAATTCTAGGAAAAGTGCTAATTTTAAATTTTCGTTTTCAATGAATATCTATAGAAAAATGTTTTGAGATAGATGTATGAGGAAAATATATATATTTAGGTTATCCTCTAAACATTTATAGCGGTGCTGCAATAGGTTGTACAAAATAACCAGAAAAAGCCTATAATAACTAGATAGGAAAGTCATGTGCTGGACACATCAGATTTTTTGTACAGTCTATGCCTATGCCACTGACCATATTAGGTGTTGTTGATGTCATGATTTCTATGAATAATAATGTTGAGTTTAAGAAAAGAGGACTGTTTATTTTAGGATAATGGGTAGTGTGAATAATAATTATAATAATTCGTATTCACAAGTTCTAGCTAAAAAAATTATTAATTGGAAAGTAAGCACAATTTGTTACCAATTTTCAAGTAAAAGCAAATGCTTAATTTTTATTCACACTAGGTACCCAATGAGTCTCTAAAATATTTCAACCAGTACTCACATTACTTTATAAATACAGTATTATATTTCACATTATAATTTTGCTGCTCTTGATAATTCTTGTTTAAAATTTGATAGCATTGTTTTATTTACAAAATCAAACTGTGAAGTAGTTTACACTATCTTTTTTCATCCCCAGTATTGGTTAAAGTAGTATGCATAAAAGTATTACAAATTTTAAAAAACCAACTTCAAAATCATGCAGATGCCATCACATCTTAACCAAATTTATATGGGACCACCCCTGAGGTACCCCCTTACTAACAAAAAAAGAATCATAGAAATCGGACAAGGTGGTAAAGAATTATCACTAAACATACATAAAAAATGAAGAGTTTGAGGATTTTCTGATGGATCCAATTATTAGATTTTGACAAAATTTATATGGGACCACCCCTAGGGTACCCCCTTTCTAACAAAAAAAGAATCATATAAATCGGACAAGGTGGTAAAGCATTATTGCTTTACATAAAAAAAAATAAGAATTTGAGGATTTTCTGATGGATCCAATTATTAGATTTTGCCAAAATTTATATGGGACCACCCCTAAGGTACCCCCTTTCTAACAAAAAAAGAATCATAGAAATCGGACACTGTGTGAAATAATTATGGCTGAACATACATAAAAAAATATATATTGATGAATTGAGAACCTCCTCCTGTTTTGAAGTGGGTTAAAAAACAAGTATTAGAAATTAAAAATTTTAAAAAGCTGACTTCAAAAACGTGCAGATGCCATCACCGCATCTTAACCAAATTTATATGGGACCATGTCTGAGGTACCCCCTTACTAACAAAAAAAGAATCATATAAAACGGACAAGGTGGTAAAGCATTATCACTAAACATACATAAAAAATTAAGAGTTTGAGGATTTTCTCATGGACCAAATTATTCATTTTAACCAAATTTATATGGGACCACCCCTGAAGTACCACCTTTTTAACAAAAAAAGAATCATTGAAATCGGACCCTGTGTTAAAGAATTATCGCTATACATAAAAAAAATATATTGTGACGAACTGATAACCTTCTCCTTTTTTGCAGTGGGTTAATAATAATTAATGACAGTTAAATATTGTAATAAAACAAAAACTAGGTCATATTTTTATATCCAGTATAATATGCTGTGAATCCCCCAAGCAATTCAACAAAAGTAGATTAGAATAGAACACCTAAAGGGGGTTCCCACAATATTAGCAAGTGTTGCCATAAGAAAAAAATTTTAAATAAAATATATTCATAAATAAATATAAAAATATAATAGCCAGTTATTATCAATAAAAAGAAAAACGTTTTCAAAAACAAAAAAAATGCTATTTAAACATGCCAAATCTAATGATCAAAATTTTATCATGTATTGTTTAAGTAATATATCTACATAATAAAAATTAAAATTGCATCATATTAAATGATAAAATAATACATAAAAATGATTAATATTTTGCATTCTTACCTTATTCATATAAGAGACGAACCATTCTGGTGGATTTTCTGAATTGCAGCAAGCAGATACAATGGACACAGGTTCAGTATCAAACTGAGTCTCTACATCATTTGAATGACGACTGCTTCTTTGACTCTGTTGTGGCGGCTCAGAAATTCTGTCCAACTTCAAGTTCACGATGTCGCCCATTCTGGCCTTACGTCTGAAAGCGTAAAGGGCGATTTGAAAATCGGTCTGAGACTCAATGGGGAATTCCCTATTGCTGTCTGTAATATAGGACACTTTCACATCTTCACCTACTGTGCCAGAGTTTTTCAACTGTAAAAAAATTTATTAGAACATCAACTATAAATATTGAAAATGACATTACCAAGTAGGATTTGAATATTTCCCAATTCAATGTTGTTGCAGGGATATCATACATTCCAATAATATTTGCTTTGTCACCACCATTTCCAGATTTGTTTTTCCACTGCAAGCTGTAAATAATCTCCAGATCTTTCTTTTTAGACCCCATTATGTGTGTTAATTAAGCAGCACTACTGATTTTTGATGACAGCTGCTATTCTTTTTGTAATTTTCGATAAAAATGTAAAGGAAATTTCCTATTCTTTTTTGTTATTTATTATTACGCACAACTCCAAACATACAAACATGCACATCTGAGCACACTGTTGCCAAATCTCGTTAGTTAGTTTTTATAAATGACAGAAAAAGGGGGGTGGGGTAGAGTACGTTCAGTAAGGACCGATTCCACCTTTGTGTTAAACGAAGTTTAAAATGAAATTTTTACATTAAGGGCCGATTCCATCATTATGTTAAACGGAGATTAAAATAACGGGTAAAGTTGCAGGAAAGGTATGTACTGACGCGCATCCTGGCCGCGCATATAAAATAATTTTTTTTTTACACATTATAACTGTATAAACGTTATCAGATTGCTACTTTTATATTATTAATAAATAATATCTAAGTAAAATAACAAATAAATAAATAAATCAATAAATATAAACAAATACGCGATAAATATAACGATGTTTACATATGCGCGGCCAGGATGCGCGTTAAGTACATACCTTTCCTACAACTTTACCAAATAACGTTGTCAGGACCGATTCCACCGTTGTGTTAAACGAAGTTTAAAATTACATTTTTACATTAACAATGTCATTTTAATCTTCGTTTAACACATCAGTGGAATCGGCCCTTAATGTAAAAATGTCATTTTAAACTTCGTTTAACACATCAGTGAAATCGGTCCTAACAATGTCATTTTAATCTCCGTTTAACACAACGGTGGAATCGGCCCTAACCTCCTGCAAGTTACACAAAAACACGTTTCTATAAGGGTCGATTCCACCGTTGTGTTAAACGGAGATTAAAATGACATTTTTACATTGACAAAATGCCATTTTAATCTCCGTTTAACACAACGGTGGAATCAGCCCTTAGTAATTTAAACTTGGTTTAACACAACGGTGGAATCCACAAGTGGAATCCAGTGGAATCGACCCTTATACCAGTAATATTTATTGTTAAAGTATTATTTATATTTTCAAAGTTTTTGTATTCCTGTATGGGTCGAATCCACCGTTGCGGTAAACGGAGATTAAAATGACATTGTTAATGTAAAAATGTAATTTTAAACTTCGTTTAACACAACGGTGGAATCAGTCCTAATTGGTCTAAATAGTTGGATGAAAAAATAAACTATGAACAAAGAATTTAGATACAATTTTCTAATCTATTCATTACGAAGGTCTTTGAACTGTCATCTGGTTTCTGTCATTTGTTTGTCAAAAATAATGATTTATTTTCATTTTGACAGTAGCGGTGACAGTAGTTGTCAATAGAAATGTTAGTGTTTTAGACCTTTAATTTTATAAATTTAATTTATAAAATCGATGTCATCTATAATATGCCACATATAAGTATTTAACAAACTGGCCCCAAAAATGTTTTTGTCAATTCTAATCATTTCGTTCATTGGTTTGTATTAAATTACACATTTTGTTATACATAAATCAATTTCTTGTTTTCATAGGTTTTTTCGGACAATCTCATTCATCCTACCTGGAATTAAGCGATAATTTTTCAGAATTGAAGAAAAATGGTGGTCACTGGTTGATTAAGTTTTATGCCCCTTGGTGTGGACATTGCCAAAGACTAGAACCTGTTTGGGCTCAAGTTGGCGAAGCTCTAATCCATACAAATGTAAAAGTTGGACGTATTGACTGTAGCCACTTTCCTAAAATTGCGTCCGAATTTGGAATTCGTGGATACCCGACTATTAAGTTGTAAGTAAAGTACAAAATTACGTGTATCTGAATTAAATTGAGGTTATTATGATTAGCTTTAAACAGATTGGAACTTAAGCCAGACTTTGTAAACAGGAGTGCCTTTAGAAACACGACGCGTCTGGACTCTATTCTAATGTATGGGGACAGGCGAACCGGGCGAGGTTTTTAAACACACTCCTGTATTATATATAACAAGCAAACAATTAATGTCATATTATTGCAGTATAACAACAGATTCTGAGCACACATTCACTGGAGACAGAAACAAGGATGACATTATACAATTCGTATCTAGAGTAGCTGGGCCCCCTGTTAGAGAACTTGCAACAGCAAAAGATTTTACAGAAATTAAGCAATCCAGGCGAGTGTTTTTTGCATTTATTGGCGACAAAAGTGGAGAATTTTGGGAAACATATTTTGATGTAGCTAAGAGGTTTCAACCTTTCAGTCATTTTTATGTCTTAAAAGAAGAAGTTGCTAAACAATTACTCACTGTTCCACTGGTACCATCTCTTTTTGTATACCAAGATAATGAACCTAGTTATTTTTCAGGTAAGTATTTATTTGTTAGAGCAAAAATATAGCTCAAGGCCGTAGAGGTTAGGTTTTGTAATTTTTCATGTATTAATAAACTATAAAAACACATTTTTTTATCCAATTTATCTAGATACAATTAAGTATAATTTATAACCACCACAACATAAATTATATTGGAAAATATCATTGATATATAGTAAAAACAATGATGGTCTCAAATGGAAACCTTGTGGAACCCCGGAGAGTACGTCATATTGGATGTCTATGCATCCAATATGATGACCGTAAAAATCGATTTTCAAGAAATAACTTAAAAAATAATTTTCATAAAAATAATCGATTATTAACAAATAGTAGATTGTAAAAAAATAATCGATTGTAAAAAGCATCAACTAATTGTTTAGATAGAATTGACTAGATGAGGTTAGGTAAGACCTTTAAAGGATTTGTTTTTTAAAACTGACCAAACAAATCTAAAAATTACATTTTTCTACTTCGGTGCGTAAAGTATTTTCCATGGACTATTTAAAAAACTTACAGCTATACAGGGTGTTTCATTATAAAAGGTAAATATTTTATCCCTATATAGAGGTCACCCAGGGATCACGCAAAACCCATGTAGTATGGGTCTTGCGACCTTTATAACCGAGTTACAAGGTGTTTATTGAATTTGGCCCATCTCCAATCAACTAAAGGCCGCAGTTATTGAAACAAAGTATAACTATCAGGAGTACATCGCCAACTGTGCTGATATCAAAAAGTTCTATAAATACAGGGTGTTTCTAAATTCATACGATAAAATTCAGGAGGTTATTGCTCCTATCAAATTAAGATGGGCCTTTCCTATAACAAAATTTTCTCAGCCCACCCCTTTCCGAGATATCGCCCTTAAAAGGTGGTGACTAAAATGGAGTTTTTATTTTTTTTTTCTAAAATTTCAGTTAAGCTAGAAACTTGAAATTTTGTAATTTTCGTGCACTCGCAAAGAACTAACCACGGGTATTTTTTCAATATTCCTGTTACATTATAGGGGGGTGAAATTAGCAACCCTTACTTTATTTCATATCAAAACTTTTTTCGAGATGAAGTTTTATGAAATAAAATTATTACTTGAAATCTTTGTTTTATTTAAAAAAATAAATTTATTAAATTTTTTTCCCAAAACCAATAGCTGCAGAGAGAAAAAATAAACACCATAATTTATAATTTTTTTAATAAATTGAGTGGAAAACAGTAACGATGTAAAATGTAATACGATTCATAATAAATGCTGGAAATGACCACCTGTAGCCAAAGTACATTACTGAAATTTTAGAGAAAAATAAAAACTCTATTTTAGTCTGTCAATAACTGGACAAAACCTTAGATGCTGGTCTTCCTGCATATGTTATATACTTGGATTTTCCTAAAGCTTTTGATCCGAGGCAACTTAATAAATTGGGCAACGGACTACTTAGCCTCCAGACAATTTCGTGTAAGAGTTGGTAATAGTTTCTCTCAAATCTGTTGTCAGTGGAGTGCCTCAAGGATCAGTCCTTGGTCCCCTACTTTTTCTATTAGATACTGTCGAAATTTCTGTACACATCAAAAGTTGTTGCTCCTTCTACGCAGACGATACATAAATTTACGCTAATCTGAATGAGGACTATCAGTCTCTTCAATCTGATCTAAGTGCGGTATCAAAGTGGAGTTCAGACTGGTTATTACCGCTAAACGTTGATAAATGTGTTGTTCTTCATATCGGTAAAAACAATCCTAAATTGGTGTATAATAATAATGCCTTAAAGACAGTATCGTCCCAAAATAATCTCGGCGTTATCATTACTAAAGACTTAACGTGATCAGAGCATATCTTATCAGTAAGCAAACAATCAAACTCTCAACTATTCTTATTAAAAAAGACTTTTGGCAATGTTTCTCCCTTAACATTTTTGAAAATATACACAACATAATTCGTTTAGTGAGAACATCAGTGACGTAACTCAAAAATACACGTTTTTGACTTGTGTACTTCAAAAAATTGCTTAATGTAGCCCGCAACTGGTACATAACTGGCGAAATTGTAGTTCTACTAGTGTCCGCTCGGTCGCTGTAGTTGTCAGTAATGCTTATTTTTATTTTCACCTTCGAAGGCAATACTGACGAATGTAACATTATTAATATTCATTTACTTAAAAAAAAA
The DNA here is from genome assembly GCA_927349885.1 of Psylliodes chrysocephalus. Classification (NCBI taxonomy): domain Eukaryota; kingdom Metazoa; phylum Arthropoda; class Insecta; order Coleoptera; family Chrysomelidae; genus Psylliodes; species Psylliodes chrysocephalus. The sequence continues at coordinate 29,412,823 of OV651824.1, read as the reverse complement.
ACCTGTTACATTATAACTTAAAGATATTTAAAATTTAGAGAGAAAAAATCGGTAAGATAGCTCCAAACGTATAGCAAAAAAAAAATAATAATTTTCGTACAAACTTTAACCGCGTTTATCTTATATCAACATATTCGGAGTTAGGTCACTAATGTTCTCACTAGGCGATATGTTCGTCCTCGCCTGGAGTACTGTGGTCCTGTTTGGTTTCCCGTATTAATCTCGGATCAAAAAAAGTTGGAAAATGTGCAACGACTTGCGATAAGGCCTCCGTATGGTATAAGAAAGCCACCGTATGGACAGCGTTTGTCTACGGCTAATCCTACTCTTTTTAATGAGCGTCGACTGCGTGGTGATTTAATCGTTTGTTTTCGCGCAATTAGGCATATGTTCGGTGTCGATCTTTCGGATTTATTTGTATTAAATAATGACCTGCGCCTACGTGGGCACATGTTCAAATTAAAAAAAGGAAAATTTTAACTCTAGAGTTAGGCAAAAGTTTCTTTCAAACCGGGTTTTCTCCATTTGAAACAATTTACCTGATAACGTTGTATGCGCACCTTCTGATAATTCGTTTAAAAACAAATTTGATTCGTTAGGATAAGAATGTATATATCTCTATAGAGACAATAAATTATTATCACAACAAATTAAGTAATGTAACTTAACGTAATTTATTGTCTTTATACTTTCATTTTTTTTTAATATTAATTTATTAATGATTAAAAAAAAATTGTTTATTTTTAGTCAAAATTTTTGAATAATATGAGCCTTATAGGACTTCGGTTCTGAGCTCATGTTATTGAATAATAATAATTTCTTCCTTGCTACATAACTTTTGAATCACTCAGTATATTTTTCTTAATATTTGGCATAGATAATCTATACCTATAGGACAATTTATCGACACATTAAAAAATTTTAAAATCCAGGACTGGTTTAACAAACATTATAATTTGACCCACCCTAAAACAACACCCTATACATCAAATTTAAAAAAAAATATTTTCAAACTTTTAATTTTTTCGCATGCCGTTTTACTATCAAAATTTTAACGTTAAAATGTACATTATGAGAATTGTAGTTTATGCAAAATGTAGTTGAAGGGGTTTTAATTATTTTTTTTTGTGATCTGCTGGGTGACCTCTATATGGGGTTAAAATATTTCCCTTTCCCAATGAAACACCCTATATAGCTCATTGCATCTTGATTCAATTCTTTCAGCCTCTGACTCCAAAGTAATAGATGATCCATCTCTGAATGCTTCTATGAGTAAATGGGTGAACGAAGAAAGATTTGGGACTTATTTAAAAGTATCGCGGGGCAATTTAAACGACCTAATGCACCTTAATCGCTACGTGGTTCTGGCGATCGTAGATGAAAAATATTTACATGAACCTGACATGGCGAAATTTAAAGATATGATAGGCAACATCATCAAGACGAATAAGAGAAAGTATCGCAAAAGATTTATTTTCGGCTGGGTAGGGAACCCCGAATTTGCTAATAGCATTGCTCTGGATGTGGTACCATTGCCGTACCTTCTGGTTATAAATTCTACAAATCACTATCATCATGTACCTGACGTTGAAGATTGTTCAAAGATGACCGCTCGAGATGTTGAACTATTTTTGGAAACGATTTATAATCAATCTGCTTTTGTAAGTCATTGGTTAAAATTATTTTAAAATTTATATGTTTCACGTCCAATATTAATTTTTATTTTAGGCCTATGGTGGGAACGGTTATGGAACCCGCCTATACCGAGCATATTTTGAAGCAAAAACAGCCGTCATTGAGATGTGGCAAGGAAATCCCATATTGACAGCCATATTATTTACTATACCAGTTTTGTTTATCATTTTCATATTTTATTCTTTGTGTTTTGCGGATATTCTAGATAACGATGGCATTGAAGAGGACGAGGATGATGAGGATGCTGAAGAAGAGGCACTAATTGGTAGGTTTTCAAATTTAAATAAAAGTAAAATTTTAAAAACGCCAAATATAACACAAAAATAGTCAAAACGAATTCAGGGGACCCCAAAACGTAAAAATATATTGAAAAAAATCATGATTCCTATACTTTCCCTCTGTATACAGACAGGAAAATAAAAAAGGGGGATACAATAAAATAATTAACATCCCATAGCCATATGTGCAAGACTGTTCAAGTTTGTAATATATGATAAAACTATGTGCTTATTTTAGATATATATAAAAAATCTATAGATACAAATAATAATACTCATTTTCTTTTCAGAATCCCATCTAAAAAGCGAGTAAATGTACTGTAAAAAAATGTCTAGTCAATGGATGTATAGATGTATGTACTTAATTTATTGTTTGATAAGTGTACAAAATATTAAAATCAGTGTTGTATCAATTATTATTTAAGTTTTTAAATTGTTATAAATAAATATGTGTTAAAAGTCTTCATCATTGTTTGAATGTAAGTCACCCACTCCTAATGTTTATTTATCAACTAGCAACTGCCCAATTAAAATACAATTTTAATAAAAGGGAAAATTTAAAACCAAACCTACACTTAGAGAAATGTTGAAACAAAGAAACAAAAATTACCATAAAATTAACATAAACAAGAAAAAATAAAATATTAAAAAAAAGGTTAAATTAAATTATCTAGACACATCAAAATATCATACATGATTTAAGCTGGAATTTAAAGACTTTTTGATTATTAAAGCAGTTCAATCTATCAGAATACTGATTAGGAAATCTACCCGATCTTGATAGAAAAATTATGTCCGATGTCTAATATTGAAATGTTTATCTAGAATGAACATGAATATTGATTTTTCCTAATAGGTCTGGACTAAAACTATATGAGTGCAGTAGAATGTAGTAAGATCCTTGTGCATGCGTCTCATCTGTAGAGTGGTAATATTAAGAGAACTCTCAATATTTGAGTAATTAATATCAACTCCACGGTATTCCTTAAATGAAATTAATCTTCAAAATGTATGTTAAACTCTTGCAATGGCTTGAATATGAACATTGTAATGGGGGACCAGACATATGAACAGTAATCTAAATGGGACCTCACAAGTGAACAAAACATAATTTTAATGGATGATACCTCTAAAAAACCTTTAAAGCAGCATTTAATAAAACCTAGCATTTGAAGTGATTTTGAGACTACCATTGATATATGGGGTATATAAGATAAGTTGGAATCTAGGACCACACCCAAATCTTTTGATACCATTTCCAAAGGGCAACCATTAATATTGTAATTATTTGTTCTGTGCTACTTCTATTATGACTGAAGGCACTTTTTAACATTTCCAGTTGCTGAGACGATCTAAATCAGCATGCAGTTTTATATAATCAGATTCGTTCTTTATTCTCATATAATTTTAAGTCGTCTGCAAACCTTAGGAATAGGACAAAGACAAAACAGGATATAAATTAAACAGAAGTGGGCCAAGTGTTAACCTTAGGTTACACCTGATGGTACTTTAATTCCTATTGAATGGAAGCCCTGAATACACAATACCTGTACTCTTTCAGTAAGGTAAGAAGAAAGTCATTCAAGTAGGTCCTCCTGAATTCCCAAACTCTGCATCTTATTAATTAAAACTTTATGGTTAACCCTATCAAAGACTTTTGTATACACAGCATGTACTTGATTATCCTCCTTTAGGAATTCCAAGAGATAGTAAATGTTAAAAGGTCAAGCT